>OZ005660.1:250093762-250690825 GCA_963930645.1 Salticus scenicus | reverse complement strand
GTAGGAGAAAAATAAAGTCCGAGTTCGTGTTTTCTGCACCTGAAGTAAGTTTATTTTTTTTCTTTACAAAATTTCATCCATTCTCCTTCCTCCCAATTGTCTGTTTTAGCTAGCTTCGGTTCATAAGGATCGTCATTTTTTAAAAGCTCTCTTTCAAAGTAAAATTAGTATAAAATGACTCTTAAAAAAAAAAACATGTTGGTTAGAATACTCTATTTAATGAAATTTGCTTTCAGTCGAAATTTTTTCAGCTTGATATTATTTTTAAAAAAATAATTAAAACGAGACATTTCCCCATTGAATAACATTGCGGAAGCTGGAGAGAAGGAAGGATTGCACGCTGGCGCCATCTGTAAACATTAGAAAACAACATCACAAAATTTCAGCGTTACCCTCTTCTCCTGTCTTATTACTCCGTGGTCATGAGTACCTATTGTTGTTATTGTGCAGCACTAGTGCGACACAAAACGCTATCAACCAACCTATTGTTATGATGGTATATGTAAGACATTATGTCACTAAACACCTTGTATTGACAAAAATCTGTATGTGACAGAGAAAAACTGGCTGCATTTTTGGTTTCAACTCGCCAAAAAATATAAAGATCAGCTAAAATTATTAAATAAAAATTTTTCAACATCATTTTTGTAGACCTGTGTCATTATCAGTACTTATTATCATGTTTCTATTAAATTCGATTCTTGTTTGTTTGTTTGTGTGTCCAGTACAAATCTTGCAATCGATTTTTACAAACTTTTTCCATTTGAAGTGAAAACTTTTGGGTGAACAAAAATCATCGAATCCGCGTCATCGTCAGCAAACGCTTTCCATCCTTGTATGATACAAATAATGTATCATACAATTAACTTGCTAATGTGAAGTGTTAATAATTATATACTGTATATTGTTTTAAAATCTGGTGCGGCTCTACACGTCTTCTCTCATCCCCGGACACTGTCTCTTAAAGATTGCAGCCGGAAACGTTGCAGTTAGACCTCACAAAACCGTGATAAAGGCCAAATCCGCCATTTTTCTCACGTTTTTACAATCTGGTGCGGCTCTACACGACTTCTCTCATCTCTGGAAACTGTCTCTTAAAGACTGCAGCCGGAAACGTTGCAGTTAGACCTCACAAAACCGTGATAAAGGCCAAAGCCGCCATTTTTCTCACGTTTTTACAATCTGGTGCGGCTCTACACGACTTCTCTCATCTCCGGACACTGTCTCTTAAAGATTGCAGCCGGAAACGTTGCAGTTAGACCTCACAGAACCGTGATAAAGGCCAAATCCGCCATTTTTCTCACGTTTTTACAATCTGGTGCGGCTCTACACGACTTCTCTCATCTCCGGAAACTGTCTCTTAAAGACTGCAGCCGGAAACGTTGCAGTTAGACCTCACAAAACCGTGATAAAGGCCAAAGCCGCCATTTTTCTCACGTTTTTACAATCTGGTGCGGCTCTACACGACTTCTCTCATCTCCGGACACAGTCTCTTAAAGACTGCAGCCGGAAACGTTGCAGTTAGACGTCACAGAACCGTCATAAAGGCCAAAGCCGCCATTTTTCTCACGTTTTTACAATCCGGTGCGGCTCTACACGACTTCTCTCATCTCCGGACACTGTCTCTTAAAGATTGCAGCCGGAAACGTTGCAGTTAGGCCTCACAAAACCGTGATAAGGGCCAAAGCCGCCCTTTTTCTCACGTTTTTACAATCTGGTGCGGCTCTACACGACTTCTCTCCTCTCCGGACACTGTCTCTTAAAGATTGCAGCCGGAAACGTTGCAGTTAGGCCTCACAAAACCGTGATAAGGGCCAAAGCCGCCCTTTTTCTCATGTTTTTACAATCTGGTGCGGCTCTACACGACTTCTCTCATCCCCGGACACTGTCTCTTAAAGATTGCAGCCGGAAACGTTGCAGTTAGACCTCACAAAACCGTGATAAAGGCCAAAGCCGCCATTTTTCTCACGATTTTACAATCTGGTGCGGCTCTACACGACTTCTCTCATCTCCGGACACTGTCTCTTAAAGACTGCAGCCGGAAACGTTGCAGTTAGACCTCACAAAACCGTGATAAAGGCCAAAGCCGCCATTTTTCTCACGATTTTACAATCTGGTGCGGCTCTACACGACTTCTCTCATCTCCGGACACAGTCTCTTAAAGATTGCAGCCGGAAACGTTGCAGTTAGACGTCACAGAACCGTCATAAAGGCCAAAGCCGCCATTTTTCTCACGTTTTTACAATCTGGTGCGACTCTACACGACTTCTCTCGTCTCCGGACGCTGTCTCTATTGCAGTTAGCGCATTAAATAAAATTGTAATATAATTTTTGGAGTAGTAGTATATATTAATGAATAAAAAAACACTTCATTTAAAAGTATTTCCTACACAATAAAATATTTCCTGACGATTCAAGAAATACACACGTAATTGTTCACGTTTTCACTTCTGTCGGCACTCCCGAAGTGCAACCGTTTTTTTTTTTTTTTTTTTTTTTTCCATTTTTAGCCTACATTTTCGGGTCCTTATTAACTAACTTCCCGACTAGCTAGACATTTAAAACTTTCAGGAGAATTCAGTACAATGTGACAATGCATTATTTAATACTTTTAGCCAACTGTTTTGGGTCCATTGGCAGCGTTTATATGATTCAACAGAAAATTTATTTAAATAACTTCCTGATTAGCTAGACATTTGAAACTTTTAGAAGAGTTCAGAACATGGTGACAATGCATTTTTTTACTATTTTTGGGCAACATTTTCAGGTCTCTGCTGCCTTTGGCAGCATTTATATGATTCAACAGAAAATTTATTTCAATAACCTCCCGATTAGCCAGACATTTGAAACTTGTAGAAAAGCTCAAAACATGATAAAAATGCATTTTTTTTTTTTACCATTTTTAGCCAACTTTTTGGGTCCCTGCTGCCTTCGGCAGCGTTTATATGATTCAACAGAATATTTATTTAGCTCGATTAGCTAGACATTTGAAAGTTGTAGAAAAGCTCAAAACATGATAACAATGCATTTTTTTCCGCACTTTTAGCCAACATT
The DNA here is from genome assembly GCA_963930645.1 of Salticus scenicus. Lineage (NCBI taxonomy): Eukaryota > Metazoa > Arthropoda > Arachnida > Araneae > Salticidae > Salticus > Salticus scenicus. The sequence continues at coordinate 250,687,771 of OZ005660.1, read as the reverse complement.
TTCGGGTCCCTGCTGCCTTCGGCAGCGTTTATATGATTCAACACAAAATTTATTTAAATAACTTTTTGATTAGCTAGACATTTGAAACTTTCAGAAGAGTTTAGAACATGTTGACAATGCATTTTTTTAGTACTTTTAGCCTACTGTTTCGGGTCCCCGTTGCCTTCGGCAGCGTTTATAAAATTCTACGTTATATAATTAATAAATATAATAAGCCTTAAAACATTCTTCATGCTTGGCCGAGAATATTTTCGGCTGGGCGCCCAGCTCTTTTCAAACGACTTCATCTGTGCCGGATTTTTTAGAATTGTGAAATCGACTATAAAAGACTACCATTCTGAGAAATAATGAAATCAACTATAAAAGACTACCATTCTGAGAAATAATGAAATCAACTATAAAAGACCACCATTCTGAGAAATCCGGCACAGATGTAGTCATTTGAAAAGAGCTGGGCACCCAACCGAAAATATTCACGGCCAAGCATGAAGTATGTTTTAAGGTTTATTATATTTATTAATTATGTATAAAGTATTTCATTTTAATTTAATTTTATTAAGTGTTCAACGTTATATTTTTTAAATAACTTTCCGAGTAGCTAGACATTTGAAACTTTCAGAAGAGTTCAGAATACGGTGACAATGCATTTTTTTAATACTTTTTGCCTACTGTTTCAGGTCCCCGCTGCCGTCGGCAGCGTTTATATGATTCAACAAAATAACTATTTAACTAACTTCCTGATTAGCTAGAGATTTGAAAGTTTCAGAACATGGTAACAATGCATTTTTTTAAATACTTTTAGCCAACTATTTTGGGTTCCTGCTGCTTTTGGTAGCATTTATATGATTCACAGAACATTATTTAACTAACTTCCCGACTTGCTAGAATTTGAAACGTTTAGAAAGCTCAAAACACGATAACAATGCATTTTTTAAATACTTTTAGTCAATTGTTTCGGGTCCCCCGCTGCCTTTAGTATTATTTATATGACTCAACAATCATGCAATTTCCCGACTAGCTAGACATTTGAAATTTTCAGAATAGTTTAGAACACGGTGACAATGCATTTTTTAATACTTTTAGCCAAATTACTTCGGGTTCCTGCTGCCTTTGGTAGGATTTATATGATTCAACAGAAAAAAAAAAAAAAAAAAAAAAAAAAAAACATGGTATATAAAAAATCCTTTTTTTCTTGTAATTATTTTATAGATATATATCTGACAAGAGCATATCTTGCAATTAGTATTTATTTGAGTGACTGAAGAACATTTTTAAAAATATTCATAAATTTTAATTTGTTAAATCTATATACATATAAAATCGTTTGTCCTGAATGAGTGAGTAATTCATCATCGCCAAGCCGAAACCCTTGGACCTAGAAGCCTGGAATTGGGAGAAAACATTCCTCCTGTGACATAGACATCTACTAAGAAGCGATTTTACAAATTTTGCTCCCCCTCTTGCACAAGGAGGGGGGGGGGAACGTTATTCTAGAAGATTAATTGACTAAAAATTCATAAACACACACATTATTTCTTTTATAAAATACTTAATAAATTTATTTAATAAACATTAACTAGTATTATTAAAAAAAAAAAAAAAAAAAAAAAAAAAAAGAGTAATATTCTTTATAGGATTATTAAAAAATTATAAAACGACTTTATTAAAAAAACATTTTATAACAATATATTCTTACCTTTTCCACTTTCAGCTCCACATTGCACATTCTTATTTTCTACTACAGGGCATACTGTATTCATGTTAAGACCAATTATCTCACACAGTCACAAACTGAAATGCCCCACCCATTAGGTTCCATCACTTCAATACATTTATCTTATTGCACTTTTTTATATTTAATTATGGTCAATCGTGTATTTTTGTTTTTATGCAATTTCACATTAATTCCAAGGCAATAATCCTCATAGTACATATTTATAAGAGATATTGTTCTATTCTGACAAGTTATGTAAATAATTATTAGAAATTTCTGTGACAGAATTTTTCATAATTTAAGGAATTTTAGTTTAATATATTTCCTGATTTAGGAATTTTTTCAAATTTTTAGCGACTGTCAAGAGAAAACTTATATAGTAGAAATTTAAGAGTACATTTTGTAAATTACTAACACTTGTTTAGATTTACAAAAACTTTACTTACAATTTATTGGTTACAATAATAAAAAGAATGTTTATCACAACTATCCACTTCTTTTTCATGTACTTTTAAGATTTTTAAAGTAGGGTTACAATCTGGCCTTTAATTTTTTATTAACTTAAAAAGCTTGTTAAACAGAGTGTCTATTCTTTAATGGTTTGGCAAGTATATTTTTAAAAATTCCAGTTTGGGATAAATGCACATTTGGGTAAAATTCTGACATTCATTGATGTTAATGAAATGAAATTTTTAATAACTTACATTTTTTTTTTTTTTTTTTTTAAACAGAATATACATTATCAATGATGTTCATGCTAGAATCATACATGGTATTTTTAAACTGGTTGGACATCTGTACAATAAAAACAACCCTTACAATGCATATTTATGTGAAATCTTGTTCTTTTTTACCCTTGTTAAAAAAAAAAAAAAAAAAAAAAAATTCTGAATAACTTAAAATTAGATAGCTGAAAATCATTCATGTTCTTGCCAGCATTTTAATTGACAGTTAAAAAAAAAAAAAGGAAAAGGGTTTCATAAATGCTTATGTTTCCTAAATCTGCAGGATAATGAAGCAAGTCAAACACGGTGGTATTCTTCTATAAGGAAATTTGAAATTAGAATTATCAAATACTTGATATATACATTTAAATTTTAAATTAACCTTTCATATTAAAAAAAATCTCCATTGTTACATTATTCCATGTTTAACAAAACTGATTTTTAATATTTGTTTTGAAATTATAAAGCATCAAAAAACGTACTTTTAAACTGTATGCAGGAATTTCACAGTTGCAAGTTTTCTTGAGCATATTTTATTAAAAATTTCCTCATAGTATCACATGTTTAGCTCTGGGTAGTGCTAGGTGATGTCTGTTCTTAAAAAGAAGATGTGTAGAATTTATTATTATTATTATTTTTTTTAAGTATAAACACAGTATCGATATTAGATGTTTATATAACATTTGTTAAAACAATAGACTTGAAGTAATCATATTTCTTACCATATTTTTGAATATTTATTGTAATATGTGATTTGGTTCATAATTTTTAAATTACACCTTAACATGAAAATCTATTCTAATAGAAAAGTTCAAAATATCGAATAAAAATCACAATATATATACACACACACATCTGCCAACATTCTAATTAACCTTTCACACGCCAATGTTCCATAAATGGAGCATGGAATTAAAAATTCATTTAAAAATTAAAAATCATGAACACTGACTTGAAAAAAATATCAGACATAATAGGAAGATTACTTGATTTTTTGAAATAGAAATTACAGTTCAATCATAAAAAGGTAAATGTACAGAAAATTATAAAAATGATCTATTTTACCATTTTCCCTTTTATCCCACTGTTTAAAAATTCACATAATTTGGAAAAATAAGCAAATTCTTCTAAAAATAGGCTGACATGTTTAAAATAGCTTACATAATTAAATTACATTAAAATAAAATAAAAATATAATAATATTAAACTAATAATATTAAATATAATAATAGTGAATTAATAATATTGAATAGAATAATATTAAATTATATATATATATATAAATACACATTTTAATGATAAAGTTCTTTAAACTAAAGCATTAGAAGGCAAAATATGTAAAAAACAAATTTAAATTGCACCTGGATCTGAATTCGGCGTGTCAAAGGTTAATATTCTGTATTATTGTTAGTACCTGCTTCTTTATTCACATCTTGGAGAATTCGGCAAACACTCATACCTCTCATGATGTGAAGGACACTCTTCTGCTAGAAGATTAGTCTCAGGGGAAAAAAAATCTGATGCCAGCAACTTTTTTTTTTAACTTGTTTAAGTTAACCTCACTGCTAAATTATTACTATCTTATTTGTTAATTACTTGTTTTATTTACCTTTTGATATTGAAAATCTTAATTTGTGAAATTTACAAGTATGGATTATTTTAATAATACAAACTCCAAAACACATAAAAAAATTAATGCACTTTTATTTTATTTTATATTAACACATTTTTGATTTTCTGACATAATTTTTTCTCTCTTTAGCATGTCGCAACCATAATATCTTCAATCTATGCCCTTGTCACACTGTTATATTCCTTTTCAGCTGCATCTGAAACAAACAGTTTGTAAAGTTTAAAACTTATGTATTAAAAAATAAATAAATAACAAAAAAAAAACAAAAAAAAAAAAAAAATTATGGATATATGAACCGCTTTATTTTAAAAGGGGACTTCTACCATTTTATCGAATTTCGCTTTTTCACCTTTTTCAGTAAAAGGGACATAGATCTATTATTTAATGAAGAAACGAGACTTTTTGGCTTATAAGTATGTTTTCAGGAATGCTTTGAAAATTTCGTTTTATTTTAAAAGGGGACTTCTGCAGCACTCTTTCATGCCCTGTGATAGGGATTTTTCTATTATTAGAAGGATTGTTAGAAAAACTGTAAGAATTTATACAATGGATGAATATTTTGACTTGATAAAAAGGCTTCGAATAAATTGCAGAAATTTACAATTGTCCAACCTACACATCGTGATGTTTTGGATTTTAACAACTGGTATCCAGAATTTTACAAAAAGACATGCCTCAGTGAGGAATCCTACGGTAAAACTGAACCAAAATCAGAAAAGGTTTCTTTTAAAATATCAATATATCACTATCTGAAATGTGAAGATTCTAACCCTGCGATACTTGCCACCAAAAACTTTATTGTGTGTTTAACTCAGCACAAATTTAGACTAAGAAACACGCAAAAGAACTTGTCTTTGCCTGGTAAAGGGAATGTTTCTCGAAGACCCATACTGAAAAGTAAAGTAGACGATATCAAAAAAACTCATAAATTCATTCCTCAGGAGCATCTGGCTTTTTGGAATACAATTATTACAGAATATCCTACGACTGAAAGTGAAATTAATTTGTAACTTACACAGTCTGGTGAATTTACCTTTGTATTTAATTACTTTCTTACATATTCGCAATTTATCAGGTATTTGATATAAGATAATTCGTTACACTTTATTTTTTCATTTTTTCTTTAAAAATTGAATGACTTTTCTGCATTTTATTTTAAAAGGGGACTTCTGCTGCATAAATAATTTCTTTTTTTGTAAAAAGTATTGACCATAAATTTGTTTTTTATACATTAAAATATGTATATCAATGAGTACTATTAGCTGGCAAAAATTTGTACATCAAGATAAATTAAACCACAAATTAGGAAGTTTTTTGACTCTCCTGTAAAATTACAAAAACGGCAGAAGTCCCCTTTTAAAATAAAGCGGTTCATATATAACAATTAAGTAAGAAATTTCTCAAATAATTTAAATTTTTAAAAATTGAATTTTTATAGATTCAGTTAACTGTATTTTAATATTTGACAAAAAAAAAAAAATCAGATTTAACAAAATTGAATATTCAGTAATATGTCTGAAACATCAAATGTTCAGCACAGTGATTTTGCTAGTCTTTCAACATCATAATGCCATGCTCTTGTACTCATGTTCGTTCATCTGTTTCATTTCTTTCAATGAACTTAGAACACAGCATAAAAGATCACGGCTAGCTTTGTATAGTGCATCCATTGGTGATTTCTAATGCAGTAATATTGTATCAACCCTTTTTCTTTGCAACCTTTTTGTAATGGAACTTCATTTTTGCATATCAGAACTTTGTTTTTGAAGCTGTTAATGTGTGTTTATCCCTAACAGCACAGTTAGGCTTAACTTATCCACAGTACATCTTAAGGACGTTTCTGGGATGTCTTTTCATCCAGAAGACATCTTGAAGATATCCTGGGGAGGCGATGTGCTGTCTGGGATTGTAGTAGAGATAAATGTTTTTATTATTATTAAATTTTTTAAGAATGGTTTTGTGACCCTTTTGCGAATTTCATAATTGCACTAAGCTTTAGTATAAAGCATTCACTGGTGATTCGCTGCACGACGGCGATGTGGTTTGGTTTATTGACACTTTTTACTCATAATATTTCATATTGGAACTTTGTTTTTAATGTTGCTTCGCTGGCTGTTTGACTGTAATTGTTAACATAGAGCTAAATTAAACTATTAGTATTGAACACAGAATCTACAGTTAGAAGCAGTCATTTGTTTGAATGTTATATATGTTTTAGACAGTAAAAGACTAAAAGTTTTGAACAAATCAACTTTTATTAAAAATATTTTAGCCTATAAAATTTAACAATAATAATGGTATATATAAAAAATGTAAACAATAGTATTTTAACAAAAATTTGCTGGGTTAAAATAGATAACAAATAAATATCAATGAAAAACTTAATTATTTTGGCATATCTCAATAATTACTGCCAAAATAGGAACTATCCAATAGTTTTAATTTAGTAATCTTAAATAGTATCTTATAAAGAACAATTCACACATTAACTTTACCAATGTTCCTAATTTTACTTTAATTTACCCAAGAAGGACTAACTTAATGCATTCTAATGATTAAAAAAAAAAAAAAAAAAATTCTACTGTCTATATTATTTCAGCCCCTGAATTTTGAATGGCATCAATACTTCCTTGAAACATATCACAAATCGTAATAATAATAATTTTTACTATTATAACACTTTATAAATTTTTCAAATACTATTTGAGTAATTTTGATAAAATATAATTCTATTCAAAAGTATAGTTTTAGACAGTTTAAAACAGTAGGGTTTTGGACAGTATGGTAAAAACCATGGTTTATACCACCATAGTGTCCGAAACCTTGCTAACCCTGAGATAAAGCACAATTGAGAATTTTAAACATTTCACTAACCTACTATAATACAACAGATCTTTCGATTAGAAAACTTTAGTTTTTCATTGGCCCCAATCCAGCTATAGCACACAACTACATCTTCGCTAAATAGATATCTCATAATACGTCACGTATGGTTTTGGAACATAGTTCCATCTAATCTTCTTAATTTTCTCATCTAAATAAGAAAAATATGCACCTGTTAAACAATTACAACAAATTGAAAACTATGCATTAATTAAACAATGAAAGATATATTAAATATGATTAATTCACAAAAGTTTTTTTTTTTTTTTTTTTTTTTAAGTTTCTTTAATTGTTGTTAGGGGAAATTTTCTCGTTAATTCAATTTGTCTGGAATCCTTTGATTCGGATATGGATAGGAAAGTGAAAGGAAGGGGGGAAGGAACTATAGTTTACTTAAGTAAATTAACAAAAGAAACTAGCACATAGTGTGTAATGTCAATCAAAAAACTTTTTTCTACAACATTTAAATATATTAAATAGCCTAAATATTTTATATATAAAGAAGATAGTAACAGCAGAAATGTTTAGGTTTTCACAAGAATCCACTTTTTTCATACTTTCTAAAATTCCCAGTGGCAGAAAGTTTTGTAGCTGTCTGCAACAGGCTTTTAAAATTTCATAACCTGCCTGCAAAATTTGCGTATAATCAGGGGTGAAAATGGCTTACACTCAAAAAGCCTGAAAGCTGATTGGGGGGGAGGGGGGGGGCTTAACATCAGTGGAGATCTCGTGCAACAATACACGAATACAATTTTACTGCAGAACAATATAGTATAAACAACTGTGTGTATTCATTCAATTCATCTCATTCAATTATATATTTTATAGCAATGTTTGACACAACACAATATAAATAATTATAAATAATAAAAGTATTAGTTTTAGTTTTGATACAGAAATTTTAAGTGGATTGTTATTAGAAAGTTGCAGCCAAATTTTTTTATCAGTGCGGACAAAAACTGTCCACAAGCCGTTTTTCTGTGTCCGCGACTATGTCGCCGTGTAGCGGTGTTTCTGCCAAAATTGTTTCTGCCAAAATTGCCGGGTTCTGCTAAAATTTATGTACTTTTGCGTAAGTTTTTGAACATTGCTAACAACCAGTTAAAATTCAGAAAGAAATATTAATATTGCTTACCACAAGAAACATTTTACAAATGCATTTTGGTGGAATTTAAACAACCAGATGCTCATAATGAAAAATCAAAATTCATTTCCCTTTAAAATAGTTCATTGTGAGAACTTTCACCACTTTCCCCAGAGGCATCAAGATTAATTTCATTCTTTCTTCTAAGACTCAAAAACTATCTACAACTGCATGACAAAATTCAATTTAAATTTATTTTAAAAAAAACTTTACCGAGCATTGAGATTAGCCTAAGCAGATTTTAATAAAGACTTCAGAAAAGATGTTACAAATGATTAAAAAAAAAAAAAAAAATTAAACTTAAAAATCATGTTTACTTTTATTTATTTTTTAAATAATTAGATGTAAATTTTTTGCACTATGAATTTAACATGTTAAAAAAGATAAAACTGCCAACATAGAAAATTATTTTCAAAATATGTAAACAAATGTTTTTTAATAAAACAAGGTATACAGAAGGGTTCCAATTAGGGTGGCAGAATCTTGCTTTCATTTATTTATTTACTCACCGATTTTTAACACTGAGTGAAATTTGTGCGCTCTTCTGAGACCAATTATTATTACTGGGGGGGGGGGATGAAAACAGGTTATTCAGAAAATTGATCAATCTTGAAATTAAAGAACTTTTACAAAATTCAACAAATTTAAACACACTTCACAAATTTTAGAAGTTTTCAAAAAATTTTAGTGTTGAAAATTACTCATTTTGCTAGTCAACTGCAAAAATAAAAACCATTACATTTCTACAATGAAACACCAGAAAAAAAAAAAAAATTACTTTTAGGCAAAATATTAGCTAAGTCAAAAAAATAAGTTTCATCAAATTTTAGTGCAATAATTGCCTATTCCATTGAACAGCAGTTTCAAAAAAAAAAAAAAAAAAAAAAAAAAAAAAAAGACAGATTTAAGCAATTAAATATAATGAAGAATTATATACATATATATATATATATATATTTTTTTTTTTTTTTTGAGAAATCTCACTTTGTTCCTCAGCAAGTATGAGAAATTTGCACCAATTTTTATCCCCGATAGGAACACTGTACAATATTTAAAATAAAATAAAATAAAATAATTAATTGTACTTATGTAAGTTTAATGTCCCCACAATATATAACCAATGATTCTTGCAAACCATATTTAAATGGCTAGCAGCCCTGACTATTTATATTTCCTTAAGATACAAGTTATCTTTCTTGAATTCTACATTTCTTAATATGTCACTGCTATATGTTACACAATTTTTAATATTTATATAGTACATAACTCATTTTTCATTATATCAAACATATTTCAATACTATTAAATCTAGACAAAGATTAAGATACTGAAATTAAAAATATATATTACAATTACATACACACATTTATTACTCAGACATTATACAAACTTACATCTGTATATATATATAAATTACGTGTCACGATGTTTGTCCGGGGTAAACTCCTAAACTAAGGAACCGATTTTAATGAAATTTTGCACACTGTGTGCAGTTTGGTCCAACTTGAGAGATAGGATAGTTTTTATCTCAATTTATTGTCACAATATTGTTTTATTGCAAATATTTGTTAATTATAGACCTTTATTAAAGTTGCTCCAAAATATCTGTGAGTTCCATTAATTTAATTGTTGCCAAAAAAAAAAAAAAAAAAAAAAAAAATACGAGTTCATTTTCTTTCGACATAAAAATAAATACATTTAATCAAACGTGAACGTTAAAAAATTATAAAAAGTTAAATTATGCATCTCACGAAAATTGACGTCATAATCAATTTAAAGATTTTATACACATTGATAAAGTGCTAATGTAGTTCTATCATAGATATAGTAATATATATAGATCTCTCATCCCCATGTTATCGTACAAAGATTTTTGATGCCGAAAAAAAAAAATAATAATAAAAGCTTTGGAAACCGCCATTAAGTGGTATTGAAAAAAGAAAAGAAAAAAAAGAAAAAGAAAAGAAAAGAAAGAAAGAAATATGAATTTGAAACTGTATCTGGAGTCTTCCATTCCCCTTTAGCAAATAAATTATTCATAAATTTTATTTTCTAAAATATTAGTATGTATTCCCGTGTGTATTCACTCGGGGAAAGACGGCCATTTTTTGGTAAAAACGTTGTCTTTTCCCAAATGAAAAGGAATAACTTTTTTCTCCCCAATGATCACTCTATTCTATATATGCTATACTATATCTATGAGTTCTATACGCAAGCGAAGTGTGACTCACTGACCGTCTGTGCAGCCAAGAAAAAGATTTCCTATGTTAATTGCCCACTGGATTTTTTGTAAAAAATTATTAAAAATCGAGGAAATTTACTTCCCGATTTTAATCCTTATATTTGGGTATAGATATGTATTAGTTATCGCGGGTGTTAGATTGAATTATTTTGCTGTCAAATTGACAAAATTTTAATTTTAAATTTCAAAACTCTGTCGCCCTTGGCTTTTATTATTATTATTATTATTATTTGGCGATCAAAAGCGTAACACGAAAATATACATGCCAGATGTATGCATTGTACGAAATGTAATATGTATTATTCATTGTACGTATGTATGACATGTAATATGTATTGTACGAAATATTGTTTCATATTATTCATTACTCTTTTAATATAAGTTGTTAAAATAACCATGATTTTTGAAAGGAATTAAATATTTTCGCCAGATAATTTGGCGATATTCTTTTTTTTTTTTCGCCAAGGATGACAGAAATGAAATCTATTCCACTGCAAAATATTAGTATCTTACATCAGATATTTTATTTAGACATTTGAAAACAAATTTGACTTCAAACTATGCTAGAATATTTATCATTTTCCTTTTAATTAGTATATTATTAGTATATTAAAATTTAAAAGCATGGCATATAAAAAGTTTTTTTTTTTTTTTTTCTTATAATTATTCTTATCTTAATCCTCAATGTTTCCCATCTTTATTAACTTGAATTTACTATTAAAATTTTAACATACTCAAAAACTTCTCATCACTTCGTTAAAATACACTAAACTTTTCCAAAATCTTTTTCTATTTAAAATGATACGTGTATTTACTTTAAATGTCCAATATTTCATAAGATTTCCAATTTTAAAGTTTTAAAATATTTATCAAATTTACTTATTTTTCTGGTTTAGCCTTATTGTTTTCCTTTTTATAACTACAGCTGTTGCCCTCTTTAAAATATTTAAAATGATGAGGTCATTTTATAGTAAAATTATCCATTATAGCATATATTATATTTCACTCCTCCATAAAAATTGATTTTAAAATCGTCTGTTTCTTTTATACTTTTATTTTAATAGAATTTTAATAGAATTTAATTTATACATTAGTCATTTTAGCAATTTTATCCAAAGTAGCATTAGAAATAATATATATCACTTCTCCATTAAAATTTATAGGACCCTACAATAAAATTAATTTGTGCTTAATATCAACACTACGAAAATTTTTATCAATCGCTTCCAAATTTTGACCTAAGTTTCAAATCTCAACCCTGTGGGTTTTTACATCGGCTACAACGTTTTCGTCTTTGTTCGTAAATAATAATTTGACTGTACTAAATAGTTTACAGCCGTATAATTCAACGTATAACTTAGTCACAGCAACGCGTGGCCGGGTCTGCTAGTAATATATTAATTTACACGTGTTTCAGTTTTATTATATGCATACATATTTATATTTATAAATACTTGAGAACAATATGTTTTATTTTTATTTTCCTTTATAAAGCAATACTTTTACCTTTTGATTATAGATACATTCATTTCTAGAATCTTGAAATGGTATCAATCTGACACATTTATGAAAATATGATATTTAATAATCATAAATAAAACAATAAATCTTTACCATAAAACAAAATTAATGTAAGCAAATATTTATTTCTCAATGAAAAATATATATATACACACATACATACAAGAAAAATCCCCTTATGAACTCACAAATCTTAAAAGTTGCTCAATATATCTAGATTTCAACCAATGCAATAAAATTTTTTCTATCTCACACACATGCACAGTAAACCAATATTTACTAATTTAAAATATAAATGCTCATACCTCAGTGAATATTACACGTGGGAAAATTGTTTCAAAATAATGTTTCTCTAATGTTTTATCAAATTTTCTGTAAATTTTGATGGAAATCCGTTCTAGTTATAAGCAAAAAAAGGTTTAAAAAAAATTAATAACTTTTGAAAAGAAATTATATCTGCCTAAATAATTGCACAATTTCTCTATCAAAACAAACAAATATTGTACATTATATGCACAACAATGTGTTAAAGTTACAAGTTATTTGTAGCTTTTTATGATACAGGGTGATCTAAAGTATGTGCACTCTTCTTCAACTTGTGGTTGGTCCCCTAATTGCACTGAGAATTAAATCGATAGTGGAAAATGTGAGTTTTTAATGTTCTTTGCATGTCTGAAGTCATGTGCTATTTTGTTCAATATTTTTTTAGAAAATCCAAAAAGTGAAAAAAAAAAAAAAAAAAAAAAAAAAAAAAAAAAAAAAAATCTAAAAATCTGAACACCCACTGTATAATTCTCTAAGTAAAACATTTACATTTTCTTTGCATGCAAAAGAAGTGTATAACAGCAGAATTAGTGTAACAGAAAAATAAAATTATAACAAATAAATAACAATACACCCACAGGAAATTACTTTAAAGAAAAATTAGATATAGGAAGAAAGGCAGAGCATTCACAAGCATTTTTACAAATACAACTTGCACAAAAGAATGCTAGAATATAAGAAACTGAGAGATAGAAAGAAGAATCAGAGGTGTAGATTGAGGGTCAGAATATAAGACATATATTATGGGAAAAAAAAAAAAAAAAAAAAAAAAAAAACATACCAATAATAGGAAAATAAAAATTATTTTTTAGAAAATTTCAATACCTCCTTCATAACTGAATATGTTGAACGAGCTTACCATAACAATTATTCTTGGAACTGTTCTTGTATGGCTGGGGCTAAATCTAAAAAAAAGGTGCTTCCTAGGCACTGTATTCAGTTCATATGTTGCCGCAGAAGAAAAACTAAATGACTGTCATCTGGTAATGTGGAGCAATAAAAACCCACAAGTACCAAACAACAATTATTTAGTCACTGATAAAATCAAAACCTAAAGTAAAAGAAAAAAAAAAAAAAAATTCACCATATATAATTAGGGGTTGAAATAAATACTTTTACCACAAATTGGAGAAAAGTAAAATCGTTTGGTAATTGGATATGTTATAAAATCACTGTACACAAGAAAGATACAGCGCATATCACTTTCAAAAGATTATTTAAAAATCATCTTTTCGTATAAGAAAACAATTTTATTCTTTAAATATGCGAGGAGCTTGGTTGAATAGTTTAAAAAAAATCATTAAATTCAAATAAATCTTGATTTAAATAAAAAGAATCGATTTTTTTGAAAAAAATCAACAACCTTGTATAATAGGGATTACAATAGGGTATATGAGTATTTTTCTCCATTGTTTAAATTATTTGTATAAATGAATGGAGAATTGTGAATATATTTAATTGGTTTATTATGTAATAAGTAACAGATAATCTCAAGTTTCTTTTAGAATATATTTCTTATTCCTGTATGTTTATATACAAACATAAGAGAATAAAAATATATTTGAAATAAACTACATAAAAAATAAAATTTACTATATTTTAAAGTTTAGTATATTTTATTTTTTTATGAGATTTGAGAATATATATTAAAACTTATTGTACAATAAACATGCTATAAAAAGATTTTTCTAGTTTTCCATTTATTTGCTATCAAAAGCTTATATTAATATTGTATAGCTATAGGAAGTGAAAATAAATATTTGTAATTTTAAATATTTTGCTTCAATCAAGGCTGCCAAGGAGAGATTTGGTGACCCCTGCCCCCCAATCTAAACATTTTACTTTTATTGAATTTAGTTGAGTTGTAAACTGATTGCATTATAAACCCTATATATTTGAGAAATGACAAGGAACTTTGTCATTTAATGCCAAATTACCAAAAAAAAAAAAAAGGAATGACCAGTCTAAAGGTCAATTTATTGTATAGCGATTTTCTTTTTCACTGAACACGTGTGACTAGGTTAATTCAGACTTAAAACATTCAGCAGTTCTATTGCAGTTTCCTTTGGTGTGTTTTTTTAATAGTTGTTACCTTCAAGACGTGTTAGGACAGTTTTCAACTGTGACAACTTTTACTCCACCTTCTGCAGTGATAATTGTCATGGAAAACTGATTTGCAAAACTGGACAGCAAAATCAATATAAAAAAATCAAAGAAACATTGGAATTATAAGTTAATTAATTTTAAAAATATTTAAAATAATAATGTTTAAAACAAAAACAACTGTTTTTAGCAGTGAAAAGAAAATCAAATATAACAAAACGTTACATGAAAGGTCGCGCATATTTTTCAAATACAAATAGCAAATATTCAGCTACATATCATTGTCTCGAGGTTCAAAAGATAACTAAAAATCGATCAATATATACTGAGTGAATAGCCAAAGATAAGTGTTTCAAAATGCTCTCTGACTTTAAGATATACAACGAGATTTACCACAAGTGTATCTCTCAGATATGCGTGCCCGTTGGAAGGTTAAACCCAGCGGGCTGTTTTTTCCTGAAAAAGATTAAAGAACTCGCTGCAAATGAAGCAGAAACAATCAATAAATCAATTTGATTTGTTTTTTCAAATTCTAGCTAAAAAAAAAAAAAAAAAAAAAGTTGAAAACAACTGAAAAAATCTCATCCCTAAAAAATATATACAAACGAACTATAATCACATATGAATGACTATATATATATATATATATATATACAGTAGTTTTCTAAAAAGACTTCTGAGATATAAAAATTCTAGTCATTTACATGTATTTATAAATGACAAGAATTTTTATATCTCAGAAGTCTTTAGAAAACTACTATATATATATATAGTCATTCATATGTTTGAAAATATATGTTATAATAATGCAACAATACCCTTTATAATGCTCTGTTACGATGCTAAAGATCTTTCAGTGCGAAATCCGCCCCTTCTTCAGTAGCTACATGGTCTGTCTCTGTTGTTGGAACTGATTTTTCAGCAAGAAGCAAGATGAAAAATCAGTTTCAACAACAGACACAGACCATGTAGCTACTGAAGAAGGGGCGTATTTAGCCCTGAAAGATCTTTAGCATCGTAACAGAGCATTATAAAAGGTATTTTTAAATAATTAAATTTAAATTTGGTCTGTTTTTTAAAAGTTTTTAAATTTTAAAATTTACATGTATGTATTACTGGAAATGCTACATATTTGGATTGATATTGTAACAGGAAGCATTTATGTTTTACTGTATTAAGGTGCCAATATTGTAGTGTTGATGGGGAGTTTACTTCATAAATATCTAAATACGAAGATGGACAAGGTTTGTTATAAAAATCCGATATATTTTGGAATGATCTTCCAATAAATACAGGTGTTGCATTATTATAACATATATTTTCAATTAAAATTATTGAACCATCATTCAACATGCAACAGTTATCAGGTTTATGTATTTTTAGGACAAAGTCAAGCATATTTACATATTTAAATTCAGGGCCAGAACAGTTTTCTATCAAAACCCCACCTGAATATTCCCCAGAGAGTTTTATTGATTGTTTCTGCTTCATTTGAAGCGAATTCTTTACTTTTACATATGCAATTTCCATCAGTCTATTGTGCAGCTGTTGAAGTGGCTTTTCATTTTTCCGTAACAAACTCTTTAGTTGATACAGAAAATTCTCAAATGGAAATGCGCTGAATGTATTTATATCGCCAAAATTTTTAACATCTTTGGCAATATGAATTAAATTATGAACATTGTACGATACGTACTCATGACCATATATTTCTGCAAAAGACTTTACAAAACATGTCAAAATACTTTCAGCATATTCATTATAATCATTACAAAGATTTTCATTTGATAAAATAAGTGTTGCACAGTGTAAAACAATATAGTTTAAATAAATATCAGCACTGACTATGTCTTTCAAAATTACAGGCCCTGTATATAAAAGGAACTGCCTGAACTCAGTAGCCTTCCATCTGTCGACTTCGCGGATACTCCTAGGCTTCCTTGTGAATTCAGCAGGTACACATACTTGTAGTGATTCTAAAGCAGTTGTTAATTTATCTACTTTGTTAGAGGGCAATCTGTACTTCAAATTACCACGCAACCAAAGATTTATTAACTTGCGGACTACACCTAGACATATAAGGTGCATGTAATCCAGTGGAAAGGATTCAACCATCTTGAGTGAAGAAATATCCTCGAGTGGAGATATACCTATATGGTGCTCGTTTTGTTTGCGTTCTCTGAAACTGATATCATCTCGTAAAGGAAGATTTGTTTCCAAGAAACACATTCGATTATTCAAATAATCTCCCTCAACTGTACATTTGGAACATCCAAAATATCCATTATGCCCTTTCGTGCATGTAATAAAGGACCTAGCTGGTGCATCACAAATAACAGCTTTTAAGGAAACATCAAAATGCTTATTATCATATATTATTCCCTCATCCAATAACACATTCATGTCACTGACAAATTTTCTTAAGAAATCTAATGTTTGTGGTTTTTGTTGCCCATGGAAAATACTTACAGGTAAGATAAAATGTAAGTCACTCACTTCTAATTTAATCAAAATAGGCCACAGTTCTGATTTTGCACTCTTTGCTAGAGGCAAACCATCAACATTAACCTGAATGTTAATTGTATTAAAAAAAGAAGTGTCAATTTCTTTTAATACACTGCATATACTAGTATTAATATCAAAATGTATGAAATCCCCTCCACTAATATTGGATACTTCCACTGATCGCGGAGTTTTGAGAAATGTCCGGGCATCTTTTGGTAAGTCTCCAATACTGTGATCTTTAAAAATGTGAAGGAGCCCTGTTAAAGCACTATGAGTAATCATATGCTTGATAGCCCATTCTTTGATATCTTCAATAAATGAATTTGATTTAGAGGATTTTGTACTTTGCAGAGGAATGTCTGAAAAATGCATTTCTGGATCTGTGGAAGCATCTGATTCACTAACATCAGACATAATTGGGCTTTCATTTGGAACAAATGGCTCATAAACTTCAAAAGGACTACTTTTGCTATCAGCGTCTTCATTAGAAAGCACATTATTTGGAGCTGTCTCAGTAGCTGCTTCTAAGGATTGATGCAAGTCTGCTTGAGAGGATTGTTCATTGAGAACTTGAGAGGACTGTTCAAAATCAAAGAGCTGTGAATGCACAACTTTCTTCATTTTTCTATGAATATCTTGCCTTGTGTATCTTTTCAATCTTTCTTTATTCATCCCGGATTTTGTTTAATCCTAAAAAAAATATGCAGATACACACACACACGAAAAACATAGAACACAAATTTTTGTAAAAATGAATGAAATTTTAAAATTTACCAACCAGAGGCAAATACTGATTTAATTTACAGATTTGGGGACCACATAGCACTTACAACTATAGGACGGGAAATAATAACAGCAACATTGTTTAAATACGAATTTCAGTTTTTTCCCCCTCATTTTTTAAAGCCTCCTACTGAGACCATGGCCCCACCCTGCATACGTGCATACACCTTATGGCGAGAAAAATTACTGAATGAAAGCTATCAGAAAAATGCATATGACATTGGAAAGTTATTGGATAACATAAGGGCTCCAGGATTTCAAAAACTGGTTGCCAGGAAAACTTTTGATAGCGAGTAAAAAAATTAACCCTCCCCTACAACTTTTCTTATGTTTAATTTGGATGATATATCAGGGAAACGCTTGTTTAAATCTCAAATCAAACTATAGTCCGTTTGCAGAGAATTGATAGTGAAAGTAAACATAAAGGGTTGCAGTTTTATCACCGATGTTTACCACATTCATGTTTTCTCACTGAATCGGTGATTCTGTTTATATTAACCGATGGTTAGCTTTCTCTGTCTTGTAAGTGAGTATAGTATGTGATAGCTGAATAAAAACTGTTCTCTGGATTCACTGCATTTATCTTTCCTTCCGAGGACATTATTCCATGCTTTCTCATTAAACACCTGAAGAAAGGAAAACACAGCTACGAAATAAACAAACAAAAAGAGAAGTTGCTCGCTTGTTGCAGAAAGGAGAGCGAGCAACTTAAATCTACAGTAGAACATTTAAATGAAAGAATATTTATTAGTACAAATAGTACCTTTTTATCGGACTTTCTTGATATCAGTAATAATTATCCTAAACTTGTCCGTGTTCTTAGTTTTATTTACAGGTTCATAAACAATTGTAAAAATAAAGATAAACAAAAAGGTCCTTTGAATAATAAGGAGATAGAGACCGCTGAAAGGATCTTAATAAAAATGTTACAGGAAGAGGAGTTTAGAAAAGAAATAGTGTCTCTAAAAAAGTCAGGTACATTAAGTCCTAGAAGTCAGGTAAGCAATTTGCATCCTTTTATTGACAAAGAAGGCCTGCTAAGAGTAGGAGGAAGACTTGGAAATAGTGATTTAAATTATGATAAGAAATTTCCAATTCTTCTTCCATCTAAACATAAATTAACTGAGTTAATTGTTATCTCTTATCATAAAAAATTTTTGCATGCTGGGCCTAATTCTCTATTGTATTATTTGAGGGAAAAATATTGGATTACAAATGGTAGAAATTTATGTAGAAAAGTTGTGCATAAATGTGTTAAATGTTTTAGGGTTAATCCAAATTCAGCACAACAAATATTAGGTAATTTGCCAAAAGACAGAATTGTTCAAAACTACCCATTTAATATTACTGGGGTAGATTTCACTGGTCCTTTCTATATTAAGTATAAATATCAGAGAAGAGGGACTTATAATAAAATATATGTTGCAATTTTTATTTGCTTTGTGACCAAGGCTATACATTTAGAGTTAGTCACAGATTTAACGTCTGCAGCCTTTATAGCTGCTCTTAAGAGATTCATATCGAGGAGAGGAAAATGCAGTAAGCTGTATACAGATAATGCGGGGAACTTCGTGGGAGCAAATGCAGAGCTCAAAAAATTGTATAAAATGGTAAATGGACCAGATGATCAAATTTCGGGGTATATGAGTTCAGAAAACATTGATTGGCAGTACTCACCTCCTAGAGCGCCAAACTTTGGAGGATTGTGGGAAGCAGGAGTCAAATCCTTTAAATATTATTTGAAAAGAGCTGCGGGAAATTTAAAATTAACCTATGAGGAATTTTTGACTTTAATTATACAAATTGAAGGGATGCTAAATTCTAGGCCTTTAGTCCCCTTAACTGCTAACGTAGAGGATTTAAGTGTGTTGACTCCTGCCCACTTCCTCTTAGGAAGGTCAATTACGTCTATAACTGAGCCAGATTTATCAGAAATTACAGAAAACCGGCTTAGCCAATGGCAAAAAATAACAAAGTTATTTCAAAGCATTTGGCGTAAGTGGCACTTAGACTATCTATGCCACTTACAACAGAGATCGCGATGGAAATTTGAGAAACAAAACATATGTGTTGGAGACATGGTTATTCTAAAAGAGGATAACTTACCTCCATGTGAGTGGCCACTGGCCAGAATAAGCAAAATTTTTCCCGGAGCGGACAAAAAAGTAAGGGTAGTGGAGATTAGTACTGCCTCTGGAAAATTTAAAAGGTCCATTTCTAAAGTTTGCCCGCTTCCAATAAATGATTAACATTGTTATTAATTATGAATGTTGAAAATTATGTAATATTTTGATATATATATATATATTTTTTTTTTTGCATTACTTTTATTTAACATATGTAATATTAACTGTATAATATTGTGTAATATTAAGTGTATCAGAATTTTTATGTTGAAAAAAAAAAATGACTGTTAGATTTATTGAATGTTTAATAAACATTGCAATGGGGGCCGGTATGTTACGCTTGCATGCGTCAACACCGCGCCACCTATAATTTGTATTCTTCGTAAGGAACTTTGAAATGAAGCGAACGAAGTTTGTGTTGTCAAGAAAAGTGTGTGTTCGGCTACCGCAGAACGTGGCGTCGAAAAATAAATAAATTATGAGTAATTAAGTGTATTCGTGTTTTAAATAAGCATTAAGTGCCTTTACAGCATTCACGCTGAGGATTTTAAAGTTATGGATGTACCATTAAATCTTTCATAAAAAGTTACTTAACAAAAGTGAATAGAAAGGTATGTTATTTTTTAAAAACCTTTAGTAATAACTTATTTTTGTGCACACGGTCTAACATCTAAAAAAAAAACAGAACACATGAAGTACAATAAAGCAAGTTGTAAACTTCAGAATAATTAATTTCATATCAAATAATAAAGATGCTTACTTACTTATAATATTCAATATAACCCAGAAAAAAAAAAAACAATAATAGCAACATATTAAAACATATCTGTAATCACCTTTGAATTCTGAACTAAACAACAACAACATAAAACTCGATTGAGTTCGTTTGCTAAAGAACGATTTATTAGAATAGCATTTAGATTTCTGCGCATGTGCTGTAATAATTCAGCCTGTGGATGTCCTCTGTATTATCTATGCACTTGAAACCCCCGCGATCCTACGAGTATCATGCATAAGGCATTCTCTGGTTGCTATTTTATGACACTTACCGGATATGTCAGTTGTAGGATCTGTATGATATTTGTAGGACATCCAATGGATCCTTTTGGTTGTATGGGAAGCTGCCTTACAGGGGAAAAAAAAAAAAAAAAAAAGCTTCCTTATGAACTTTTGTAACCTCCTTTAGCTTTAAATAACTATCTTTATCCGTTTCTAAACAATACGTTTTTTTTTTTTTTTTTAAAGAAAAATAAATGAAATATACGAATGTACCCAAGTAACACAGACTGTTGGCCCAACTCCAATTTATTGTTACTTCGTTGGGGAATGGTTATCGTTGGGGAAAGGGCTCAAAATAACAGTGGGCCAACAGCAAATAGTATTGTTGGCCCAACAGTCCTAAAATGCTCTTTTTTCAACTGCAAAATATAACAGTTAGCCTACAATGTGTTCACCAACAATGGTCCAACAGTTTGCCAACCAGGAACCAACCGTTCCATAGTTGGGCCAACTGTCACCCAACGGTTGGCTCAACCGAGGGCCGACGGCCAAAAACAACCGTTGGCCAACGAAGAAGGAATCGTAGGGCCAACCGTTTCCCAACCATTCCGTGTTACTTGGGTATGTTGTGGTTTTAATATAAGTTACTAGATGGCGCTATAACGGTTGGGATCGGCTAAAGTGCGAGCTGGAAATAAAATAATGGCTAGCCTTCTGATTATGAAATAATTTATTTTCTACAATAAATCACCCTTCAGCGTATCGCATTTCTGCTGTATGCCATCCTGCATGTATATTTAGATCACTTTTATTACAGAATAACAATCTTCACAAGTCTTTTTCTTTTGTATGACTGAGTAAATGTTTATTCAAACTGCCTCTTTTACAAAAATCTCTAGAACATACTTCACAGCAGTGGCGGATTTAAGGGGGGGGGGGCTAGGGGGCTGAAGCCCCCCCCCAAAAAAAAGAACACTGACATTCACAATTGAATATTGCAATTGTAAAATTTTTTTTGGTCTAGAATAACACTTCGAAAAATCTTAGCCCCCCCCCCCCCAAAAGTCAAGTTCTGGATCCGCCACTGCTTCACAGTTTTATGGCTTTTCTCCATTGTGAATGCGCAAATGCGTATTTAGATGTACTTTTTGTGAAAAACCTTCAAAGTATAATTCACACACATGCGGCTTGTCTCTGGTATGAATGAGCAAATGTTGATTTAGATAACTCTTTTGAAAAAAATCTTTAGAACAAATTTTACACACTCATGGCTTATCTTTTGTATGAGTGCGTAAATGTCTAGAAAGAGTATCGAAAATAGAGAATCCTCTGGAACATACTTCACAAATGTACGGCTTTTCTCTATCATGAATGCGTAAATGCCTATTTAAATTATTTTTATGAGAGAATCCTCTAGAACAAACTTCACAAACATAAGGCTTTTCTTCTGTGTGAATGCGCAAATGTGTATTGAGAATTGTCTGCTCAGAAAAACCTTTAGAACAAATTTCACACACATATGGCTTTTCTTTTGTATGAATGCGTAAATGTCTATTAAGGTGACATATTTGAGAGAATCTTCTAGAACAAACTTCACAAGCGTATGGCGTTTCTCCTGTGTGAGTGCGTAAATGTGTATTTAAATGATGTTTATTAGAGAATCCTCTAGAACAAATTCCACAAACGTATGGCCTTTCTCCTGTATGAGTGCGTAAATGTGTATTTAGGTTACTTTTCTGAGAGAATTTTTTAGAGCAAATTTTACACACATGAGACTCTTCTTTTGTGTGAATAAGTAGGTGTGTATTTAAATGTCCTCTTTGATAAAATGATTTAGAACACACTTCACACACGTATGACTTTTCTGGGATTTGAGCGCATGCATTTATATTCAGATGCTCCATTTTAAATCATCTTTTAAAGCATAATGCGCTCTTCCCACCTGACGTCAGAGGTCACATAATAGAGGAAAAACAAATAGCAGACAAAGTCTTGTTTATCTAGAGTAGAGCTCCTCCAATACAGGCTGGCTCATCAGGCATTTTGTTTCCCACTCAGCGATTGTTGCCCACGCGGTCCGAATTTCAAGTGTTATCAAATCACATAAAATGGAGGTTTTGCAGCCGAAAATTTCTCAAATCATACCAGAACTGCTTTTAGAACGTTTAGATTTCCAACAGATGAAGAAAGGCGAAAGAAATGGGCTATTAAGTGTCCAAAAGAAAATTGTACACTTAACTTCCAATCACAAATAGGAAGTGTAATTATAATATGTTTTCTTGCATTTTTTGTATCAATTATTTGTTTTTATTGCTGTTTGATTATCTAAATGTTGTTTTTTACAACCTACACTACTTTTCAACGTGCATAAATATTTAAAATTAACTAATTTAACAGCAACAGTGATGGCTACTTTTTACAAGGGTTATAAGAAAATTTCGCCAAATATTACCGCCAAACTTATCAAGTACAAACAATAATTCGCTCTTCTGTTTAGGCAAACTCGCCATTTTAGGCGATAAAGACGCCAAGT
Organism: Salticus scenicus; assembly: GCA_963930645.1. Classification (NCBI taxonomy): domain Eukaryota; kingdom Metazoa; phylum Arthropoda; class Arachnida; order Araneae; family Salticidae; genus Salticus; species Salticus scenicus. The sequence continues at coordinate 250,664,536 of OZ005660.1, read as the reverse complement.
AATACGTCTGCAACTAAACGTCGCCAAGCTATATTTCCGCTGGGCAACAATGATTAGCTGTGAGTCAGCTCGTATTATAGGAATCTTAATCTAGAGCTATTGCTGAAATAACATATTTCCTATTCTTATTCTTGATCAATCGTATTTAATCTGTGTTATTTTTTATACATCATCTTTTGTTTGCTGTATAGATTTACAATCATCACTTAGTTTATATTTGTTATTGATGTTCATGAAGAACATTTTAAATACTCTGATTTTTGGTACTTAAATTAGTGACAGTGCAATATCGCACTAAGTAAATCTATTTAGACCAGTAACTAAGTTAATTAACTTGTTGTAACACCTTTATGCAATTAAATTAAATGAAAACATTTTAAAAATTCAAATTATAATCCTTAAACATTGCACAAGAACACGCTATATGTACGTTTCGTATGATATGACGATTTTTTCGATTATTGATCTGTCTAGCACGTCCTGAGCCTAATCGCCGTGTAAGCGGCCTCTCTTTTGTCCAATAGTCACAACACCTCCTCACAGTAAAATCAGAACGGCCTAGGTGGCTGGCTACTCACCAAGCTGATCACCCGCATTCCATCACACCGTTGATTCTTTCCTTCTCGGACTCTGACAGCTGTTCGTATTGTCTTCGATGGCGGCGTGACGGCATCTCTATTTAAAAAGTGTCCCTCTGCAACAGATTATGCACATCAAGCAAGCTCTGCTTACCTGTTTTATACTCCAAGAAAAACGAACTTCAACGACCTCTGATGGCATTACACAATGCGCAATCATGCTGTATTTCTAATCATTTGCATATCTGCCTGGCACGTACCTTCATGCCATGTTTCATTACGGTCCAATAATTATTTCTTGGTGCGCAAATTTTTATGGCAATGAGTGTACATGCATGATTCATATACTTACGAACATATAAACACATCAACATATATACATACGATGCGGCCCGCCTGAATAAAAAAGATTTCCAATGCGGCCCACCTAGTGTTTTCGGTTGGACAGGCCTGCTCTAAGGCACCCCTTCTGCAGAGGTCAACGACCATGGGTCACTGTAACTAAAGTCAAAAGCCTGGTGAGTGTCTAAATTGTGCGGTGTATATTAAAAAGCTGCACGATTGAGGCACTTCTCCCTGGCAATAATTTAGTGGACATCGATCACATCTAAGAAACGCTATATACAGGTAATTTTATATTTTCTTTTTCACTTAAGTTTAAATTGATTTTTTTTTTTTTTTACTGAAATGAATTTTTACTTGATTTTATGTTGTTGCTTTAAATTACTTCTATTGAATATTAATTGTCGTAAAAATGTTATTTTATTAACTTTTTGTCTTTTGTGTGTGAATTTGTTCAATCAGCTAATCAGATAAAACTTAATTGAATACTAAATCATAAAATCATTTCTTTTTTACAAATTGAAGATTATAAAATATATTTCTTACTCTAATACAGTAAATTTTGTTATGCATTTAATTTCAATGTCTTGTCTTGGCATATAGTAATACAGTTTAATCTTCGTCTTTTTGATCACATCCCTGATCAAAAGATAGTTTTATTATGACTCGCAGAGCTCAATTGTGATGACTATATTCCAGAGACACACGAAAGTAAAAGAGAACTTTTTGTTTTCTCTACTACTATTTGAGTATAACTGTACTTGTAATTAGATGGTAATAAACTGTATCCAAACAGTAGTGGAAAAAAAAGGACTGTGTCAGTTTCTCAATTTATGTTAATTTTAATTATAAATTTAAATAACAGTTCAATGCATAAATATTTACACAACATAAAAATGCCAATGTAAAAAATATTAAGAGCAAACTGCAGTTTTCGTACCATATAACATACTGCACTAAATACGTTGGCATTTTCAATGTTATATTTCTGTTTAATATCAAGTCTTATTACATATTTTAACTGTTCAATGTGCTAAAAATCTGTTGTTCAAATTTAATAAATAAACTTTGGCAGACGATTCGAAAAAGTGAAAAAAAAAAATCATCTTACAAGGAAACATTCAAAAGGTGTCGTCTTCAAAAAATATTGAAAAAAATGCATGTGATTCTACTTTTCCTAAAACACCAGAAAGGGAAAACATTATCGGCTGAAATGAATTGACAAAAAATTATCAAAATTAAGTATATTTGGCGATTGATTTTGAATACTCAGCGAAGAAACAAAACACGGTTCTGTTCGTTCATGGCAATCTCGGTGCTAGCAAACTGAACGCCTAACAGCACTAAATTGCCAAATAGGCTTAATTTTGATAATTTTTTGTGGTCGCTGTAATTCATTTCAGCCGATATTTTTTTCACTTCCTGGTGTTTTATGAAAAGTAGAATCACATATTTTTTTCAATATTTTTTGAAGACGACACCTTTTGAATGTTTCCTTGTTAGGTAAACATAATAGCCTTAACCCTTCATCAGGCAAAAAAAAAAAAGTTATGCAAGAGTGCATGAAAATGCCACTTATGTCTCCTTTTTTGCCTGATGAAATGTTGTACTATTATTTTTATCTAAAGCAGTTGGAGTATTTTTTATTTCATAATTTGTGTTTCATTACAAAGTTTTTCATTTATGAAAAAATTAACACACTTCAAAAGACAATCCTTTAAAATTTTATACTTTACAAGTGCTGCACCAAGAACTCAGTATGTGCTCGGTGTCGGTGAATACTGAGTAGGTATAAAAATTTCATTTTTAAGCCTTCTGGAAGACAGATCTTTATTAATAAATCAAACTATTAAGCAAAAAGCTTCTAGGTAAAACTAGAGCCCTAAATAAAATAATAGGCCGGCGCATCACCGCCATTTTTTGCCTCAGAAGAGGACAGAATTTCCGCTTGGCGTCCTTATCGCTTCCCTAATGATTTTAAGAAATCATGACCTGAAGCGAATCCCGTCAAGATAAGAGCAATGAGCAAAAATAATATTCCTAACAGCACATTTTTTTCACAATACATTCTCAGGATATCATGTTATTCTGAGGATATCGTATGGATGTACTGGGGTAAGATGTGTTGTGAGGGCGGTTTCTGTTTCTTTTACAAAATGTCGCCAAAACTGAAATACACAGTAATAGAAGGTCTCTGAACACTTTATATTCACTTCTTGAATGATTATAGCAGTCTATCGCTAAACAAACTTCCATATCATAGTTTACTTAGCTAAAATTATGAAATATAATAAAACATGTTACTTTAAAGTAACGTAAGACGATAAAAAAAATGTTTATCAGAGAAACGCGCTGGGTACACGTGGCAACCCTAAGGCAACAAAATGCTTGATGCGCCAGCTCGTGTATATAGGAGCCTTAGGTAAAACCACTCCAAAAAAAATTTCTGGACGGTGATTTTATTTTGATAAATTGCAGGATGCGTTATATTAGATTCTATTTCGTTATACAAAGTAAACAGTTCACTGATCTCTACAAAAATTTGTACATTTATTAACCAGACAAAAATCTACCTAGCGCTGCAACTTTTAAATCAATAGGATAATTAGTTTGCAAGATATTAAATAAAAACCCCATTTTCACTTCAAAATTAAAAAAGAAAAAAAAAACTTCCTTACACATGAACATTAAATTTAAACCTGTTCACACAAAAATATCTGATAAAACTAATGTCATAATAGCTTTAAAATTCTATTTAACTTATTTATTTTTAAAATATTCATTTAAATTAATCGAATTGTCTTATAGGTTTTCCCCTTGATTTTACATCCACAAACTAAAGTAGGCACAATTTTATTAAACAATCCCCTTGGCGACTTTTATTATCTTTTGCCAGTTTGGTGATGAATTAAAATGGCTATTGCAATTGAATAATAAAAAAAAAAAACTTTTCAAAAATCGCCCGAGCAACTTAGGAGCCAGTTTTCAAATTTCGTTAAGTGGTCCTATACTAAAAGCTGTGCCTTAATGTCAATGCATTTTTAGTCTATTCAATTCCTATTATTAGTTCACACTTTCCCTATATCTTGTACAAATCTTGCAATCGATTTTTAACTAACTTCCCGACTAGCTAGAAATTTGAAACTTTCAGGATTGCTCAGAACACGGTGACAACACAATACTTCGAAGTCCTATTTTCGAATTTTTGATTAGTTTTCTTACAATTAATTAAAATATGAAGATAATAACATCCTAATAGCGTTTCAATAACCATTAAAATATCAGCTATAATTTAATTGTTGCCAAAAAAAAAAAAAAAAAATTACGAGTTAATTTTTTTTTGACATACAAATAAATACATTTAATTTAGAAATTTTTATTCATGAATTCATCAACCATGAATATTTATTTAAATCAAATTGGAGTGTAAAGGTTGATATTTTTATTTATTACCAACTATGCGAAAAATACCAGAGCCAGGAATCAAACCCAGGCACCTCCGCTTAACGCACGGATGCTCTACCGCTGAGCTACCCTGGCTGACAACCAGCTAGGTACTTCTCGCATAATATGCGTTGGCAAAGTCACCAATTAAAAATTTCGTGGTCTATGGAGTTGTGCTACGATTATTATTGTCTCACCTGATATATCTGCGTTTGCAGACTCGGTGACTTTGCCAACGCATATTATGCGAGAAGTACCTAGCTGGTTGTCAGCCAGGGTAGCCAGCGGTAGAGCATCCGTGCGTTAAGCGGAGGTGCCTGGGTTCGATTCCCGGCTCTGGTATTTTTCGCATAGTTGGTAATAAATAATATCAACCTTTACACTCCAATTTGATTTAAATAAATACATTTAATTAAATGTGAACATTAAAAAATTATAAAAAGTTAAATTATGCATATCACAAAAATTGACGTCATTATCACTTTAAAAATTTTATGCATATTGATAAGAGCTCTATGATTCATGAAAAAATTAAAAACATGGTATATAAAAAGTTTTTTTTTTTTTTTTTAATCTTATAATTATATTTATTTCATTTTTCACACGCGCTTTTTATTTCCTAATTCAAATTAAAAAAAAAAAAAAAACTTTTTTGATAGTGTTTGTATGTAGGAATTGACTTAAAATTTTTTCTTTTTATATTCCTTGTTTTAAAGTAACCGTGTTTCTAATCAACATAATGAACCTCAAATAGTTGAATGCATTTGGGTGATTGCCAATCTAAAGGGTAGAAAACGAAGACTAATTTGAAAATATAAAAATTTTACCAAAAAAATTTGAAAAAATTCCTTAATTCCTTTTTGACAACTATGAATCTAAATTACTTGATGAGCTATCTCGTTAGCTATTTTTTCGTTGGTAATTAATTAATTTCAAAATTAATGTGTCAACGGAGCGGACATCACTGACCACGGAGTGGACACTTATAAATATCCAAACCTGAAAGTTATTTTGCAGCTGTATCTTTTCATCCTTATTGTTTTACTTGTGTTTTAGAAAATAATCAACAAATATTTTTACTTTAATTCTTTTGAAAAATGAAAATAACAGGAAAATAATTGTTGGTTCCGCATATTCTTTCTTTCTTTCTTTTTTTTTTTTTTTATGTGATTGATCTAATATGTTGAAGACACTTGTATTTCCTTGCTATTTTTCCTGTTAAAACTTCGAAGATTTCTTTAAGTTTCTTCTTTGATTTTGCGCCTTTAAAACTTTCTTTTATTGGCTTTTTTATAACCTCGCCAAAAATAATACATTTCTCAATTTCTTTTGAATTTGCTTCTGTGATAATTTTTTTCACTTTTCTCTTGGGTTTTTCAGAATCAGTAGTATTATTTTTTGACTTCACATCCTTAGATCTTTGCACATGCTTTTTGTGTTTTTCAAGCTTCCTAACCAATTTTTTTGTTTTCTTCACAAAGCCTTTCACTGTTCTTTTTCGACCTTTTTCTTCCACTTTCTAGTCTGCTAGATGATGATACAGATGGTTTTGTTTTCAGAGATGGATTAATTTGTGGTAGTGTGATGTTTATGGCTGCTGAACGAGGTGTCTCAGGAGGTGTATCATCTCTGAGATGTTCTTCAAAGATTATTCTGTTTCTTCAATCTCTCCCTTTGATTTCTGTTTTGGTTCTTCCATTTTTCCCCTAACACTTCATTTCATTTGTTCAAACATTTTAACTACAGTATTCTTCCTTCTGTGATATATTTATCTTTCTTTAGCTTTTCCTTCTTCATGTCTTGCGGGATCATTTCTTATGCTCTTATTATACACAAAGATGTTTCACGCGACTTTTATTTCATCCAATTTTTGCTCCAATTTTCGAAAGCTGTAAACCGAAAGAAGGTTACAATAGTTGAATCAAAAATTGTTCGAAAAACTGGTTTACACGGTGTACAGTACATGTCAAGGCACACCTATTTATCTCTGTTTTAACGGGGACGACATGGGAGAGCGAAGAGAAAAACGGTGAATGAATTCCCGCCGGCGCTGTCATTTCTCGGTACATAAAGAGCTTTCTTCTCACTGGTTTATCACAGTCTGACTTGCCAGAAAAAATTGATCGTATTCCCAATTCCTATTACACTGGGCATTGACGTGATTTGAGCCAAATTTACAATTATCTCAAAAGTTGTGTGAAAACGTGTTGTGTGTAATAGGAGCATTAGTCTGTCTCTTGCTCTCTGCATACTTTTTCTTTTTTGTTCTTTACGTTTTTCTGTAGTTTGGCTGGGAAGTTTCCTTTTCTTGTTATTTTTCTTATCTTTTTGATTTTCAACTCCACCTAATTTTCTTTTTGACTGAGTTTGAGCGAAGGTTTGTGCACATTTGTTTGTCCTGCATTGGGTTACATGCGAATTTCCATTTTTCTTGAACAGCATAATAAATTTCTGCAATGAAAATAAATATATATTTTAAGTATTGCTTTTATATATATATATAAAAAAAAGTTATTCAATTAATAAAAATACAAAACAATTTTAGTTTTGCTGTAAAACAAAAATATTTTTATTTATTTTTTCTTCAGAAACTAAATTTAATTATATTTTTGCAATTATTTTTCTAAAGTGTTATGTCACCTTTTCTACATTTTACCTTTAAAATTAAAAAGAAGAAAAAAAAAGGACATATAGTATACATCATCCTTTTGCATTACTCTGTAAACAACACTCATAAAACTGTTCTTAAAATTATATTAATACGAATTCTGTTGTTACATTTAAACCATGAAGAGAAATGCTTAAGAGTTCAGTAAAAAATAGCAAATACTCTTTTAAAGACGTTGAAATGACATTTTTAGAAAATCACGAATAAAAATATAAAAGTTAGGGGGAAAATATATTTCCATTGCACCTTAAGCAATCAGTAGGCTAACAAAAAAAAAAAAAAATAAATAAATAAAGGGATAAAATTTATTTATCAAATTTATTTAGATTATTTTTCAAATGTATCTATTTTTAAGATTAATTTTGAAAGTATCCACTCCATGGAAAGAAGTGTCCACTTCGTGATCAAATGATGTCCACGGAGTGGAAGTCCACGGAGTGGACAGAATGTCTGACTTTGAATTTTAAGGAACAACGCAACAACGTCAGGAACAATTTAACTTTAGTGTTGAATTAAGTCTTATAATCATTAATTGTAATAATAATTAGATAATAAATAATCCTTATAATTACTTGTATACTTCTGACCACGGAGTGGACTGATGAGATAGCCAAACAGAGGTATCACAGATGAAATCTATTTTAACAGAACGAAATAAAGCATTGAGTTCAGCACATGTAGGTAAAAACAAAGATGGCTTCCCCCTCTTTCTTCTCAGTTACACACTGGTGACAGACAGTGCCATCTACTGAACTTTATGGGAAATTAAATAGTTGTCCACGGAGTGGACGCATTTTATTAGGGACATTTGTTATAAATTAATTAAAAAAACAAGATTAATTTTATAACTCTAAAATTTAATAAATATATTTTTAAGGATAATTATGTCCTGCTTAAATCAAAATGTAATTAAAAAACATTAATATTAAGCTTGAAAATAATGCTATATTCTGCAGACTTCCCTTGGGGACAGTCCACGGAGTGGACATTCCAGGTTTTATCGGTCGAGTTCTAAGAAAAATAAATAACATTAAAAACTTTTATAATAATATTCAACTAGAGAAAATTGTAAGAAATAGCCTAGTTGTAAATTTTTTTCTGATTGGAAATATTTTCTATTTTTGAGGGCTAAGGGACATGGTTTCTACCCCTTATGTTGGCAATGACCCATTTATATTTTCTTAACAGCTGTATATGACGGTACTTAACCATGACTTTCATTTGCGGAAAATAGGGCACAACTTTAGTATGAGACTCTCTTGGCGAAGTTTGTGATTTTTTTCTTTCCCATTTTTTATTCATTCTTCCAAATAAAAAATAAATTTTTATTTCTTTATTTCAATAAAGTGTTTTAGCAATGATAACAGTTTACAGTGTTACTTTTCGGGCACTTGTTTTATTAGGCTTATTAATAAAGAAAATAAGCTTTTAAAAGATTAGCTTATTATTAAGAAGCTGTTTATAAGACATAAAAAAAAAAAAAAAAAAAAAAAAGAATAAATAAGCAATCATGCTTATGTTGTTGCAAGTTGTGAATTTTTCAATGATTTTTACTCTAACTTACATTTTACAGAGAGCCAAAAATTAATCTTATAGGAGGAATACAGCTTTCAGATTGTTTTTGTTTTTCATTCATGATCAATTATAACTTGAGAGTGATTCATAATTTGATCTATTGTAGTTAATAATTTTGAATCTATTAAATGTGGGGTTCGAACTCAGGACTAGCTTGTCAGACTGGGAGTTCAGAGATTTTTCTGAAACTTACATGAATGTGAGCTAGGACTCTTTATAAAGAGACCCACGGAAAGGCCACCACCCATGCTTAGGGTCCTCTAATAGTCAATTTATGTTAAACAACACAACGCCCTCCATTATATGTGATATGTGTGTATGTGGGGTGGGGGGGTGATCTTTTAAGGATTTTCTTTAATGAAATCTTGTGTACAAATGCGAGTAATTCAGAAAATTGTGAAGTTTAAATTGACATGAACAATCAGTATAATATCCAATAATGGTAAAGGGCAAAACTGGATCGTGTTGTGTAGGTTGGGACTGATTGACTATGCAAGGTTTCTAGGCCATGTTTATGCAAGTTTCAGGGAAAACCATGTAAAACTCCAAACAGCTAAGATGAATGTGACTTAGGATCGAATCCAGCATCTTCTCCCTTATGGCCATATCACATGAGGGATTTCGCTCAGCTTTTTTACTAAACACAGCATAAATTTTTCTGAAAGACAGTCTAAAAAGTTGATGACACACTGACCTCGAATCTTTTGAAAACCATTAATACACATTTCACTAACAGCCTTAAAAAAAAAAAAAAAAAAAAAATGCTTTCTTTTTTAGTTAAAAATACATGAAAATTTAATTTTTTCTTCCGACAGTGCTAATGCTTAATATTTAATAGTCTAAATTAATGTTTTGAAACAACAAATTAGAGGTGAAATTGATAGTAAATTGACGTAGAAGAGTGTATGTATGGGAGGGGGATTTTTTTTTTTTTTCTCACAGGTGCAGAACTTCAGCACATCTAACACACACAGTCAGTTTCTGAATGGTCAAATCATGTTTAGAATATCTTTAACCCCTTGAACTGCAATTTATTTTCAGTCAGCACTGCTCATGCAGACAATTTAATTTTATTAGTTTTAATAGGTGGGATTCATATAGAAACTTACGGTTTTGTCGCTCAAATAATTTGTTATTATTAAAAATAATATTTGTTTCACACATTTATATGAATGTTTATTGTTATATATACATATAAGAACATAACTAGTGTTACGAAATTCATGACGAGCTGGACTCATCATTTAAGTTCAAGGGGTTAAATATGCAATCCATTGAAGACTAGAAGTTGAAAGATTTTACGAATCCAATACTTTCTTTTATGAATATTGCAGAAAGTAAAAATATGTTTTAAAAGAATATTTTTTATGGACTTTCATATATTTTGATAGATTCTTGTAAAAAAGGCTAGAAAATATTTTTAATTTAGGATGCATAAGGTTTAACTTTCGACTGGAAAAATTACAATTAAAAATAAAAATATTTTTCAGCTCAATTTTCTATGAATAATTAAGACATTAAAAAAATTCTTTCAAATACAAGTTTCATGACAAATTAACTAAAACTTCTGATGAAGAAATTACTTGAATGTGAAATTATATATATATATATATAAAGCTAATCGTTATATTAATAATTTAACCAGTCACCATATTTAAAAAGGTATAAATTTCAAAACATTCAATTGACTAACTAATTCAGTCCTAAATAATAATAATAATAAAAAAAAGATTAATTCTAGAATTGTAAAAATTTCCTGTTAAATTTTAACATTTTGAGGTAAATAATTGACAAAATTCATAAATTAAATACATAATAAAAATGGAAAACTTATTAATAAAAGAATAATTCGACAACAGAAAGGTATTATTAAATATGACGAAATCTCGTAACATGACGGGTGCAAAATATAATATTCATGTTTTAGTTATAAAGTAATAGAATCCACAAGTATTATGGATACATTATTAAATAAATCACGTCGTGAATAAATCTTATGAAAATTTGATTACATTAATCATCCCATTTTTCCCCAACGAAACGAATTGCCTTCGATGTAACACTGATTGGCCTAACGGCCGATCGCTTTCTCCTAAGAAATATGAATCTGTATGATATTATATCCTTTTATATTGGCTTCGTCGAGCTTAATTTTTAAATGTATTTTTTATTTCAAACACATTCTGAAACATCTGCATAAGTAGAACGAAATATAAACGATTTAAATATCTCTATGACCAAAAACATCCATAGTCGTCAATGGTGGGAACGAGTGCTTTCTGCCAACCACTCCCGAGAGTTGAGATGTTTGTTTACAAACAAGTAACTGCTATATTTATTGCTATATCAGTTAATGTAACAGTTACACAAAAGCATACAAAAATCGATTCTTGCAGGTGAAAATAAATAAACACATAAAGTGTTTTTTAAAAATTATTAAATTTACAAATACAATTATTCTACTTATTACAAATGCACAATATTACTTTTATTTTATTTTATATTAAATATTAACACTTTCGTTCTTAAGAACAATATTTAATTGAAATCGATTATTCGTTTTCCTCTATCACGTGATTGAGCAGACGACGGTGGGAAGAGCCCATTCAGATAAGTGTCCCCTTTTCATGTGTATGAATCTAAATTTGCATTCATATTTTTTTTTTACAAATTATTTAACTGAATATACATCAGAAATAGATGGTTTTTTCTTTAAATGAACTTAATGGTGTATTTAGACCTTTTTTTTACAGAAAAAATTCAACAACATGTATCTCATTTGACGACTTTCTGTCGTCATTCGACGTCATGATGAAATTTGATGTATAGGAGTCTTAATATTGTCCACAAATAAAGGACTATAGCCAATTATAGCGCAGCTTTTCCCCACAAACAAAAAGAAACTCCGCCTCGTTGTAATCGTCCTTTACTAGAGCCCCTAAATAAAATTATAGGCCGGCGCATCACCGCCATTTTTTTGCCTCCGAAGAGGACAGCATTCCCGCTTGCGAAATTTTAAATAGAAGGCACAAATCTGCAGTCATATCAAATACATCCATCTCATTGGTCGATTCAGTCACGTGGTTTTTGGCGATCGATCTCTTGGCGAAAACCATAGAACGCCAGATATTTTAGTTTGTTTACAAACATGTTTTTACTAGATACGCAACGAGGCTTGTGTTTGCTCTCGTATCTCTTGAAAAATAACATTTATGTTATAAATGTAATAAGAAATGACTAAATGAATCTGTATTAAAAGCAGTAAAATATATTGAAGAGATGACTAAATGATTGTGTATTAAAAACAGTAAAAATATATTTTGTCTGAAGAACGTATATTAAATATTAAATTTATGGCATATTAAAATATGTGTATCTCTCTATATAAAAGTAATTATGTATCCATAAATATGTAAACTAATTAATAATGAACACTGGATTTATTTAGTTATTTATAATTCCAGCATTATTTTAACGTTTATTTAAAAATAATATATTGCAGAATATATATTAAAGTAAATTAAATATAAACTTTGCCCAGTTTCTGAAATTATTCAGATTCCCTTTTTTGTATTTATTAATTTTCTAATTGAGGCGTTGAAAATGAAAATGAGGTAAGTGCCAAAATTTGCGAAACTGCGTTTTTTCACTGAAAATAATCTATGTTCCAACGCCAATAGCATCGAAAAAGAGGCAAGTGCCTAACGAGCTTCATTTAGTTTCAGTCGTTGCCGGAATTTTTCTAATAATTAAAATAATTTTTTTTTTCTTTTCACACTTACCTGTTATGTCTTTTGCTTCAATAAACCATTTGTAGTCAAGAGAGTGATTATTCATTTTGATATTGGACCATCAAACTTCTGTTGCTTCTCCTGTAAAATTTAATTTTTGGCACTTTCCTTATTTTCATTGTCAATGCCTCAATTGTCTTATTAAACTTATCCATGGTTAAATTTAAAAATGTAAAATGATTTTTATTTATTTTTTTATCGTATTTGGGGGGGAGGAAAGAAAACTGCAATCCGATGTGATAGTGTTAGTTTTCAGTATTTCCACAAAGTAAACAAAATCTGTTGCATCGTAATGTAAATTTTTTCAGGAAAAAAAAAAAAAAAAAAAAAAAAAAAAGTGAAGTAATAAATATTTTTGGCTAATTTATATCTTTCTTATATGAATTGTGTAAACTATTGATTTAGTTTTGTAATTATACATCTCCTGTAGTTTTTTACAAATAGTCCTTGGTATAAATTCTTATTTACGTAAACTTTCTGTATTCCTCTCTCTCTCTTTTTTTAAACATACTGAGAGGGAGGGTATAAACCAATCCAGGTAGTTGTTTAAATTTGAAAGAAGTACAACTTTTGAAATCTGTAATTTATTTGTAAGCATTTTTTTTTTTTTCTTTTTTTTAACTACTACTCACACAGATTTTAAATATCTAAAGAAAGGTAAATTATTTAATTCCACTAATTTTAAAATGCCCAGTTCCTGTTATGAGTGTGATTACTGTAACCTCATGAATAATTACTATTGTAATATTTTATACATCTATATATAACAATGGAAAACTGGTTAGTCTACTTTATTGGTTCTAACTTTATTTTAAAAAATGGTGTTGATCTTGCTCAATTTGCATAAAATTTAGATATATTCATTTTGACCATTATGCAGTGGTTCCCATTATATTACATGTAGTTCGATTGCATAGACATATGAATAAGTTGAACTTGCTAGATTTAAATGTTATCTATATTTTAATAATTCAAATAAGATAAGTTAGTGAAACTGATTGTTCTTTTTGTTTTCTCTTCTAATATTAATAAAAATTAATGAAGATCCTACTGTAGTTGTTATATCTGAAATAAAGTGGGATGGCAATGCCACCTGCTGGATGATTTTCACCAAAAGTTGATAGGCACTAAGTTATGCCAAGGTGCAACTACATATAAAATTTTATGAAATTCTGAGCAATAGTTCCTGAGATACATTTGCCATAATATTTTGCCACGCACATTTTCTAAAAATGATCAAATTGTGTTCTAGTCCATTGAAAACTTGACACGTTAAAAATTTTTTACAAATACAATACTTTCCTCCATTGAACATAGAAGAAAGTAATTAATTATATGAACAGTCATGAACTGGAAAATGTCTCTTTGTTTACCAAATAGTTCAACACCTGCAAATAGCTATCACCTGTCTTTAAATTCGTTCATATTCATAAAAAATTATATATACAGTCCTGAACTGGAACCTGTTTCTTTGTTTACCAAATAGTTTGACATACACAAATATCTGTTTTCGATCAAATTCACTTTATTCATTTAAAAATAAATAAAATAATTTTATATGAGCTGTCATGGACTGGAACCTGCCTCTCTGTTTACAAAGTAATTCAGCACATACAAATATCCATCATCTGCCTTCGAATTCACTTGTATTTATTAATATATACAATATATATAGTATACATATTATGGTGTCCCTTAAATGAGGGGGAATATATATATATATATTTAATCCGATACACATCAGCGGCAGCTCGTGGATCGAAAATAGGTGAAGAAGCACTTCATCTAATATTTTACACTGTACTCATTTATAAAGTATGAATTTACATTTAAATAAAATGGGTATTTTTCGTTAAAGTTATGCATCTATATATTAATTTGAAACATGTTTTTATCTGTCTCCACTATATTGAGAGAACGGCTAGGTGTAAAAATTCGGTTGAGGTGTCTAAAGAAAGGTCTTGGTCTGTAGATGTGCTATGAAAAGAGAAAAATAAAAAAAAGTCGAATGGTTTTCCCCCCGGAGGAAACGGGTGGGAAACCGTTTCCCACCCGTTTGGGTTAAAAACGAATGACGTCATTTTCGGAAATGCAACAATACAGCGAGTTTATCTGAATTTTTATTGCCTTATAAAAACAAAGTTCACGTGTTATCATTTTATTTTTTAATTATTGATCCTTTTTTACAGTGTGGCAACATGAAAAAATCTATATATTAATTTGAAACATGTTTTTGTCTGTCTCCACTATATTGAGAGAACTACTTGGTGTAAAAATTTGGTTGAGGTGTCTAAAAAAAGGTCTTGGTCTGTAGATGTGCTATGAGAAGAGAAAAATAAAAAAAAGTCGAAGGGGGGGAAACGGGTAAACGTGTGTAAACGTGTTTTTAACCCGAAACGGGAAACCGATTTCCCACCCGTTTCGGGTTAAAAACACGTTTACGAGCTTAACTAAACTTCAAATTACTTCACGGGGAAGAAATTGTACATATGGGGACTAGAGTCGAATACTAAAAAATCAATATCTGCGAATTTGGAATTTTCGATTTTAAAGGGGGAAAAAAGGGGGAAAGTAGATTTGGATGGGAGGGGAAAGGGGGGAAATTAGTTTGAGAGGGAAATCTGTTCTAGACCTACACATGTAGCACCTCATTTTAAAGGTCTGAAATTTCATGTCGATTGGGGATGTTTGCATACAGTATAGTCCGATCCCTGGTGGTGAAAAATAGAACTAAGTGATTTTGCTGTAGACCCTATCATGTTACATCTTATTTTAAAGGTCTTGGTATTTCCTGACCGTTGGTGATGTTCGTACAGAACACAGTGCGCCCCCTGGCGGTGGAAACTGCAACTAAAGGATTTGGCAGTTGACAAAACCATGTGACACCTTATTTAAATGGTCTTGAAAATCCAAGGCGATTGGTGATAGAGGTCTTGAAATTTCATGTTGATTGAGGATGTTTGTGTACAATATAGTGCGCCCCCTGGTGGTGAAAAATGGAACTAGGTGATTTTGTAGTAGACCCTATCATGTTATATCTTATTTTAAAGGTCTTGGTATTTCCTCACCGTTGGTGATGTTCGTACAGAACAAACTGCGCCCCTTTGCGGTGGAAATAGCAAATAAAGGATTTTGCAGTTGACACCACCATGTGACACCTTATTTGAAAGGTCTTGGAAATTCAAGGTGATTGGGGATGTTTGTATACAATATAGTGCGCCCCCTGGTGGTGAAAAATGGAACTAGGTAATTCTGTACTAGACCCTATCATGTTATATCTTATTTTAATGGTCTTGGTATTTCCTCACCGTTGGTGATGTTCGAACAGAACAAACTGCGCCCCCTTGCGGTGGAAAGTGCAACTAAAGGATTTTGCAGTTGACACCACCATGTAACACCTTATTTGAAAGGTCTTGGAAATTCAAGGTGATTGGTGATGTTCGTATATAACATACTGCGCTCCCTGTTGGAGGAAAGTGGATTTTGCAGTGCTTGCGTAGCATGACTGCTATACGGTGCCGCAGCCGCAGGCAGCGGTAACACGAGTCAGAGGTTCGTTCGGTTCAAGGTTAATTTTTGAGAATTTTTTCATGTTAATAGCGGCCTGCATATACGTGCCACAGGCACTGGGATACGAATCTGAGTTCCGTTCCGTTTGAAGCAATTTTTTTTGTTACAGATTATCATTATTATTATTATTTGTGATGTTTTCATTTAAAAATAGAAAATCAAACAAAATCGAGTTAAAGATATAAAACCATACAAATTTAAGGTGCATTTAAGGTTATTATCATGGGCCGGCCAACACCAGGCGGGTTCTTTCGGTTGCAGGTTAATTTTTGGGAATTTTTTTTTATGTTATTAGCGGCTCACGTATGTGCTGCCGCGGACACCGGTGTCACAAGACTGAGTTTCGTTCGGTTCGAGGTAATTTTTTTGTTACAGCTGATTATTTTTTTCGCGATGCCTTTATTTAAAAATAGAAATTCAAACAAAATTGAGTTAAAGATATAAAATCATACAAATTTAAGGTTCAATTAAGGTTATTATTATGGGTCCGGGCAACGCCGGGCGGGTCAGCTAACATGTAGCCTTAGTATTAAAAGAAACAGAAAATAAAAGATAGCAACTGTTTTATTTGGAGTCAGTTTGACGTCACATTGACAGTACTTTGTAGAAAGTGATGTCATATATAGTATTTTAATTTATAACCATTTTTCCGAATTTCTTTTTTTTTTAAGTGAAATGTTGTAAATTATATTAGATGTTTTAACTTGAAATACATTTAAATAATGATACGACGATTTTTGAAACATTACGGTCAATAAAGTGACCGTCGAAGTCGACGGGTTCCAGCTAGTAACTACTTTAATGTTATTCTTCAGCACTTATGTTCAATTCACGAGCCGCCACTGATATGCATATCCTCCAATTCTTTTCTGTTTGACCTTAAACAGTTTTTAGCAAAATTCTAATATTAGGATTTTCCTGTCAATTTGGCACATGTTAACATTATCCCAAAGAAAATTTATTACTACATACTACACGAGTCATATTAAATCCTCGACAAAAGGTTTAATGCCTTAACCCAAATCCCTTTCTGTTCTTGAATGACTTTTTCTACTTAATTTTTTCCTTTTATTCCTTCTGGTGTTAACCCTTTTTTTTCCGGCCTTAACGTAGTGTATTTTTATTTTCATCCCATGCTTTTTGTATGGAATTTTAGGTTTTTTCCTCAATTTTTATATTCAAAAGTGCAGTGGAAATGTACTTGAAAAGAATTTCGCCTTTTTACATGAGACTTCTTGCCACCACACTTTAGAATACAATATATCATTGCATGGATTTTACATCACACTCGTGCTACACTATGGGTAATTGCCGATGGTCTGAGACACACCCCCTAAGGTGGTCAGGAGACAAGCTATCAGTGGGTGAGTCCCAAATAAAAATGGAATTTCTAGGTGTAAGTACAATGCAGTGCCTACCAAAAATAACAAATATTTTTACATGATTTTGGTTAATAACTGAATTTCTGAAAATCTCAACAGTTACTGATTCTCTTATACATGCTAAGATACAATTCTACCATAATGATCGATGGGTTGAGCTTTTGGCAAGATCTAAGCCAAGGAGAGTGGGAAGGGTTGAATTGATTTAATTGCCATCCTCCTCCTTCCAAAAAAAAAAAAAAAAAAAAAAAAAAAAGTAGATTTGTTGAAAATTTTCAAGCTACACTTCATTTTTAACATACATCTCTTATATTATTAAAAACTGTACGTGTGTGTGTCTGTCTGTGAGAAACGGCTTGAAACAGCTAAGGCTCCGCCGCTAATGGTCGCACGGACTTCGGACAGGAACCGTCGGACAGAGAATTTATCGCAGATGTACGTTATCTAATTTGCTAAACGATACGACCCTAATTAGCGGAGATAGTAATTAAAATGTCGACCCATGTCTAACAAAAAAAAAACGATTAAAAATGGCACGCGATCATCATTTTCGACCGGGACCGCTTACCTCAAAAGAAGAAGGAGAAAGAGGAAATTTCGTGGGTTTTTGTAAAGCGATCGCTGCCGATCTGTCGGAAATATCGAAAATACACCTGTACCACGAGAAAAAGCATTTATTACCGATTCTTACGGTACAATTAAAAAAAAAATACAGATTTTTTGTATTTAAAAAAAAAATTTTAAAAAGGGTCGAAATTTTCTCTTTTTCTGGATTGTTTTTTTTAAACGCCCTGTACAACCGAGTAACTGTTCCATTTCTTAACAACTGGTATATTCAGAGAGGACATTTAATCCTCTTTCGAACCATATAAACATTTTTACAAAATACGGATTAGTGATCCATTTTTTTAGATTTTACGAAACGTCGATTTTTTCACAAAACATTCTATAACTCAAAAGCGTTTAGAGATAAATCATTTCTTTTTTTTTTTTTTTTTTTGTATATTACATCTCGCTTCCATAATTCAATTTCCAAAAGATTGAGAGAAAATTTTAAAAACTGAATGAGTTATAATTTTTTTAATTTTAGTCATAAAACCATTGAATTGAATATGCGACCTTCGTTCAGTACTGATTTCCAGAATGAAATGCTGCAGTCGTCCGTTTCCGTTGTTACCTTGGTAACCCAGTCCAGTCACAGAGAGTCTGCGGGAAGAAACATCACGTGCTTTTTCTACTAGGAATATAAATTGCAAATTTCAAAATGCTTCAATGCGAGTTTCTATAGCAACACAAAAACACTTACCTTGCAAATTAAATTTTATTCTAATACACATATTTCAATTTCTAATTACAATTAAATTATTTTTAATACATCATTCGAAAGATATTTTAAAGTTCTTTTATATTAGCGAAAGTTTTCACCAGATTTACACGTTTTGAGGTTTCCTGAATCGGTTTTCTTTTATGGTGTAGTAATATTTTCAAATTTCAATTTCTAATTATGATTAAATTATTTTTAATACATCATTCGAAAGATATTTTAAAGTTCTTTTATATTATCGAAAGTTTTCACCAGATTTACACGTTTTAAGGTGTCCTGAATCAGTTTTCTTATATGGCGCTGTAATATTTTAAAATTTCAATATTTCAATTTCTAATTATGATTAAATTATTTTTAATACATCATTCGAAAGATATTTTAAAGTTCTTTTATATTATCGAAAGTTTTCAGAATTGGAATCGAACAGTGGAATACAGAAATTTCTACCGCCAGATGGTGCTGTAATATTTTCAAATTTCAATATTTCAATTTCTAATTATGATTAAATTTTTTTAATACATCATTCGAAAGATATTTTAAAGTTCTTCAAAATTATCGAACATTTTCACCAGATTTACACGTTTTGAGGTGTCCTGAATCAGTTTTCTTTTGCATCTCAGATAATTGAGTTAGATTGTTCAAAATTGTTATATGTAGGTTAATTAGGCGGGGCTGAAAGTGTGAGGAAGAAATAGGCATGCACCGCGCGTGTGTCCCCTACCTTGTGCGCGCTGAGTGTGCACAGGACTACGCTGCCGAAGGCAGTGGGGAGCCGGTCCAACTTTTTAACCGATGAGAAATGATTTTTTTATTTTCTTTTGTTAAGAATAAAAATTTTATTACAGAAGGAATTTGTGCGCGCAGCACGCGTATACCCTCACACGTGCGCGCGCATGGGTTTGTGCTGCTGAAGGCAGTGAAGATCCAGTGTGAGTTTTACCCGATCAGAAATGATTTCTTTTTTAGGGGAAATGAAGTGTCAGGGAAGGAATATGCGCATGCGGCACGTGTATCCTTTAACTTGTGTGCGTGCAGCGTGCACAGGACTTTGCTGCCGAAGGCAGTGGGGACCCGGTCCGGATTATTACCCGATGAGAAATGATTTTTTGAAATTTTCTTAAGAATAAAATTTTGATTTGAGAAGGAGTATGTGCGCGCAGTGTGCATGGGTCTGCGCTGCCGGAGGCAGTGGGGACACGGTGGGAGTTTTTACCCGATCAGATTTTTTTTTTTTTTAGGAGGCACGAAGGGTCAGGGAAGGAATATGCGCACGCAGTGCATGTATCCTTTAAGTTGTGCACACGCAGCGCACACGGGACTGCTCTGCCGAAGGCAGTGGGGACACGGGCCGACTTTTTACCCATTCATAAATTATTTTTTTTTTTCAATTTCTTTTCTTAAGACTAAAAGTTACTGTTAGTGATTCATTTGAAAATACTGACCCGCTAGCGGGCAAAGCTCGCTAGTTATGTACTAAAAATTAAAATTGAATTCCAACCCAAAAAACTTTTCTGGCTGCATTGTGTTTTTCAACCAGCTTTAGTTTTAGTTTTGCTGTATTACATATTAGACTTAGTATATTGTGGCCATCGGAAAATTTTCTTTTTTTATAACAACTCCACCTACAAATAAATATATACAAAAAAGTATCGAAATAACTTCTCTCAATCATATTGTTTTCTAGTGGAGGCCACTTGAAAATTTGTAATCGCGATAACTTTTGAAATACTTGATCATTTCAAACCAAAGTTGAAAATTGGATTTATCATTCAAATATGTGTGATTTTGGTGGGTAAGTTTCTTTAGAATTTTGTTTCCAAGTTGCGACTACTTGAGAATTTTTTATTGCAATAACTTTCGAAATTCTGAATTTATTTGAACTAATGTTAGACAGTGGATTTATATTTCAAATATGTTAGAATAGTTTACTGAACAACTTGCTGTGCCATTTTTATCTAAGTGGCGGCCACTTAGTTTTTGAACGTGATAACTTTTGTAATTCTGAATTAATTCAAACTGAATCTGTACAGTAGAATTATCTCCCAAATACATTTGTTACGCTTGTTTTCCAAATTGGCCGATCATCTTGTTTCCAAGTGCTGGCTACTGCAAAATTTCTAAATCACATAAAAGGTATTTATGAACAGATTTGCTTAGTTAACCCACATCAATATTTCTACCAAGTCCATTAATAATTTGTAGCTGCCATATTGTTTCAAAATGGCGGCTGTTTGATAAGAAAAAAGAAATCAACCTATCCCTTTGAATGAGCCAAAAGGACTTCCTTTTTTTTTTTTTTGCTTGTGAAATTTTACTTAAGTAATTTATTACATCTAGTCTATATCGAAAGAAAAGACTATATCTCAAGAAATAAAAAATGTTTGAAATATGGTTCTTTTAAACATGAATCATCTTAATACCATTGTAAAGTAAAATCTGTGTAAATGTTTTCTTTATTTCACACTACCTCTTTGTGCAAATTTTCACTCAGTTGGATACTATGATATACTATGTTTTGGATAGTGTGATGCAAAAGATAAATCAATTTATTAAAATAAATAATTTTAATTTATAATGCAAACTCAGTGAAAGTATAATTATTTGAGAGTATATTTAAAAATTAAAAGCACTGTTTCAATATGTAAATATACTTTATTAGACAAAACAAAAGTAGTTTTAATGGAATCTAAAAACAAATCTTTTAAAATAAAACCGAGGTGCCACTGGAATTTTTATATCATTCCTTTTAAAACTGTTATTTTGAATTTGAAATGTAAATGAAAAAGCATCAGTGAGTGTATTTTATATATCTGTCTGATCTTGAAGCTAAAAATATTACGTTTGCATTATAAATATAAATAAAAGTAGAAAGTAAATGATCAAATAAGAAAATCTATGTATATTTTAACTAATTGCAAAGCGTCACTTAAAATTTGATATCATTATTTTTAAGACTCATATTTCAAATTCTTATAGCCATAAAGTAGCGGCGTCACAAACTTTTAACCCGTTAAGGTTTTTTTGTACTGATAATAAATATCTGTGGTTTATCTTTTAATCCAAATTTTGCTGATGTCATTCTTTTTCTTAGTTAAAAAAATTCAAAATGGCTGCTAAGCATAAAAGTTATTGCATTTAATTGCAAAAGCCTGAATCATTTATTTAATTATTTACGTTATTATCTGTAGCTGAAAAGTATCAGCTATATTGTTTCTGGAAAACATGAGATCCAGCTATGGATTTTATACACAACAAGTAATTATATACAAATGTTAATCTTACATACAAAAAAGTAAACATGCAAAAACATGACATCGCATATTTTTATATTTACTATATGCCATGAAATGAGAGTATAGTTAAAAGAAAAAAGCAAAATACAACTAAAATCATACCTTGAGCAATTTTCACTTATATTCTATTATTTATTTGAATATTTTTGTGTGGTTCTGCATTTTAGTGATTACAAAGTACAAAACTTTGAATAAACACCATAAAATGCAAGAACTCGCAACAGTTGTTTCGTGTTGAGAGAAAACAGAACCCTTTGTCAGGCGAACAAAGTAGGCACGAATGTTGCAAACAGAGGTAATGCACACAATAATTTTAGGTTGAAGGGCTTTCGTAAGGTGAACTAAATATGCAGGAGTGTTACAAATAAAGTGGTAATCTATCTACTTTGTTCGCCTGACAAAAGATCATGTTTTGTTTTGACCTAAAACAATTGTTGCAAGTTCTTGCATTTTATGGCGTTTATTCAAAGTTTTGTACTTATTACTTTTGAACACCAGTTCTGAGGTGCTTTTTTATAATATTAATGATTAACCCCTTGGGTATGGATTTATTTGAGAAAATATTTTCATGCGGAACGGATATAATTTTTGGTTGCTTGGAGTAGTATGTAAAAGCAGTACATTTTACGTAAGAATTTATTTATTTCTAAAATATTGGTGACATATGTAGTATTAAGATGTCTTCAAGTAATTAGAATTGCAAAACAAAAATAAAAAACAAAAAAAAGTGTCTCAGACGTCAAATGTACCCAAGGGGTTAATCATCTGTCTGTCTTAAATTTCATTTTAAATATATTTTTTAACTTAATGTGAGGTAAAATGGGAAAAAAAATTAATTGGTCTAAATATACAAAAAGTATTAAAAAAAAAAAAAATGTATATCAATTTAAATAAGTTTTTTTTTTTTTTTTGGGGGGGGGAGGAGTATCAACATAAAAATAAATAGATTTCCTTTAAAAAAGAAGGAAATGAACATATTATATATTAGGGTTGCACCGAATAGCAGTTTTGGCCGAATATCCTTCAAACCGGAATAGTAACTATTTGGCTGGCTGATTTACTCTTATATCAAGTTCTTATTCTTATCGTGTCAATCAGCCTAATTCTTTGCAAACTCTTTCAGCAATACCATTTACATTTAGTAATATATTTATATATATTTTTAATTATGAAAATATATAAAAAAAACTATTCAGAAACAGTGGTTTACATAAATGTAGAAAAATATTAGGAAATATTACTATACATAAGTAGTGGTGTAATGCTGAATTCACAGTACAAAAAAAATTAATTTCTTGTTTTCACCGTATCTCACGAACGAATGAATGAAATTCAACCAAACTTGGTATGTAGTTGGAACCTGACGGGGCATGGTGCCTATTAGATTTGGGGATTAATCGCTCAGCAGGTGGCGCTGTGATCGCAAAATTTCGTATTTTTCACCGTATCTCACGAACCAATGAATGAAATTGAACCAAACTTGGTATATAGTTGGACCCTGACATGCAATGGTGCTGATTAGATTTTGGGATGAATCGCCCAGCAGATGGCGCTGTGATCGCATTTTATGTAAACTTTTAACACGGCAGTATAGGACAAAATTTCGTATAAATGTACATAATGAACGTTATTTTAAACTTGTGATTGTAAAATTAATATCAATTATTGATAATAGCAGTAGTTAACTAGGAAAAAAATTTTGTACATGGGGGGCATCGCTTCCCCCCCGCCCCGGGGGAGTAAATTTTCACAATGGTTATCTTTCGAAAGATCTCGTTGATAATAGTAGTAGTTAGCTAGGAAAAAAAATTTGTGCATGTGGGGGCATCGGTTCCCCCCAAACTTGGTATTTAGTTGGCCCCCAACATAAACTAGTGCTGATTACATTTGGGGATCAATAGCTCAACAGGTGGCGCTGTGATCGCATTTTATCTAAATTTTTAACATGGCAGTATAGGACAAAATTTCGTATAAATGTGCATAATGAGCGTTATTTTAAACTTTTGATTGTAAAATTAATATGAATTATTGATAATAGTAGTAGTTAACTAGGAAAAACATTTTGTGCATGTCGGGACACCGGTTCCCCCCCTAGGGGGGAAGTAAATTTTCAAGATGGGTATCTTTCGAAAAGTCTCGTTGATAATAGTAGTATTTAACTGGGAAAAAAATTTTGTGCATGGGGGGCATCGCTTCCCAACCCCCCCCTCCCACGGGGGAGTAAATTTTCACAGTGGTTATCTTTCGAAAGATCTCGTTTATAATAGTAGTAGTTAACTAGGAAAAAATTTTTGTGCATGTGGGGGCATCGGTCCGGGGTGCAAAGTTTCAAGATGGGCATCTTTCGAAAGGTCTCGTCAATACCTTTAAAACGAATGGTTGAACCATAAATCTGTGATAATTTAAAACAATGTTATCGATTTTTTTTTTACTTTTAACGAAAAAAAAACTTGGGAAAAAAAATCGTATTTTTTTTTTTAAACGAAATTTAACCAAACTTGGTATTTAGTTGGTCCCCGACATAAACTGGTGCTGATTACATTTGGGGATCAATAGCTCAACAGGTGGCACTGTGATCTCATGTTTTCTAAATTTTTAACATGGCAGTATAGGACAAAATTTCGTATAAATGTACATAATGAGAGTTATTTTTAACTTGTGATTGTAAAATTAATATGAGTTATTGATAATAGTAATAGTTAACTAGGAAAAAATTTCTGTGCATGTGGGGTATCGCTTCCCCCCCTGGGGGGGGTATATTTTGAAGATGGGTATCTTTCGAAAGATCTCGTCAATACCTTTAAAATGAATGGTTGAACTATAAATCTGTGATTACTTGAAACAAAGTTGTCGATTTTTTTTTCCTTAAAAAAAAAAAAAAAAAAAAAAAAAAAAAAAACCTTAGAAAAAAAAATTCGTAATTTTTTTTTTTTTTTTTTTTTAATATTGTTACTGATTGAATATGTATTTACTTTTAACAAAAGAAAAAAAAACTTAGAAAAAAAATCTTATTTTTTTTTTAAATATTGTTATTGATTGAAGAAGTATAGGAAAATATAGAAGAAAGTCTTGTGGTGGCCACAACATACTAGTTTTATTAGTGCAGACAAAAACTGTCTGCAAGCTGTTCCTCTGTGTCCGCGACTATGTCGCCGTGTCGCGGCGTTTTTGCCACTGGGGATAAGACAAATATATTATCCTGGAGAAATGAACTAAAGTGTATGGTACTTCAATTCTAAACCATTAAAATTTAAGCGCAATTCAAAAATTTTTTTTAAGTGTAATGTTACAGTTGATGTATATACATTACAACACACTAGAAATAAAAGAACAATTTAAATAGCAGATTTCTCTAGGCAAACATGCATTGAAGTAAGAAAAATCGTTACATACGCAAAAGAAAAAATTATAATATGGTGTGTGAGTACTTTTCTTCATATAGTATGCTGTTTAATCCAACGCATGTTAAGCTTCAAATAATTGAGCCCATAGATCATGATAGATTTTCGCTGTGTTCCTGAAAAAAAAAAAAAAAAAATACACAATAACTCCATAAATGACATATTACATATGATATTGTATTCAAATATAACTACATTAACTATAGATAGCTAAACTTAAATTAGTATTACTCTATCACTAATCATTTGACTGATTAAAATTGCTTAATGATTCATAATACTATATTGAAAAATAAAAAAAGTAGGTTAATAGTATATATATATATAGAGAGAGAAAGAGCTAGATAGATACACAGGGTTCCAACTAAAGTGCAAGAACCCTGCATGTTTTTTTATTTTCTCACACAAAATTTTTAACATTGAAACAAATTTGTGCAGTCTTGTGGAGCCAATTCATTAAAATTTTTGGTCCGAAAACATAAACACTCTTAAAAAAAAAAAAAAAAAAAAAAAAAATTTGAAATGAAAAATCTTTCATCTTTCACAAAAATTAGCAAATTTCAACAAACCCTTCACGACCATAGAATGATTTAAAAGAGTTTTCAAAAAATTTTGATAACAAAATTATTTATTTTGCTGATAAGCTTCAAAAATACATTATATTTCTACAATAAACACCAGAAAAATTGGAATTAGATAAATAAACTTGTACATATATATATAAAGTTTCATCAATTTGCAGTGCAATAACTATGTCAGTGATTGACAGTGAAAAAAAGACATTTTTAAGCAATTAAATGTAATTAAACTCAAATTATACAAATGAGCTGTAAAATTATGCATCATTAGCAATTCACATTAATCCAGATTTTTTTTTACTCTTCTGTTCTTGCATTCATTAATTCACATGCAGTTTTTACCTCTGATGAAATCCTCGATATACATTAAAAATTAGATGCATTTGGGCTTTAAAATACTCTTAAAAAAAAAAAAAAAAAAAAAAAAATAATAATAATAATACAGTGATGGATACAAATGTTACCTCACAGCTCACACTCCCTTTCAAACTCAAATAATCAATTACATTAAATATTGGCACTGTTAAAAACAGGTCTAATGAAATAAACAGATCTTACTGCTGTTTCATCATTCATTATGGTCAGCAGCCATTTTGAATCTTTCAATAATGACATAGCAAAATTTGGATTGAAAGATAAACCACGGGTAAGTTTTGTATTTTATATACTAAATGTTACATGTAAGAGAAAAAAATATACAGTATTGCTTTAACAAATTAAAAAAGAATTAGTATTCTATAAACATTTAAATAAGAATAATCACAGGAAAATACTCACAGTTAGGCTTAGTAAATAAGGTGAAAGAAAGAAAAAAAAAAAAAAAATGTATATATAAAGACTAAAAAATCTTATCTTATTAATTATTTTAGATATTAGAATATTTTAATTGAAAATTAACTAGTATGATAATTAGTACATATCTACTATAATGATTACACTGAATTTGCAATGATTTTTAATAATATCTAGTATAAAATGTCCTTCATGTTCAAAGTACTTTTCATACAACTTAAGTATATTGCATAATTCTATACATGAAACATATAGTACTGTAAAAATGTTAAAATAAATTATGTGTTATACTCTAACAATACTTTCTATTAAGTGTTTAACTTAAGTACTTAAATTATCTAACTACTTAATTTCTTTCTATATACTGTTTAAAAACATATGACAAAGTGACAAATTATGTAGAAATTTTCTATGACCTTGTGTTTATTAACAGAGAGGGAAAAAGAAAATACAAAATATCTTAAAAAGAATAAATTGATATTTAAAGCTTACTTTAAAGTTACTTTTCTGTATTTTACAATGTAAGCTTAGCAGTTATTATTTGTTTTAAACTTAAAAGATAAATTTCTTTAAAGTTTAAGAACAATAATAACAAAATATTGTAAAGAAAAAAATTAGGCCTTTGACGGTTGATTTTCAACCTGACACCTGGAGTCTCGTCCATAGCTGCATTGTGTAGGGGTTTAGTTGTTTTCCAGGTGCCGGCCCCTTTCCTACACTAGGCTATGGATTCTTCGACTTCAGCTATAGTAAAATCCATACGTGTATTCATCTTTTATAGATTACGAATTTTAAAAATGAGGTCTTTTACCATGTAAGTAATGATAATTATATTCCTACATAAAGAGTAACTTGTCATAATTCATCATTAAAAAGTTCAAGTTATTATAGTTAGTTTTTTTTTTTTTTTTCAAAAAGTTTACAAAACACTATCTTTATAAATAAATAAAAATATTTTTTTAACTAACATAATCAAGGTAGACATCAAATTAAATCTTATGAAATTCTCTTTAAAATGAGGAGTCCGAAATTTCTCTATCTCTTAAAATATATAATGTGTTTATTTAAGCTAAAAAATGGCCAATTTTCAAAATCAAAAGAAATAATATATTTTTAAGAGCATTTTATCATTTATTTCAAAAAGAGGAATGATTCCTGAATGTTTAAA
The DNA here is from genome assembly GCA_963930645.1 of Salticus scenicus. Lineage (NCBI taxonomy): Eukaryota > Metazoa > Arthropoda > Arachnida > Araneae > Salticidae > Salticus > Salticus scenicus. Next base: position 250,636,630 of record OZ005660.1, on the reverse strand, counting down.
ATTAAAAACACACTTGGCATGGGTTGATTTTACAAACAAAAAAATTTTTAAAGCACGTGTAGCACAAAATAGTCTGCCTTTAACTAATTCAATAAATATTATAGATTATATTTTAAACAGGGTTTTGCACAGTACTTTTAAACTTTTTAATGCATAATTTTCTGCAAATTAACCTTTATTTATAGATAATGCATTGAAAATTAAATTAAAAACAAGTGGTAGATGATAAATTTGCGATTAAGCTTACTTTTATCTGTTTACACTGTATTTCAATAAAACAACGATAATTCATAACCTAAACTTAATCTGTTTCTTTTTTAATTTAATTTAACAGCATCCAGTTTCAAATACGTTAAGTAAATATGTAAAATTAATATTTACAAGAGGATTATTAAAGAGTAAACTTTTGACAAAATTGTTACATCATTTTTTTTTTCCAAAATAAAAAAGCCTTAATTAAATCAAATACAGAACTAATCTGACTTTCTTTACTTTTTAATTAACAAAATAATTAAATATTTAAAATTATACATGTACAAGTAACAAGCAACATACTTAAGCATTTCATGCAAGTCCATTTCTTAAATATCCTAATCTGAAAACACATGGACGAACCACTTTTTACAAAACAATTTATATAATTCAAACTTCACACTACTAAAATATGTATTACAAGCTTTAAAAATATGTAAGTATCACACTCAAAATTTTGTTAAATTTGAAATATTGACGTTCAGGTTGACATTTCCGTGGAATTGCCTTATTACGAATCAAAAGCTATATAGTAAAATTAAATTAATGTCAGGCACATTTAAGATTATATATATAGGAAAGAAAAAGATATACATTCAACTTATTCAAAAAATACTTCTATGTAGATTTTTCATTTTAAAAGTTATAAATTTAATATATGTTTACAATAAATTTTGGTGAGTATTAAATAATAAGACGATTAAAATATATATAGCAAATAAAAGTAGTCTTAAAGATGCAATAATGAAGTTGCAGCAATCCTATAATGAATACACCCGCGAGATATTCATCAAACAAAATCTATTCAATTTCAAAGTATCCAAATCAAAAGGAGGAATAACTTGAAAAAATATAAATATGTTTTATATGAATAATTAAAAAAATTTCTCTCAAATCGCTCGCACAAACAAAACAAACTATCCTTTCAGCTTTCAAATACGTTTAGTGGTTTAGTTAAGCGGGATTCGTATTTGTCAGCGAAACTGATTGGTTCCGTGGTGTAAACATTCCATGACGTACGCAAATCTGGCGTTCTATGGTTTTCGCCAAGAGATCGATCGCCAAAAACCACGTGACTGAATCGACCAGTGAGATGGATGTATTTGATATGACTGCAGATTTGTGCTTTCTATTTAAAATTTCACTTCCCGCTTGGCGTCCTTATCGCTTCCCTAATGATTTTAAGTGTTGTGTATTAACTGTAACCATGAACTTCCGGAATAACGCGGTTGCCATATGTTAACGGCAACCGCCAACAAAACAAAACAGACTGTTTAGGTTTCGAAATGCAGCTACTACGCAGCTAATCGATGATGGCTTTTAATTACTTATTTAATCTCTTAATTTGTGTATAATTATTGTAAATAATGTGTGTCACTGTTATAAATGTGTACCGTAGTTGGTAAAGATAAAGGTATGCCAAAATATAGTACTTCTTCCCGTATGCATCACACACAAAGTAATGACATTAAGAAATCTTGATCTCAAGCTAATCCGGTCAAGATAAGAGCAATAAGCAACAATAATGTTCCTAAAAAAACATTTTTTTTTACAGTACATTCTCAGGATGTCATTTTGTTCTGAGGATATGCTATGGATGTACTGGAGTAAGATGTGTTGTTAGGGCGGTTTCTGTTTCTTTTACAAAATGTCGCCAAATTCACTTCCTGAATGATTATAGCAGTTTATCGCTAAACAAACTTCCATATCATAGTTTACTTAGCTAAAATTATGAAATATAATAAAACAAGTTACTCTAAGGTAACGTAAGACGATTAAAAAAAAGTTTTGGCGTTTGTTTATCAGAGAAACGTGCTGAGTACATGTGGCAACCCTAAGGCAACAAAATGCCTGATGCTCCAGCTCGTATATATAGGAGCTTTATCCTTTACATTGTACGCAAGTGAAGTGATGATGTCACTGGCCGTTCCTGGATGCGAGAAAAATATTTCCTATGTTAAACGCCCATTGGATTTTTCATAAAAAATTATTAAAATCGAGAAAAATTATTTCCCGATTTTAATCTTCATATTTAGGTATAGATATGTATTAGTTATCATGCCCATGCGTTAGATTAAGTTATTTTTCTTGTAAAATTGACAAAATTTGAATTTTTAATTTCAAAACTCTAGAAAAAAAATAAAAAGGCAAACTTCCATATTCGACTGAAAACACAAACATTTCATTTCAAAGGATGATATTAACACAATAAATATCCAACTATTATACTAATTGAAAGGAAAATGATAATGTGTTGCAGCGGAATAGATTTGATATCGGTCATCCTTGGAAGAAAAAAAAAATATCGCCAAATTATTTGGCGAACATAATTTAATTCCTTTCAAAAATCATGGTTATTTTAACAACTTATATAAAGAGAGTAATGAATAATATGAAACAATATTTCGTAAAATGCATATTACGAAAATATACATCTGGCATGTATATTTTCGTATTACGTATTTGATCACCAAATACAATAGGCGCCAATGACGACACAGTTTTGAAATATAAAATTAAAATTTTGTCAATTTGACAGAAAAATAGCATAATCTCAGGCATGTACACGATAACTAATACATATGTATATCTAAATATGGGGATTAAAATCGGGAAATAATTTTCCTCGATTTTTAATATTTTTTTTACAAAAAATCCAATGGGCGATTCACATAGGAAATCATTTTCTCGCATCCATGGACGGTCAGTGACACACACTTTGCTTGCGTATTCGCAGCTATAGCACTCGAATTCGCCCTCTGGTGGACAAAAGTCTGAGTTCTTGCGCCGGCTGTTTGTTTAAAAACCTATTGCGTTGAGTGATTAAATTAAAAATCATTCATAAAATTTTGATTCTTGTATAACCATAAATAATAGTTATTAATAAATATTTTTGTGCAATTCATGGGGATTTCATTACTAGCCTCGATTAATTTCCAATTTCGAAAAGTAATAAATTATGCAATCAGTGTAGTGTTGTAAACAATGGATACGTATTTTAAAATGAAACAAAATGTTAATCATGTATGATGATAAAGAAATCCTACACATTTTATTTTGTTTGTTTAAGGGCCCTCTTCACTCACCGCCGCCGGAAGCCGAAGCTAATGCTATTCTATGGGAAATTTTCCTTTACAAATAACTTATTAACTAATACATATTTTTAAAATCTGTTTTTACATTCTGAACATTCCCAGCTGATAAATTGACGGACCTTTTATAAAAAAAATATTAATTTTTTTATTAATTATTATTTTATTTATTAATTTATTTTATTTATTAATTATTTTTAATTTTTTATTAATTTTTAATTTTTTAAATTTTTATTTTGAAGCTGCAAAATACGAATTTTCAATATCTGAAATTTTTTCATATTGCAATTTCGAAATAAAATATTAAAAATTAAAAAAAATACATTTTTAAAAAAGGTGCGTCCATTGAACAGTCGGGAATTTTCTGAATGTGAAAGCAGAATTTAAAAATATGTAATAGTTAATAATAAGTTATTTGTGAAGAAAATTTCCCCACATTGGCTCGGGCTTTCGGCGACGGTAATTGAAGAGAGCCGTTAACGAAGTCAGATACCTGGATGTCTGGGTTAATGTATAGTTATTTAATTTGTGTTAAAAAAAGGTTGTATGTTGGAACTACTCTCACCTGGGATAATTCTCGTTGATTTTAAGTTTTAAATTATCGTGTTAAAAATTTCAAATACCGCAAGTTCAATGAAGTTACTGTTTGATTTGAATTCCGCAGTGTAATATATTGTGAAATATGTTAAGACGTGTGCTATTAATTAATAAAATATTACAATCTCGTGTAAAAGCGTTTGTTTACATATTTGAAATGTAAACAAAAACTACAGTACTGGTTCAAAAGTATCTTTTCACATATATATAATAAGACAAAAAATAAATGAGACAAGGTTTAGGAAGTTCTCTGAAAATGCATAAATTGAATTGTTTGTATAAGGAAAGCGCAGCTGACGTCACGCTCAGGGCAAAACATTGGTATTTCCACCAATAGAGATTGTCCTTTTGCCACTCGTGAGTGGAAAAGATTGATTAAAAAAACGATTGTTTGTAAACATGCCCTTTTCTTATAGCATATCGCATTTCATTTGCAACTTTTATTGTTTAATTAATATGTAAGGATTATTATTTTCACCTACATATATCAACATTTTAATAAAATTATACTTTTATTTAAGTTTTTTTACACCACTAAACATAAGTCTATCCTTTGAAAAACTTTGGGTTATATTAGTTTCATACTTTTATAATATTTAAGTTACTTTCTTCAAAATAAAATCCCCGACCTTTCACTTTATCAACACTAAGAAAGTTTTTTGTGGTATGCAATATAGATGAATTTGTAAAATGGGAAACTCAATTTTTATTATGATTTAATATTATCTAAATAAAGAGTATTTACCCATACAGCCATATTACATCCGGAGATCATCCGGAGAATTTCACATACGGGATAATACCTTATCCACTGGATGTTCTGAAATATCCTGTCACCATCTGGAGGACGTTCAGAGGTTTCCAGAAGGAGACACCACTGCATGTCTTTCGGATGTCTTTTATCCGATAATGGGGAAGTTGCACACTGGAGAAAAACATTTTTCTTTTAATTGTAATCGATAAATTCAATCTTGTGAATCCCAAAAATCCAATCAAAATCGTAAAATTAAGTCAAATTAATTTTTAATTAACGTTTTAAAATCGCTAAAAACCAAAACAAAACCACTTGATCTGAAAACGCTCCGTGATTGGGGTTGACGTCACAGTTCACGAAGTGCGATTGTTTACCCCTAACGTACATTCTTTTACCTATTGCTTTTTTTTTTCTTCGCTCTGTTCTAATCTGTATTTTATGTTTTATTTTTAAAGTTTTTTCCTTTTGTAAGAAATAAATTAAACCTTTTGTAACTACACTATATCTTATATTATTTTTTTCTATTTTTAATTCTATTTTTATTTGTATAATGTCGATTTTGGGTTTGTAAAAGGGCAATCGGATAATCTGCCAAAAACAGATGCCCTTTCCATATTCTCTTTTTTGAGAAGAAACCTCGATTTTATTGGCGAAGAACTAAGGAAAATTAACTCTAAAAGATATAGATTTGTTCTTTATTTAGATTTAGAAAATTATTAAACATCTTCATAATAGAATTTTAGCATTGTATTAATATAATAGTAGTAGTTTTTTTTTTACGTTTCTCTAATTTTTTAGACGCTTGTATGTGAGAATTTTTCTTTTTTCATAATGTATATTAAAGATTTAATTATAATTAAAATATTTATTAAAATTTTAAAGTGCATAAAAATATATTTTACTGATTTACTTATATTATTATTCATTCATTTATTTTAGTTTATTTCTATTTATTTATTTATTTATTTATTATTATTTAACCAGAAATTTTCTATCTTGTTATTTTACAAAATATTTATGTTTTTTTTTTAAAGAGCAGTCATGAACAATCAATGACTATATTATGAGTCCAGTTGTATTTTTTAATATTTACTTCATGTTTTTGCAATGAAAAGAATGTTATTTTCAAAATGCATCATTTTATTTATTTATTTATTATTTTTTTGAAAACAGGAAGTTTAATTTTCATAATTTTTTCAGTATTTTTTTAAATATATATATAGATATATATGTATATTTCAATTGTATCCATTAATTTTTCTATTTAATTTTCTTACATTTATCCTTACATTTCATTCGAATTATATTGTTCTACGTCGCTTACATTAGCAACGGCTGTTACACAATTATTTAATTAATTAATTAATTAATTTTAAAAGGAAAAATATAATTTAATGTATTTATCGGGAAAATTTTAATATCGGAGAAAGGATTACTCTTATAAAAATTTAAGTTTAATAAAAACTTATTTATTTCTTATTTATTTAATTCCTTTGAAAGGAAAATGTTTTGCTATTTACTTATTTCTTGTATTGATGGAAATCAAATGGTAATACAGCCGGAAGAGTGAATGCAATAAAGTACATGGTGCGAAAACTAAAATATATTCAATAGATGCTGAGATACAGCTATCCTTAAATTCTTAGTTCTTGAATAGCAGCAGCTTTTGATGTCTGATAAGTACGCAGATTGAAGTGCCCAGAAAAGACGTTGCTGCGGACAACAAGAACCCAGACCCAAAAGAGCAGGGTACACTGGCGGGAAAGAGGCTGCCGTAGGCAGCGGATACCTGAAACGAAGTTTAGGGAAATTTCAATGAATTTATTTTTTAATTATCTATTTATTTGTTTAGTTTTTGTTTATAGAATCATATAAAAGAAATAAGGATTCAAAAATTTTTTTGAAAATTTATTTAAATTTAGCCACTAGCGAAGCGGGCAAAGACTGCCAGTTATAGTATATATTCTAAACGTACTTGAATTTTACATTAAGGCTTCATTGATAAATGAATTTAAGATATACTATATATTTTTATTTTTGATTACTGAAATTCAGTGCAAATTTTTAATTAGTTATTTAGTATCATTCATACTTATAACTAGACCGTGTAATAACTTATACGGTATTATTACATTTAACATATGTTTATTTTATTTTGTTTTTTTCTATTAATATTTTCTTTTCTTTTTCTTTCTTTCAATTTTTCCATATATGTAAGTAATTACATCATAAAAATAACTAAGCACGCTCCTAGCTTCTGAAAATAATAATAAATAAATAAATAAAGTAATAATAATAATATTTTTGTTCGGAGACGCATTTTAGTTCCCCATCATGCTATAGGTATGGGGAACTTAGGTAATCGTGAAAATTTTCGACCTCGGTTTTTTGACTTTTTTACACGTTTTCAGGTGTGAGGAATCCAAAAATGACAAAATTTTTATGGTGTCTGTCTGTAGGGTGTCTGTTAGTCTGTTAGTCTGTTAATCCGTTAGTTTGTTAGTCTGTGTGCACGATATCTCAAGAACAAATGATTGCAGAGAGGTCAGATCAGTTTAAAAAAATTACTTTCGACACTGGCAAGAACCCTATTCATTTGCAACATTCGATTTTAAAAACTTCAGCAGTTATTCGAAATTTACGATTTTCTTAACATGGGAGAATAGGACAAAAATTCACTTAAACGTGCATTAAATGGAAACTTTTTACTGTAAAAATGTCAAACCAAATTTAAAATATCAGTTTTGATGCCGGAATGAACATAAGTAATTATAAACATGCTACTTTGAAAATTTCGCAAGTTATTGGATATTTACGAATTTCTTAACATGGCAGTATAGGGCAAAATTTCACATAAACGTCAATTTTGAGAGATATTTTCATCGTAAAGATGTCAGACTACTTTTGAAATATTATTTAGGACACTGGCATGAGTATTAATGACTATGAATTTTCCAATATAAAAATTTCGTAAGTTATTGTAAATATACGAATTTCTTAACATGGCAGAATAGAGCAAAATTTCAAATAAACGTCAATCGTGAGGGATATTTTCCTCGTAAAGATGTCAAATCACTTTCGAAATATTATTTAGGATACTGACATGAATACCATAGAGTATGATTTTTTCAATTTAAAAAATTCGTAAGTTATTTGGAATTTACGATTTACTTAAAATAGTAGAATAAGGCAAAATCGAGCATAAACGTCCATTTTAAGGATCATAAATATATCCGACAATTTCAAAATAGCATTTATGATACTTGTATGAACATGATTAAATACAATATTCTAATAGGAAAATTTCGTAAGTTATTCGAAATTTAAGATTTTATCAACATAGCAAAATGGGGAGATATTTCATAAAAGTACGCATTTTTTGGAAAGTTTAATTGGAAATAGTAGCATGAAAATAAACTACGAAATTGATCCCAATAAAATAAATTAATAGATTAGAATAAGATATCGAACTGAATGGTGGGTAGCCCTTTAGGCGAGGATTTCGTTCTGTCACTGTGTCAAGCGTTTGGTCAAATTCATTTCTCTTAACATGAATATAATAAATCCTGTACAAGAAATTTATGAGAACATACATATGATGGGGAACTGAGCAGAGTCCACCAATGCCAACTAGTTTTCTTTTATTAGTGCTAGAGGCCTATTTCAGTCGGTACAGTTGTCGAATTTTTATAGGTCACTCTTAATTAGTGCTTGAGGCCTATTTCAGTCGGTTTATTGAATGGGGATTTATTGAATGAAGTCCCCCCAAGGCACAACTTTGACATGAGTCCCCCCCAAGGTACCCCTATTTCAGTCGGTACAGCGTTGTCGAATTTTTATAATACACTCTTAATAGTGCTAAGGGCCTATTTCAGTCGGTTTATTGAATGAGGATTTATTGAATGAAGTCCCCCCAAGGCACAACTTTGACACGAGTCCCCCCCCAGGCCCAACTTTGACATGAGTCCCCCCCAAGGTACCCCTATTTCAGTCGGTACAGCGTTGTCGAATTTTTATAATACACTCTTAATAGTGCTAAGGGCCTATTTCAGTCGGTTTATTGAATGGGGATTTATTGAATGAAGTCCCCCCAAGGCACAACTTTGACATGAGTCCCCCCAGGCCCAACTTTGACATGAGTCCCACCCAAGGTACAACTTTGACATGAGTCCCCCCAAGGCCCAACTTTGACATGAGCCTCCCCCCAGGCCCAACTTTGACGTGAGTCCCCCCAAGGCCCAACTTTGCCATGGGTCCCCCCCAAGGTACAACTTTGCCATGAGTCCCCGCAAGGCCCAACTTTGACATGAGTCCCCCCCAAGGTACAACTTTGACATGAGTCCCCCCCCCAAGGCACACCTTTGACATGAGTCCCCCCCAAGGCACACCTCCCCCTCATTGGGAAAAAGAGAAAAAACGTTGTTTTGCGGCTATAAGACAGTTTGGACTTCCAACGTTATTTGTTACAATATCTGCAGCTGAAACACATTGGTTTGATTTAATGAAAACTTTATCATGGAATTTAGATCGTCACGAATTACCTAAAGAAGAATTTGTCGATATTAACAAGTTTAGCAGTAGGCCTCTGGCACTAAATTAAAATCTGTCAATGTCAGATTTTCATGTTTTAAATAATGAAATAATGTGGTGTCTGTATAATTTTTATTATTTATTCATTTATTTATTTAGAATGATAAGCGCATATAATTTTCCTTAAATACTTTCCAGTTTCTCAAGTTGCATCACTGTAATGTTTTTAATTATTCACAATCTTCAGATTTTATTTTAATAGAAATACTGCTAAGTTATAATATTGAAATGTATTAAAAAAAAGTTACTTCTAGCTTAAAATATAATCTTCGGTTGCAGACTCTGACAAGATCGCCTGCAATATAAATATTTATTATTATTATTGTTTATTGATTTTTTTAATCTCAATTTTGTACACAGTCAAAGGGGAAATATATATATACAGATATACTGGCATCTCATAATTATAAATGTAATCTAATTTAGGCTAATTCAGAAAATACTTTTTTAGATTATTTATGCAATGAAAATATACATATTATTCAGTTAAATATTATTACCCAATCCAATATTTTATTTCTGTATTCAGTCTAGAATAATAATAATAAATCTATAAAACATAATAAAATGAAACAAAATAATTATTTAAAAGGTACAACTTTGGAATATTAAAGAAATTCTTTAAGAAAATTCTATTGATCAACTATTATTTCGATTATAGTTTAATTTGAATTAATAATAGCAGGGGAGAAAAAAAAATCTTATTGAAACTTGGTGTCATTTATATAATGATGTGATGTTTAATGAGTTCAAATTGTTTTAATAATTTTTTTAGGGAAAGAATACAAAATTTCGCTAAATGCACGAATTTTCTTTACACTACTATAGGGAGAAATTCAGCGAGCAGTTCATTTCATGAATAGTGACGTCACGATAGGTTTCATCACGTGACGAAGCGCTTTCGCACCAACATGAAAACTACGTCTTTTAAAGTTAATTTATTAAAGCATCCTTTTTTCAAATATGCATAAAAATGGTATCAAAATGTTTGTATTTTCATGCTCTATCATTTACAAGTCAAAATGAAAAATGTGCAATTTCCCCATTTTAGGATGGAGTTGTTATTCAGTGGAGATAATGCGACGAGTAGAAAGATACATCGTTGCGCGCAATCTGGATGTCTTTTTAAGATAGTTACAGGATGCTCTCAGGATATCATAACACAGGTCTACATTAAAAATTCTATTTAATAATTTTAGCTGATCTTTACATTTTCTCGCGAGTTGAAACCAAAATTGAAGCCAGTTTTTCTCAATCACATATAGATTTTTGCTAATTTAGGGTGCCTACCTGTATAATTTCCTTCATTACTCCTCTACCACTATAATAAAATGGAAAGTTTTATAGTATGTTTCCATGATTAATTAATCATGAATACCTATTGTTGTTATTGCGAGCACTAGGGCGACGTAAAACCCTATCAACCAACCTATTGTTATGATGGTATATGTAAGAAATTATGTCACGAAACACCTTCTATTGACAAAAATCTATATGTGATAGAGAAAAACTGGCTGCATCTTCAGTTTCAGCACATCAAAAAACATCAGCTAAAATGATGAAATCAATTTTTTTTAACATCATTTTTGTATACCAGTGTAATTATCAGTACTTATTATCATATTTTTATTAACTTCGATTCGTGTTTGTTTTTGTGTCCAGTACAAACTTTATAACCGATTTTTAACTAACTTCCCAACTAGCTAAGCATTTGAAACTTTCAGAATAGCTCAAAACACAATAACAATGCATTTTATTAATACTTTCAGCCAACTGTTTCGGGTCCCTGCTGCCTTAAGCAGCGTTTATCTGATTCAATAGAAAATTCATTTAACTTCCTGACTAGCTAAACATTTGAAACTTTCAGAATAGCTCAAAACACAATAACAATGCATTTTTTTAAAAACTTTTAGCCAACTGTTTCCGGTCCCTGCTCTGCCTTCGGTAGTATTTATGTTATTCATCGGAAATTTTTTAACTAACTTCCCGATTAGATATTTGAAACTTTCAGAATAGTTCAGAACACAGTGTCAATGCATTTTTTTTAATACATTTAGTCAACTGTTTCGAGTCCCTGCTGTCTTCGGCAACTTTTATATAATTCAACACAAAATTTATTTAAATAACTTCCCGACTAGCTAGACATTTGAAACTTTTAGAAAAAATCAAAACACAATAACAATGCATTTTTTTTAAAAACTTTTAGCCAACTGTTTCGGGTCCCTGCTCTGCCTTCGGTAGCATTTATGTTATTCATCAGAAATTTTTTAACTAACTTCCCGATTAGATATTTGAAACTTTCAGAATAGTTCAGAACACAGTGTCAATGCATTTTTTTTAATACATTTAGTCAACTGTTTCGAGTCCCTGCTGCCTTCAGCAGCTTTTATATGATTCAACACAAAATTTATTAAAATAACTTCCCGACTAGCTAGAATTTGAAACTTTTAGAAAATCTTAAAACACGATACGAATGCATTTTTCAATACTTTTAGCCAACTGTTTCAGTTCCCTGCTGCCTTCGACAGAATTTATATTATTCAACAGAAAATTTATTTAACTAACTTTCCGACTAGCTAGACATTTGAAACTTTCAGAATAGTTCAGAGTACGGTGAAAATGCATTTTTTAAATACTTTTAGCTAACTGTTTCAGGTTCCTGCTGCCTTAGGCAGCATTTATATTATTTAACAAAAAAATTATTTAAATAACTTCCCGACTACCTAGACATTTGAAACTTTCAGAATAGTTCAGAATATAGTGAAAATGCATTTTTTAATACTTTTAGCAAACTCTTTCGTGTGCTTGCTGCCTTTGGTAGTATTTATATGAATCAACAATCATATAATTTTCCGACTAGCTAAACATTTGAAACTTTCAGAATAGCTCAGAACACGGTGACAATGCATTTTTAAAAATACTTTTAGCCAGTTATTTCTCGTCCTCGCTGCCTTCGGTCGCGTTTATCTGATTCAACAGAAAATTTAAAAAAGAAAAAAAGGTATATAAAATGTTCTTTTTTTCTTGTAATTATTTTATAGATATATCTGACAAGAGCATATTTTGAAAATAGTATTTATTTGAGTGAATGAAGAACAATATTAAAAATATTTGTAAATTTTAATTTGTTAAATCTACATACATATAAAATCGTTTGTCCTGAATTAGTGAGTAATTCATCATCGCCCAGCCCAAAACCCTGGACCTAGAAGCATGAAATTGGGCAAAATCATTCCTTCTGTGACATAAACATCCACTAAGAAGAGATTTTTCAATATTCATAGATTTCCTCTTCTAGTATTTTAAATTAATTATTTATATTTTTTAATTCGCTAGAAGATTAATTGACTAAAAATTTATAAAACACACACATTCTTTTATAAAATATTTAATTAATTTAATTAATGAACATTAATTAGTATTATTAAAAAAAAAGTAATAACCTTTTAGGATTATTGAAAAATTATAAAGTGACTTAATTAAAAAAAAAAAAAAAAGTTTTATAACAATATATTCTTACTTTTTCCTCTTTCAGCTCCACATTGCACATTCTTATTTTCTACTACAGAGCATATAGTATTCATGTTAAGGCTAATTATCTCACAGAGTCACAAACTGAAAAGCCCCACCCATTAGGCTCCATCACTTCAATACATTTATCTTATTGTACTTTTTTATATTTAATTTTGGTCAAATGCGTATTTTTGTTTTTATTCAATTTCATAATAATTCCAAGGCAATAATCCTCATAGTATAAGTTTATAAGAAATATTAAAACAATGGGGCTTACTTTATTCGCATCGAGATCATCTCGAGATCGAGAGTGACGTCTTTCGTTATTGTCTGGAAACGATACTTCAATAACGAAGTGTGCAGGAATTGGTACTTTATTCTTCTTGTCCGATAAGTGAAATCGAGATGTTATCATCAGTGAAACGACAGTAAGTCCCCCCTTCGAAATGACATAACAGCGAAGGAGGGGTTACTTTTAGCTTCTTCTTCGCATTTTTTAACCAATGAAAAAATCGAAAACTACTTTCTGAGATTCATAGCGAACATTAACTGTAATCGTTTTCGGATCGCACCTCCGTGTTGTTTGTGTGTTGTCGAATTGTTTAGAAATTGCATGCGTTTATTATTTTAATAATAATAATGCTCTCCTTCTAAAAAAAGGAAAACATTATTTATGTAATGTGCTTGGGGGTTCCTAGATGTACAAATTATAGAAGAACAGATGCAATCAAACTTAAAAATAAACTAACTTCTTAGATTTAAAATTTGTACTTTTAATTACAAACCTTTTTAGATACACTTTTTCTTTGTATTTAGCATATTAAAGTATTTATATTTTTAATATAAGATGTAATTTTGTGTGTGTGAGTGTGTTCAGTCTTTATTGCATTTTAGCAATGCCATTGAGCCTATTTTAAAGCATGAAGCATGCAAATTTTCATTCATTTAAACGCAAGAAGAAAATGTATTTAAAGTGACTGCAAGAAGAAAATGTATTTAAACTTTGTCAGTCTCAAAAGAAACAATAAATTGAAAACAGGAATTTTTTTTCTAATACTTTTTTTTAATGATCATTAGTTGATTATGAATGTATCGTTATCTTAATTTACATATTGCACTTTTATTACGTAGAAGTTGCTTATTAACATTAATACTTTAAATTAGCTATATAAAAGAAAATATAAAACGTATGGATATGAATACCAAATTGTTGCAATATGTATATTGCTTGTTTACTTCTTTTGTTTTGGTTCAGTTTTGATTTATTGTAGGGCATCATAAATTGTAATGAAGAGAATTAAGAAGGAACAGAGATAAGTTTTAAGAATTAATTAAAAAATTAAATTTATTAGAGCTAGTAAATTTAATTGTTCTTATAATTGAACTTAAGTCATCAAAGGATAATTTTATTTGGAAAAAAATAATTATTTTTTATCGATATAGTATTCAGTGGCATTAAATCTTCTGTTACTCTGGTTATTGCTGCATTTTAAAAAATACTTTACTATATATGTATGTATGAAAATACAGTTAAACTTCATTAACATGAACATTGTTAATGTGATTTACTTTTAACATGAAGTGTTTCCACAATCCTCATCCAAAATGAATGTTAGTTACTGATAGCATGAAGAATTCGAGTACAATTTCATATACTCAAAGTGTACACAAGTACCTATTACTGGAGCACAAAATTTTGTTTGAGATAGAGGTATTCAGTAATATTTTTTCTTGTACACGAAGCATACAGACATGTCTATTACTTATTCCTGTGGTTGGTAATTTTGAGCATGTACATATGTGATTTTGAGTTTTAATTTTTTTTTTATTTGTGACAATTATAATTCCATACTTATTCAGTATTTTTTTTTTTTTTTTAATGATGATTTTTTTTTTTTATATGTATTGCTTCTGATCAAATTGCTTTTTTTCGATGTGTTTTCTTGTTTGGTTATATCACTGAAAAGCTCCCCTTTGTATGCTGCCAGTGGAGGGTTACTATTCAGAATGGTGCCATCCTGGCGAATTCCAAAAAAATCACCAAGAGGTGGGTAAAGGTAAATTTCCTCCTGTGTCAGGCGTCAGGCCCTCCCCATTTACACAATGCAATTTTCGTTATGTAACACCCAACCATGTTGAAATTTAAAATTTCATAAATATTTGACAGTGGGCCAACTACCAACTGCACTTCTTTAATTTATTCCCATTTAAAAAAACTATGAACTGCACTCAGATGTGCAAATGCCTCATGCTTTCTGAAACTCTTGCTATGAATTAGGATCATCTTTCTTAAAGTAATGAAATAGAAAAGGAAAAGTATAATATGATAGGGATGCACCGAATATTCGGTATTCGGCCATACTACCGAATATTCAGTTTGGCCGAATCAAACTATACCACTAGCCGAATATTCGGTCTGGCCGAATATTAAATTATTCAGCTAGTTGAAACGTATAAAAATTCAATTAAATTTTTTTTTTAATTATTTGAAAAATATTTGCGATTTTTAATTATAATTAAGATTTTCAGAGTAATTAAGAAATATAATAACTACAGAACTTTGGATAAACACCATAAAATGCAATAAACTCACAACAATTGTTTCGGGTTGAAATAACACACGACCCTTCGTCAGGCGAACAAAGTAGGTACGAGTGCTACAGTCAAAGCGGCTACGCGTTGGTAATAAGGTGCGTTGCCGCTTTGACAGCCACACTCGTGCCTACTTTGTTCGCCTGACGAAGGATCATGTGTTATTTCGACCCAAAACAATTGTTGCGAGTTTATTGCATTTTATGGTGTTTATCCAAAGTTCTGTAGTGATTACTTTAAAATGCCAGTTCTGTGGTGCTTTATAATTATAATTAAGAAATAGTTTATATTTAAAGGAAAACAATTATTTCATCTAATTTCAAGTAACATTAAAGAAAATTATTAGTTACATCAATCATAACAATTAATAATATCTAAAAAAAGTTGTCTTTATCAATAACAGTATAACGATACGTTTCTAAGTTGAGTTAAGAAAGAACGTACATACTTCACATGATTACAATTCAAGTCACAATCTAGGAAACATCAAGAGATCAAACAAAGGTCGGATCCAAATCTGGCAAGAAAAATGACACAAGTCATAAATTAGCAGTTTTTAACTTGTCACTGAAAAGTGTATATGAAGTGCCCCAACATGCACGAAGAGTATCGCATCTCTATCCTACAATTTATTCACATGAGAGTGAGAGACATTTACAACAGTTTTGATATAGGTTATCCATTACGTTGTTACTTTTAAATTGATTTTTCTCAAACGCTGTGTTTCTGCTTTTTACTTTCTCTTGCCCATAGGGTCGATGTCACTCGGGTGCCTTCGGGCGGGTTGAGTCACAAATATCTTACCCATAGGGTCGAGAAAGTATTGTTTTACGGTTAAATTTTTGAATGCGAGTTTTTGTTATATTTACATGTTCTGAGGTGCCCTAAATACGGAAATCATGTTTTTAGCGAGTGGTCTGTGTGTCTGTCTGTTACCAGCATATTTCAAGAACAAATAGTAGCAGAAATTCCAAACTCGGTATTCTAAATGTGTATCATATAGGGATGCTACAGTAAGCTTTTCGTTGAGATGAAGCGAATGGTTCGTGTACAGGGATACTCAAAAGTATTCAAATACATTACGTCTCTGGGGAAATTGCAGGTAAGTAGAGTTTAACATCTATAGACTGCACTAAACAAAAAGAATCGAATAGATATTTTTTGTAATAGAGATAGTCAACTGGGAAAAGAATTTTGTGTATGTAGGAGCCTCGCCTCCCACCCTGGGGGGGGGGCAGACCCCCCCCCCCTCGAGGGGAGTAAATTTTCATGACGGGTATCTTTCAAAAGAGCTCTCCAATACCTTTAAAACGAATTGTTGAACCATCGATCTGCGATAATTTAAAATAAAGTTATCGACTTTTTTCATTAAAAAAAAAAAAAAAAAAAAAAAATGTAATATTGAGAATAAATTCAACTTTTTTTTTTAATACTTAGTATGATACTACTTCTCTAATATGGAAATCGTCTGCACTATCATAAAAGATAACTTGTTTAAATAATAATTTTAATAAATTATTTTTTAAAAACAGAATTGTTTCTTAATAACTGAATTAAATTCTATATAAATGTAGGTGCATTAATGAAACAGGGGGTTGAGGGGGGTCTACAAAACTAATTATCATATCAAACTCTTCCGAAGCCTAATTTGAATTTTTTAACATAGGTTTACATAACAGTACTTGTTATCTTACCTCTTAATCTCCAACCTGTATTTATAGTATTAAATTTTAGGGTAAGAGAAAGTCGTGTGAGTGACACACCAGATTATTCTTTTTGGAGTGGGTGCAACAAGATATTGTTACTTAAGAAAGTTTGCGCGTTTATTAAGAAGCCAGATAGTTAATAAATTTCTTTGACTGTGAATTCAGCATTACACCACTACTTATGGTTGGCAATATTTCCTAATATTTTTCTACATTTATATAAACCATAGTTTCTGAATAGTAGTTTTTTGTAATATTTTTTTCACAATTAAAAAATAAAATATTACTAAATGTAAATAATATTACTGAAAAAGTTCACAAAAAATTTGCTGATTGACACTTGAATATAAGTAAATCAGCCAGTCGAATATTCGGTATTCGGCCAAATAGTTACTATTCGGTTTGAAAAATATTCGGTATTCGGACGAATAGTTAGTATTCGGTTGGCCGAATATTCAGCCAAATCTGCTACCCGGTGCATCCCTAATATGAATACTTTTTTTCAAATATATTTTTTGAGGTGCTTGCATATTATTGTCATGCCAGTAAGTAATCGCCAATTTTTAAATATATATAATATGGTAAATTTATAATTAACTAGCAGGCTTTGCCCGCTTCGCTGGTCATTATATTGAAACTAATTCTCAAAATACCATATCATTAATAATAATAATTAAAAAAAAAATCATTGAAATCAGTCATAATCCTAGTTAAAGTTCTCGCTACCTTCGGTAGCGGTTTTTCCGCTCGCCACACTTCACAAAATCCCTTTACAGTGCATGTTGCATACACATACCTAACTGACACATTAAAAAAATCGGGATTCTGAGATTATTTAAAGCAGAGTTATGTTTTAAAATGTGTTTTTTAGCCAACCCCCCCACCACGCTCTTAAAAGAAAGGAAGAGGGAATTTCGCAAAATATCTTTGTATTATGAGTTAGATACATATAACTGACCCACACATTGAAAAACTTCTTCCTAATATAATTTACTGCAGAATTACACATTTGCGTTACATGTTATTGTGTTACAGAATACACGTTTTCCCCTCGCCCCCTCAGGGGAGGTAGGGTGGAGTTTCACAAAATCACTTTGTAGTGTGTGTTGAATACGCATATACAGTTCATACATTAAAAATTGCCGTTCTAAAATTATTTGGATCAGAGTTATGCATGGAAACATGTTTTTACCCACTCCCCCACCAACAATCAAGGGGAGATAGCATGGCATTCAAATAATCCCTTTGTAGTTTGTGTGTTTGAGTACGCATAACCAATCGACATATAAAAAAAATCGCCTACCTGAGATAATTTGGAGCAGAGATACTCTTTAAAACGTGTTTTTTCTCCCACCCCTCACCCTTAAAGGGGGGGAGGGGAATTTTCACAAAATCTCTGTATAGTGCGTGTTGGGAACATATAAAGAGCCAGCACATAAAAAAAATCGCCTAAGAGAATTTGGAGCAGAGTTTCGCATGGAAACATGATACCCCCACCCCACCCCCAAGGCGAATAAGGTGGAATTTTACAAAATCCCTTTATAGTGTGTGTCTTGATTACGCATAACAAATCGACATATCAAAAAATTGCTATTCTGAGATAATTTGGAGCAGAGTTACTCTTAAAAGCGTTTTTTGCCCCCTTCCCCGCCTTTGAAGGGGTGAGAAATTTCATAAGATCCCTTTATAATGCGTGTTGGGAAAGCATAAACAACCCACACATAAAAATGAATCTTATTGAGATAATTTGTAGCAAAGTTATGCTTGGAAACAAGCTTTTTGTCCCCCACCCCCCAAGGTGGGGAATAGGACAGAATCTTACAAAATCCCTTTGTAGTATGTGTCTTGAGTACGCATAACCAATTGACATATCAAAAAACCGTTATCCTCAGATAATTTGGAACAGAATTACTCTTATATTCGTGTTTTGCTTCTCCGTCCTTTAATGGGGGGGGGGGGAGAAATGTCGTAAAATTCCTTTACTGTTTGTGTTATGGAGGCATAAACAACCCACACATACAATTGAATTTTGATGAGATAATTTGAAGCAAAGTTATACTTGGAAACGGGTTTATTGCCCCTTACGCAAAATTTCATAACAGTGCTTATTGGGAACACATAAATAAGCCACACACTAAAACTTGTGATCTCAGCTCCTATAGATTTCCCCGGGCGAATTCAGCGCTAAAATGTGGCTTGAATTCGTCCCCTCGTAACTCCCCCCAAAAATCGAAAATCGCAAAAAAAAAAAAAAAAAAAAAATTGTTTTTGGAAATATCCTCAAGAAGGTTCTCGGCGGTTTTATATATCTTTGTGCTATTATTGGTAGAGTTTTACTCGAAAATCCGTATTTTTGTAAATTTGATTCCGAAAATTGTCCCCCCCCCCTTCTTAAAAATCCAAAATCGTAGAAAACACTTTTTTGTATTCAAGTCTAGTCTCTCCCTCTGCAATTTCTTCACAGTGAAGCAATTTGAAGTGGAGTTATGCTTATAAAGGGGTGTTTGCCTTCTGCCCCCCCAGGGGCGAATGAGGGGATATTTCACAAAATCCTGTCTTAGTGGGCGTCAGAGTCCTAAAACCAACGTGGTTACCAAAATGTGCGACACTTATCTTCCATAGAATCGCCACGGCTGTGTTGAGTCGGTGATTAGTGAGTTTATTCTTTTATATATATGGATAACTGTTTATAATTTATTTTTATGTACTGATACATTATTACATGTATCTACGGTACTGCACAACACCAGTTACAATAGTACTTAAATGTACTAATAAATTTAATTGTATTTGGCTGAGTATAAATCTCAAAACGTACAATATTCGACTCCGTAGCAATTATTATCACGAGTGTATGTATGTAAGCTTCACGCATATGAAAAACAAAAAATAAATAAACAAATAAAAATAAACTGTGGAGGAAATTCGAAGTGGAACACTTTAAATTGGTAACGACACAAAATACCAGATTGAAAGAAATAGTCCTGTCGTACTAAAAAAAAAAAAAAAAAAAATGTGTGCCTCTATCATATTTTCTATAAATCTAAAAAGTGTGAGAAAATCTTTATTGTAGCAATCACTTTCAAGCATGTTTGTAAGCTACATGCACAAGAAAAAAAAAAAAAATATATATATATCACTTGTATTGCTACCCCAGTGGCAGAAATACCGCGACACGGCGACATAGTCGCGGACACAGAAAAACGGCTTGCGGACAGTTTTGTTCTGCACTGAGAAAAAAAAATTTCTGCAACTTTCGGATAACAATTCACTTATAAAAATTTCTGTATCAAAACTAAAACTAATACTTGTATTATTTATAATTATTTATATTGTGTTGTGTCAAACATTGCTATAAAATATTTAATTGAATGAGATGAATTGAATGAATACAATTGTTTATACTATTTCGTTTTGTAGTAAAATTGTATTCGTGTATTGTTGCACAAGACCAAATTTTTTTCAAAATAAATCCTTGTCTAAGAACATGATTCAAAATGACTTTTTTAACAAAACAGTATTAAGTACAGTATTTATTTGCTGACGACTGTAATATGAAATTGTTGTCAGTAAAGACAAATTATATTAGTCATTCGTAAATAATTTAATTGCTAACAACTGTTGTGTGAGTATGAGTGATTAAAAATTTTCCGAAGCTAAAATGAAGGAAATATATTGTTATAAGTAACAATTTTATGCCATATTTATATTTTTATATAATGTGGTATTTTATATTAATGAAATAGCTATAATAGGTAGATGATGAAAAAGTTTAAGCCATTTAAAGATATACCAAGTATTTATTATTATTACTATTAATGCATCTGAATTAATTTGAAATTTATGTTAAAGTAAATAAAGATTATTTAGTGTCTATTAGAAAAATTTTAAAATCGAAAACAAACTTGTCCTGATAAAATGAAAACAATGACGATTAGTGATTACAAAGCATATAACAATTCAAAAACAAATTGAAACCATCGGAATTTTCATAACTATTCAGACAGAGAGAGAGTAAAAAAGCATAAAATATCAATGTAATAAATATGAAGGAAAAGAACTGAGAGGATGATGTAGTTATTTATGATAGTATGTAGTTATGATATGGGACGGTTTTATTTCGTCGCAGAGAAATATCACAGTTTCTTTATCCAGACTGAATAGTTTGGTGAATCTCACATCTGGAAGATCGATTTCATAAATAATTTCTCGGAATTCTTCTATTTTGTTCGAAATCCATTAAAAGTGAAAGAAATAATGTAGTCGCCATATTGAAAAATGTTTCTACAATTCGCTTTCGACAACGTCTCGCTAACACAGTAGGCTTCGTTTTGATAACGAATGTTTACTTTCGAGACCGTCTCGAAAAATGTGGAATAAAGTAGCAAACTAAGAAAACGGTATTCAGGTTTCGTTTCGGTACATCATGGTGACGTCACTCTCGATATCTAGACGATCTCGATAGGAATAAAGAAGCCCCCATGTTTTACTCATATTTGCAGTAGACTTGTTGAGTAGTACAAATGTCATATCAAAACAGGAGCCATAGCAGAACAAATCTCACACAACCTTTCAAAAAAAAAAAAAAAAAATCTGCTGATTCTATTCAGTCGATTGAACAATAAATGGTAGAACAACAGTGAAGTGGGTATTAATGTTTCCATCATTATAATAGAAAGCCAAAATATTATAATGGGAACTGCGCTTTGCATAGATGTATTTTGTAAGATCATGTAGGTGAGAAGTAAACTTCCCACGGCCTACGAAAGGGTTAAATTTGGAGATCAATGGTTATTGGTATGACAAGGAGAAGGGATCTTAATCCCCATGGTGCCTTGTCTCGAAAAAGTATAGACTGAACTTTGCGAAATTTTGAATTTGGAGTTGATTAAGCATTAGTATGACAAAGATTGCACAATTGAAAGGGAGGAGGGTCTTAGCCCCTCCCCCTCATGGTACCTTATCTCAAAAAAGTATGGTCTGAATTTTATGAAATTTTAAATTGGGAGTTCAATGGGCGTTAGTATGATAAAGACTGCTCCACTGAAAGAGCGGGGAGGGGGTTACCCCTTCTTACTTTCCATGGTACCTTATCTTGAAAAATCATGTTCTGAACTGTATAATATTTTAAATTTGGAGTTTAATGAGTGTTAGTTGACAAAGACTGCACTAGTGAAAAATGGGAGGGTCTTACTTTCCATGGTACGTTATCTGAAAAAAATTATGGTCCAAACTGTACGAAATATTAAATTTGGATTTGAATGAGTGTTTGTATGTCAAAGACTGCCCCGCTGAAAGAGGGAGTGTTATACTTCTTCTTACCCTCTACGGTGCCTTATCTCGAAGAACCATGTTCCGAACTGTATGAAATTTTTAATTTGGAGTTCAATGATTATTAGTGTGACAAAGACTGCACCATTGAAAGGGAGGGGAATTACCCCCTTGGTGCCTTATCTTAAACAATTATGTTTCAAACTTTACGAAATTTTAAATTTAGAGTTGAATATGTGCTAGTATTGTACCATTGAAAAGAGGGATGGTCTTTCTTATCTCCTGTTACCCCCCCCCCTACAGTACTTTATCTAAAAAAAAATCATGGTATGGACTTTGCAAAATTTTAAATTTGGAGTTGAATGGTTGTTAGTATGACAAAGACTTCACCGTCATACTAACTGCCCCCCCCCCCCAACAACACACACGGCTTTATTTTGGAAAGTCACGGTCCTAACTTTATGAAATTTTAAATTTAGATTTAGTTGGCTTTTAGTATGACAAAGAGTGCACCGTTGGAAAGGAGAGGGTCTAATCCCCTACTGTCATTTCTCACAAGAAGTTACAGTCCGAATTTTATAATTTTAAATTTGAACTGAGTTGTCATGATAGAAACCGCATAATTTAATTGAAAGCATCTGGACCCCTTCCCACCGCGGTGCTAGGCATTTTAGAAATTTACAATGAGATCTACAGGAAATTTTTTATTTGAATTCGGTTGGATATAACGAAATCTGCTTCATTTGAATTAAAGGGAACGATTTATTTAAACTAAGAACAAGTAAAGGATTAAAATGAAGAACGTGTGTTATATTACAGATGATTGATGTATTAATGAATAGTTTACATAAGATACTAAGTCTTATTGCTCTGTAAATAATAATACTAACTGTTGCGTGAGTTTTTTTAAATAGCAAATACTCCCAAAACATTTTTCTACTCTTACCTATTCCAACACCCCACATTTACAATTCAATGTATAACATATATTTTCATAGTTAGCTAGCTAATAAAAATTCACAATCATGAATTTTCAGAAAAATGTGTATGGGGCTATATTTATGTAAATAATTATTAATATTTGAAGTAGGAAGTGAATTTATCAAGTCACAACTTATTTCGATTTTTGAATTTTACTAGAAAGATTTATTTAAGTAGTTTTTAACAGTTTTATAGTACATATATATATATATTTTTAAATCAAAGTAAAAACTTTTGTAAAAGTATTTTTATAAAATATGTTTAATTTAAATGTACTATATAATTTTATATGCGTTAAAGTAAAAGCATTCTTAAAATGCTAATAAATTTTCTAGTGTCAATATACATCATTAAATTGTGATATAAAGGGGCCGTCCATAAATGATGTCACGCTTGGAGGGGGGGGAGGGGGTTTGTGAAATTGTGACAGTTTGTGACAAGGGAGGGGGGGTTACAAAAAGTGTGACATCACATATTTCAGTTAAAATACAAACATTTATATTCAGCAGATGAAATTTTGTAGTTATTTTAAAATTATCAAAGATTAAATATATTTTTTAATTCGGGTAAAAGTAACTTTATCCTGTGATTCCCCCCTCCCCTCATACATTATTTTCTTTCAGAAAAAAGCATTCAGAGTAGGTTTTTAGTATATGATAGCAATAGAAAGTCTTTACTTAGAAGAAAACCTTCCCTTCTCACATTCTTGAAATGTTCAACGAAAGATATGAAACCTTATGGTTATATTTACAGATGTCATTAAGATCCATAGTCAGCTTTTAAAAATAAAATTTGAAATATGATTTCTAGTCTAATATTTTGTTTCTGAACTTCAAGTAATTATTGATGTATGTCATGTTCCGTGACATGTGACAAGGGGGGGGGGTATATTGAAACGTGACACTTTGTGATAAAGGGGGGGAGGGGGTCCAAAATTCTGAAAAAAAGCGTGACATCATTTATGGACAGCCCCAAAGCTGGTTATTTTGACATCTTTTTTTGATTATCTAAAATAATACTAAAATAAATGGCCTGAAACTAATGTTT
This sequence comes from Salticus scenicus, assembly GCA_963930645.1. Classification (NCBI taxonomy): domain Eukaryota; kingdom Metazoa; phylum Arthropoda; class Arachnida; order Araneae; family Salticidae; genus Salticus; species Salticus scenicus. Next base: position 250,612,235 of record OZ005660.1, on the reverse strand, counting down.
TTCACTGATGATTTAATCCAGGCTGTAATTAGGGGACTAGCCACAAATTGAATAAGAGCAAAAGTACTTTGAATCACTCTGTATCACAAAAAAATTACAAATGGAAATGACTTGTGCAACTTTAACACTAAACCTACCGATACTTCATGTATATCTATTCCTATCACAGCGTTTCAAGTGACATGTCTTTAAAATGTTATATATCTTACTATGTATAGCAAAAATATATTATGTAGTACAATTCGGTACATGAAACATGGACGATGTAATAATGTTACTTGCAAGAAATTCTGACAAAAAATTTAAAATGGGTCATTTGACCCGTCGTGGTAGGTTTAGTGTTAATACATTGTTGCATATACTATGTTCAATATTTGTATGTTTTAGCATGGGAAATGCAGAATTATTTAGGCAGATTTTCTTCAAAAATTATTAATTCTTTTGACAAGTATTTTGCTGATAACTAGAACGGAATTTCATAAAATTTTACAAATCTTGCTGAAAAATTGATAAAACTTTTGAGAAACATTATTCTGATTCTGAAACATAAAATTCACATGTGTAATACTCGTCGAGATATGAGCATTTATAGTGAATATTATTGTACTGCGCATGCATGAAAGATAGAGAAAATTTTATTGCATAGGTTGAAAGCTAAAGATATTGAGCAACTTTTTCAAAAGTTCATTTGAAAAGAATAAAAATTATGCAAACTGTTGGCAAAAGAATGACATAGATTTTAAGTATTTTTCAGAGTTGAAATTTCATAAGGGATTTTACGAATTCTGTGTATTTAATTTGCGGATCCAATCACGTTAACTCACAAATTTTAGTAAATAGGTAAATAAAAATATGTTAGAGTTACAAGCCTTGTATTTCAAGGTTATTATTATTATTTACATGAAAATTTTAAAATGTTTTTTGTAACCATGTGTTAAATTTCTTTAAATTTCTCGATCCATTTGTTTCTGAAGTTTTCGAAAGGGCTAGAAGATTCGGATAAAAAGAAAAATTATAAAAAAAACTAAGAGGAAAGAATTGTTTTGATGACTGTAAATTGTTAATAAGGAGCACATACAAAACTATTTAAAAATAATAAATTAACTGCTTTTGTGACTCTAATTATTATACTGCTGTTCATTAAAATTGCAACACCAAGAAGGAATATGAATATAAGAATGATATTTATTGGGCACATGTATTATAGTAGGAAGAACAATTTATTAAATTTTCAGGAAGTTTTGAGTAATATATCCTGAGAAAACAGTGCATAAAGCAGCGACCTCTGGGAGCAATAACTACACTTATCTGCCTAGGCATTAAATCGAAAAGTGATTGGATGACATGTTCGGATACAGCCCTTCATGTAGCTTCAACAGGATGCCACAGTTCATAGACCGTAGTTACTGGTAAGTGGTAGCGGGCCACTCGCTTTTCAACGATTAATAAGTCGTTTTCATTGGTGCGAGATCAGGAGAACGCGCTGGCCGGAGCAACGGTTGAACACATTTTGTATGAAAGACGGTCCGGACAATACAGACAACTTGCGGTCGAGCATTATCTTGCTGTAAGATAGCTCCAGGGATGTCTTGAAGGAAGGGAACGACTTCGAGCTGTAGCACTTCACGGACGTACCTGTTGCTATTGAGCTCACCTTCAATTCGTAGCAAATTGAATCGTCCATGATACGAAATCCCACCCCAGACCATAACTCTGGGTATTCGGCCACTATGTCGTTCGATAACGCACTCTGGAAGGCAGCGTTGACCGGCATAGCGTCTAACACGAACGCGGCCATCACGGTCCCACAAATTTAAGTGTGATTCATCTGAAAAGACAACTTGTTGCCAATCAGCTTGCCAGGTTCTGTGCTCATGAGCCCATTGCAGACGCAGTAGTCGATGGTTTGCCGTGAGGGGGATCCTGTATAAAGGATAAAGGTGCCCTTGCACGCAGTCCACGGTGCAGCAGACGTCGACGAATTGACAAAGCCGACATTAGTACACCTGTAGCAGTTGATCAACGTGCTGCCAACTGCCTGGAGGAAGCTGTACGGTCATTTACCGCCATGCAGAGCAGGTGTCGATCGTCAAGCGCTAACGTCACCTTCCGTCGTCCACTGCCAGTTTTTCCAGTTGTTCGGTGCTCATCGGTCCACTGCTTCCAAACTCGCATCACTGTGGAACTGTTCCGCTGCACACGAGCCTTATTGCGCGATAGGAAAATCCTCCTTCTCGAAGGCCGATAATCCTCCCCCGTTCAAACTCCGTAAATTGTTGGAATTTCTCCTTCTTCCGTCGTGGAGGCATACTTAGGTCTCACTAAACGTTCGCCACTAACAAAAATTCATTAACAATTTTCAACGTCCCGCTACAGCCCTCTATTTATACGCTTTCAGAATCAGTTCAGAGGGCGCTGCGCACGCCACGCATGCGCGGTGTCTCTGAAGCTTCACTATTTTGCATAACATCCTGTAATTGACATTTGCTGCAAATTTCATTTAATTCTGATGATTTCTTCATGGTGTTGCATTTTTTACAAACAGCAGTGTATTTATAACACACTTACTGAAAATTAAAATATTACTACAAATAACTTTTTTGTTTAAGTTATAATAATTAACTTCTAAGCCTATTTATATTTTTCAGCATTCAGTGGTACATCGTTTCACCTTTTATAACTTTATTATGTACTTTTAAATACAAAAATTTCCATTTTTATTTTCAAACCAATGAAAGTGAATAATGCCTTAAGTTTGTTTACTATTTACTATCAATAGTCAATGCGAATGTCAATAATTACTGTTTATCGAATTCGGCAGCAAAACAACGATGTTATTAAACCCTTATTTCTTCATAATAAAAATAACTCTGACAGTTCGCATGAATCAATTTAATAACACTAGGAATACTTTCATTTACTATTTTTTTAACTGCCGAAATAAGGATACCAAACAATATTCATTATTTATTACGAAAACAAGCAGGCTTCGCTGGACCATTTTAAAATGAATCACTATAATTACTGAATTCTCAAAATTGCATTAATTTTTATCACGTGAAAAAAAAAAAAGCGAAAAAAAATCTGATTAGGAAAAATGTCGCACCGGGTTCTCACTGCCTTCGGAAAGAATTCCCAAAATGCTCCAACTCTTATTTCTGTTATTTTCCCCCTTCGACCCCCCTCCCGTCTATCCTAATAATTTTACAAATTCGAAAATATCCGCAATCGATTTGTAAATATCAAAAACCTCTATGTACCAATTTTGAATGATCTACCTCTATTTTATTTATTTTTTTTGCCCCTCCGTCCCCCCTCCCGTCCCTCCTAATAACGTTACACTTTCGAAAATATCCCCATTCGATTTGCAGGCCTCTAATACCAATCTGTACCAATTTTGAACGGTCTAACTGCATTTCTATTTGTTTTTGCCCATAGCCCCCCTTACCGCCCCTTCTAATAATTTTACAAATTCAAAAATATCCGCATTCGATTTTAAGTATCGAAAACCATTTGTGTACCAATTTTGAACGATCTAACTTTATTTTTTTGCCCCCTATCCCCTCCTCCCTTTTCGTCGCCCCTCCTAATAACTTTAGAATTTCGAAAATATCCCCATTCGACTTGCAGGCCTTTAAAACCTATCTGTAGCAATTTTGAATGCCCTAACTGTATTTCTATTTGTTTTTGCCCATAGCCCCCCCCCCTTCCCGCACCTCCTAATAATTTTACAAATTCGAAAATATCCGCAATCGATTTGTAAGTGTCGAAAACCTCTATATACCAAATTTGAACGATCTAACTCTATTTTTATTTTTTTTGCACCCCCCCTCTCCCCTCCCCTCCTAATAACTTTACACTTTCGAAAATATCCCCATTCGACTTGCAGGCTATTGAAACCTACCTGTACCAATTTTGAAAGGCCTAACTGTATTTCTAATTGTTTTTGCCTCTGCTGCCCCACCTGGGGGCTGAATTTTTAAAATTCCAGAAATTGGTTTTTAGATATTTGTATTAGCTATATTTTATAGCAAAAATTTCACGTATATCTGTTTTTTTTTTTGTTTGAGATATATAGGATTATGCAAAATCGCGTTTTACGCATGTGAAATCCCGTTTTGCCCCCACCTCTCCTTCTTGGGGACCGAATTTCGAAAATTCCAGAAATTGGTTTTTTGACATTTATATTAGCCATATTTTAAAGCAAAAATTTTACGGACATCTGTTTTTTTGTTTGAGATATGAAGGATTTTTTGAATTTTTGTTTTGCCGCCCTCCGCCCACCCTTGGGGGGCGAATTTTTTCAATTTTTTTTTTCCTAAACCATCCCTGACCTATAAGGAAAAAAACAAAAAAAGAATGATCGAAATAGGCCAAGCCACTTTATAAAGTACATACAGACAAACATTCATTTTTATATATATAGATAATGGAATGCACCAAGATTTAAATCAGCGTACAGTGTTTGTCTTGATCGAGTGGTGCTTATTCGAAAATTTTTCAGCCTTCTTTCCCGTTGTTCAGTTGTCTCAGACGAACGTGCCTGAGTAGTACGTATTCGATCATTTTCTAACCTCACTTCTCGTTGTTCAGATGATTCAGACGAACGGGTCTCAGCGTCATGCACTCTAAGATTTTCCAGCCTTAATGCTTGTTGCTCGTCTAATTCTGAGGCTCGTAATGCTCTTTTCTTCCGTGCTTGAGGTGTACATCGGCCAATTGCTTGTCGCTTTAGAGGAATAATTGTACGTAAACTTCGCGAAAAAGGCGTTTGAATAAAGATCGGTCTTACCAACTCAGAAACCTTCGTAGACTCATGCACACAACGCTTTGCTGAAGATCATCACATGAGATAAGATAGAAGAAGATTCCGATTTTCAAATTACCTTGGCGAGAAACGTCCGAGGTACTTCGGTGCCAAATTAACTAAAGCTGTTCCATACAAAAAAAAAAAAAAAAAAAAAAAAAAAAACTTTTATGATATATGCAAAATAAAAAATTCTAATAAATTCGAAATTATTACTATTTACAATCAAGGTGAAAACATAAAAGAACCTTTATAAGTTACATTTAAAGTATCAATTAAAACGAAGAATTTTGTTTTACTGTAGAAAAGAAAAGTAAGTACTACTTAATTAAATAAAAATTTTAAGCTAATACCAAGTATCTCTATGAAAATATTTATTTACACGCGAATATTTTCATAGTATATTAAATTTTTTTTCTAATTTTTATTATTTATCACGCGAAATAAAAAATTTTTATTTCCGGAAAAAAATAAATAAACGTGAACTTTGTTTATTTTGGCATCAAATCTATTTTTCTTTTTTTTTTCATTTTAACGTTAAAATGGAGTTTTTATGTAATATCTTCTTTCAAATTTTTTATTTTTTCAAATTTTTCTTTCCTAAACCATCCCTGACCTATAAGGAAAATAACAAAAAAAGAATGATCGAAATCGGTCAAGCCGTTTACGATTTTATAAAGGACATAGAGACAAACATTCATTTTTATATATATAGATGTGGGTTGAGTAGAGCATTTCCCTAAATAATTAATTCTTTATTTATAATACAACCTGTGCGATAATTAGATTTATTTTTACTTCAATGTAATAAAAATGCACTGTAAAATTTAATTTTGTGTTTCGTGCCGTCTGAATATGTAAACATAAACAATTAGAGTTCGGACGAGATGCGCAAAAGAGATGTCAGAACGTCAGGAGGATTTTTCTCCTTTATTCAGTGCAACCCTGCTCAGTTTGGCTTTCTCGCCAAACAGCGGATAGCCAATTTGGTCCATCCGAGCACTATGCGGAAATTCGCCTCTCTGACAAAACAAGCGAACGATTTCTTTTTTCGTTTGTTTATTTCGTAGTGGTGATTTTCTTTCTTCTGGTGCTTAATGAGAATTATGGAAAATCAAAGCACAGAATGAATTCCTCGGAAGGAAAGTTAAATACAATGAAACCACAAAATAGTTTTTATCCAGCTGTCACAAGCTAAATTTACCTACAAGGGCAGGGAAAGCTAACCTTCAGTCAATATAAACAGAATCAGCCATTCAGCGAGTAAACGTAAATGGGGCAAACTCTGGTGATAAAATAGTAACCCTTTAAGTTTACTTTTGCTATCCGTTCTTCGTGAACAGAGTACAATTGCGTTAACTTAGGAATAGGGAGGAGGACATAACTGTCAACTTAAGGATTGCTGAAGTGACTGAATACCTCGAGACCCTTCTCTTTGAGGGGCATAGCAGCTCTTCACCTTTCGGCCGTGTGGTTTTGCATGTACGGCCGTTTACGCCGCTTTGGTCGAAAGATAGTTAAACAATGAAAGAATTTTAAACACATAAGCTGGAAAATCTGAGAAGTTCACTGTGTAAGTGATAAGGCCGACTAATTAGGGAAAGAGGGGGGACATTGGGACACTTTTTATAAAAGCATATTATTTTCCAATTTATAAAAGTTTTAATGCTTTTGTGCATTTTTATTTAAATACTTGTGTTATTGGTCACCTTTTAAATGTGTAATGAGCATTGTTTAATGTGTTTTGCAAACGGAAATAATTAAAACATAACTTATGCAAAAGTGTCCCAATGTTCCCCGTGCAGGGCAGATTGGGACAACACTGATTTAATGATGGGGCACTTTGGGACAACCATCTTTTTATTTATCTAATTACAATATTGCAAAATATTTTGTTAAAGTAAATGAAAGGCTTTCAAAACAATGAATTTGATACAATAACAAATAATAATAAAGTAGGTAATTATGAAAAAATGAAATTGTTATGAAGCATTACTGCACATTCATATCTTAACGCACATCAAAACCCTGCAAGTCTACACGAAACTTTAATGTTATGTAGGATCGTGTTGATGGCATATTTAAGTTGAGAACATGATATTAAATAATCTTTCAACAAGAGTTCTTGTTCAGCTGTGAATATTTTTGAGATGTATATTTGGATTGAAACTTATAATTTATATTTGTAGTACACACACAATCTTATTTTCTCTCATTTTTTTCAATCTATTAAATAATGTAGATTTTGGTACATAATATTTAATTGCAACTTCCCCCACAGAAAGTTTATCTTTGATTATTTCATTTATTGCCTTTTCTATATTTTTTTCTGAAATTTTAGTTCTTTCAGTTTTTTGGTTATAATTTCTAATTATTTTCTATTTATTTAAAAAATACCTAGATAAAAAAATGAATACAATTAGCTTATACGTGCAAAAAAATGTAAATAAATAAAAATATATTGGTGTTAGAAATGAATGGGCCATTGGAGCAGCCCCAATGTGCTCCATGCATTGGTGTCCGAACGTACCCCATCAGGTCATTTTCAAAACAAATGTTTAGGCCTAATTTTCTAGAGCACATGAGCTAATGATCTATAGTGGAAATGAAAATGTTTATAAAAACAGATAGCACTTTTAAAAATTAAAATATTTATTTCCTATTACCTAAAAAATCAATATTAATTTACTTCAAAAAAATTACTTTTCATATGATAAAATAAACTAACCTTGTTCACAGGCAGCAGACTTGAATGATTGAGTTGAAATCACAAATATGAAGATGTACTACTAAGTGCCACCTAGTGTGATTTTTTTACAAATTTTATTTTGCAATTAGAAAGGGATAAAAGCCAATGTGCCCCATGTCCCAATGTATCCCCTTCTTCCCTACATTAGGGTCCTAGGCCAAAGCTATATGTCTTTTGGTATCTTAGTCAGTCTTTATGTAAGTTTGGAAGAAAACACTGGAAAATTCCGAACAACTAAGCAGAGCAGCAGACCTGGGATTGAACCCGGCACTTCTCGTCTGTCAGTGGTACAAAGAAAAGAAAAATCCTTATTAGTTCGCCAAGACATTTATTTATTTACTTTCATACTAATTATGTTTTATAAGGAAAAAAAAATGATCAAAATAAGGCCTTTGTATATGAAGCAAAAATCGCATAGAAATTTTGTATAAAATAAATTTGCACTATTTTCATGCTAAAACTAATTTTTATAGTATTTTCAACTTTAATTCAAAATTTATAACGCTAATTTTTAAGAATGTCAACAAATTAAAAAAAAAAAAAAAAAAAAAAAAAAAAGAGAAGAAAAGAAAAGAAAAACAGCAATTTAAGTAACTACATTAATAAGATTTTTTAAAATTCATTTATGAGAAACGTAGCTTCCCAGCTGTTAAAAAGTAAAAGAAAAAAAGAAATAATAATAATTTTAAATCATTTTTATACTTTCTTTCATTTCGTTTGTTTCTTTTTCTAAATCTTTTTTAATTATGATTTTAGATGATTCGGATAGATGACAGCCATTTCTTGCACAATCTTACATTTATTTTTACTTTTCCTAAAGCTTTATTTTTTGCTTTCGCAAAAGAATATCCAATATTACACCAAAGGGCGAAGTATTTTCGAGCCTCTTATACTAAACATGCAATTTAAATGATTTGAAATTAGTAAAATTAACGCTGCCCCCGTATGTTTTAAATGAAAATCGTTAAGGATCATTTTTCACCAGGAACTTGCGGCTAGATTTTCCTCCTTCACTCATCTTCATGGTGAATACGTAAATGGTTACTATATCTGTTAGGAGAAAAATACATTTTGGTACATTTGAAACGATATTCCACACATATATAGCTTTTCCCCTTTCTGAATGCACGGACATCTAATTAGATAGGGAGGCGGAAAAAATCGCACGGAAAAAATCGCACCGGAAAAAATCGCACTTGGAAAATATCGCACCGGAAAAAATCGCACTCGGAAATAATCGCACTCGGAAAAAATCGCACCGGAAAAAATCGCACAGAAGAATAAAACTACATCACAGAGCTTATTTCTAAATAGCTGTGTAACATATATATATATACATATAAAGAGAGAGGGTATTTTATGAAACAGTCATTTTGTTTTCTTTTATTTGAGGTCTGTAATCTTGCAAATTCTCATTTTGTCTGTGCGCAGTAAAAATGGCTGCAGTTAGAATAGTAATTGGGGGGGGGGGGGGAGAAATGATACCAGAAAGAATGGCTATGGTAAAATGGAATTTAAATAAAATGTAAACGGAAAAAATGGCAACCGGAAAGTATGGCAACAGGAAAAAATGGCAACGATAAATATATAAAAAAAAGGGTAACAAAATAAAGTAAAACGAAAACGGATAATTTGAGAATTCTTACTAGCGAATTATATGCTAAAATATCTCTAGAGTAAAATATATTTCATCTTTGGTACTGATAACATTTTTCGCCGTCAGATATAAATGTGTATATATATATATATATATTCCCAAGGGGCTCTGAATATTAGAATCATTCATTTTCCAACATTTTTCAGTCTTAAAGAAGGAACTTTAGCCTTTATTAATATATTTATTCACGTGTTCAATATTTGTGCGATTTTATATCATTAGTTTATTTATTTTTAGTTATTAAAAAAAAAAAAGAATAAATTAAAATAAGTAAATAAAAATTAAAAAATTAATGGTTAAATAAAAAAATAAATAAATAAAGAGTTGAGGATGGGAGGAGATTGGAGGCTAATTTTACTTTTTGAGCACGGATAAACAGAAATACTTCTTTGTGTAGACAATGAGGGAATTAGGAAGGAAATGTTTTTCCTAGAAGCGTTCTCCAGTTTTTTCTTTCATCAGGTAATGTCATGGAGTTACCCTCTCCTATTCCAACCTCTGCTTTTGTATTCTCACTTCACAGTTCACAATCATAATCTATATAGTGGTCCTTCTCTTTATAGCCCTACTCTTTGAACATTGAATAGATAAGAAATATTTTAAAAGGACAGAATTTGTGATATTTCCTTCTTTTCAGATACAGAAAACCCCTTTACCTTCTTTCCTTTCTAGAAAAATCTTCTTGTCGTATAAAAAGATGTAAAGAAATGAAGACAAAAGCATATTATGCAATACACCTCTTTGAAAGGTTTGACATAAAGTATTAAAAATACATACAATCGAAATTTTAATACACAATTTTGATTCGTGCAAATTTAGTCTAGACAAGTGATTGCTTACGTAATATTATTACATAAAATAATAATTAAGAATAATATTTTAAAATTTTTAACGTTTTGAAAGGTAGATTCAGTTTGTTATTTAATAGTAGTATTTAATAAAGTATTATGAATTTACATTTTTCTAATATAATAATTAAATTTTAATATTTATTATGATGCTTACGTTGAGTACAATAATAATAATAATCTGGTGTGTCACTCACTCGACTTTCTCTTACCCTGAAATTTAATACCATAAATACAGGTTGCAGATTAGAAGGTAAGATAACGAGTACTGTTGTGTAAACCTGTGTTAAACAATTCAAATTAGGCTTCGGAAGAGTTTTATATGATAATTAGTTCAGTTTGAGGGGGGGCTATCGCCCCCCTCAACCCCCCCTTTCATTAATGCACCTACATTTATATAGAATTGAATTCGGTTATTAAAAAATAATTCTGATTTAAAAAAATAATTTATTAAAATTATTATTTAAAAAATCTATCTTTTATGATAATGCAGGCGATTTCCATATTAGAGAAGTAGTATAACACTATATATATCAAGTTGAATTTATTCTCAATATTACAAATTTTTCTTTTTTTTTTTTTTTTGTTAGAAATGAAAAAAGGTCTATAACTTAATTTTAAATTATCGCAGATCCATGGTTCAACCATTCGTTTTAAAGATATTGGCGAGCTCTTTTGAAAGATGCCCATCATGAAAATTTACTCCCCTCGAGGGGGAACTTCCCCCCAGGGGGGAGGCGAGGCTCCTACATACACAATTTTTTTCCCCAGTTGGCTATCTATATTACACAAGATATATATTCGTTTCATTTGCTTTAGTTGCAGTCTATAGATGTTAAATTCTACTTACTTGCAATTTCCCCCATAGACGTGAATAATTTTAAGTGTCCCTGTACACGAACCATTGGCTTCATCTCAACGAAAAGCTTTATCCCTATATGATACGCATTTAGAATACCGATAGTTTGGAATTTCTGCTACTATATGTTCTTGAGATATGCTGATAACAGACACACAGACCATTCGCTAAAAACATGATTCTTCGTATTCAGGGGACCTTAAAACATGTAAGAATAACAAAAACTCACGTTAAAAAATTTGACCCTAAATCAATTCATTCTCGACCCTATGGGTAGGAGAAAGTAATAAGTGATGATTACATTGAAGATGGGCTTTAATTACAAAATATCTTTTATAATCAATCATCTGAAGCATCACAAATTAAGTTATGGTATTTTATTATTATTATTTATTCAATAGAAAGTATTGGATTCGTAAAAATTTTCAACTTCCGGTTTTCGATGGATTTACATGTTTTGAAAACTCCAGAAAACGATTTCACCATTTTTAGAAAATATATGTCGGTCTGGGATCCCGAAAAGGGCACCGGAAAAAAGGACACCGGTAAAACGGGCACTTTTTCACTTCGCAAATCGCAAAATAATAAATATCAAATAAGGAGTTCACAGAATGACTTTCAAATTACATTTTTAGAATTTCATTTGATTTGGTACACCATTCATTTATTTTATATCTGAGAAAACGGGGGGGGGGGGGAAGGAGCTAGCAGCAAATGGAAAGAAAACAGTTGTTTTTATACCACTTCTTACTGATTTTAATGAAACTTTGTATAAGCACGTACAATTTGTGACTATCACAATGAATGTACATATTATATACCTGGGGGGGGGGGGCAGGGGGGTGCAGATGAAAGTAAAACATATTATTCTTTAAACTACCCTATTATTGATTTAAAAAAAAAAAAAAAAAAAAAAAAAAAAAGCAGAAAATTATCTGATATCATGAGAAGAATCTGCCGCCCTTCTATTTATGATTTGATGAATATTAATAATAAAATCCACAAAAACTGAAGTGTTTCAATAGTTCTCTACCAGTTTTGTAAAACAAACAACAGAGATTAATTTCAAATGTGTCCTAAAATTTGACTAAAATTTCACAAAAAAAAAAAAAAAAAAAAAAGAACAGAAATTGAGAAGGCACAGTCTATTAGACCGATATCTTACAGTGCAAGTGTAGGAGGGGAAGAAGCACAACATTTAGATGATAAATTTACTTTTAATTACTGAAAACTTTTTTTTTTTTTTTAATGAAATTTTAATTATATTTTAGGTTGTATATTTGAAAATAATGTCTGTTATAAGTACAAAAATTTGAATAAACGCCATAAAATGCAAGAACATGCAACAATATTTTCGGGTCGAAATAAGACACGATTTTTCATCAGGCGAACAAAGTAGGCACGAGTGCTACAAACAAAAGTGCGTTGCCGCTTTGTTTAAAATTCTCCATCATTTCGTCTATTCATTTTATTTCTTTACCTCACACGCATAACTAAGAAATCTATACATCCGTTTAGGGATTCATAAAATGAATATTCGTTCTAGATGAAGACAGAATATGTATATGAAATATTTTTTGACAATCCCAGACAGCACAGAGAACTTGCATTAAGCTATCATTAACATTGACAACTCAAGTCAAGAAACTTGCATTGAGCTTGACGTTTCAAGCCTGCAAGTTTAATGCAAGTCAAGATCAAGAATCCTAGTTTACATTTGTCCCACTTGCTTTAGACTTGATAGATCAAACAGGAATCAAGTAATGTGTATCAAGCATGCACTAAGTTTGCCACAGCACATACGAATCAAGTAATACACATCAAGTATGAATTATACTTGCTGCACCAAGTATGAATTGTACTTGCTGCATCAAGTATGAATTATACTTAATGCAGCAAACGTGAATCAAATTTTACTTGCCAAGCATGTTTTTAACATGATACAGTCGTCAGCAAAAGTATTCGAGCACTAGCAAAAATACCTATGTAAAAAAAGTGCGCTTAATACTGTTTTATTAAATAAATTCTTGTCGAATCATGTTCATAGCCTGACTAAGAACAGAACTCAACAAGGATTTACTTAACAAAAGTGTATTAAGTGTAATTTTTTTTACATAGGAATTTTTGCTAGTGCTCGGACACTTTTACTGCCGACTGTACATCAAATACAAAGGAACTTTCTACTTATCGTCGCCGGAAACCAGCTGCGGAGAAATAATCCTCTTCTCTACTCTACAGCATACATGAAGCAAATATTGCTTATCAAGCATGTTTTTAATGGCATGCATTCTTCGTCGACAGCTAAAGCTCATGTTATTCTATGCAGAAATTTATTTACAGAATGACTCATAACCTAGTGTATTTATTTAAATTCCTTTTTCACTTTTGGAAAAACCACAACCGTTATATATGTTCTCGCTTTCCAAAAAAAAAAAATATCTTTTAAATTTCAATAACTTCTCGTACAGAAAAAAGAAGCGAAAAATGCAATTGTTTAATTTTTCGTATTTTTAAAGTCAAAAATGAAAACTTTATGAAACTACTTTCAGAAAACATATACAAATTTAAATATTGGGAATTTTCCCAGTATGAAAATGGATTAAAAAAAAAAAATACAAAAAAAAAAAAAAAAAAAATACATAAGGTAATGAATTCTATTTCCACATAGAATAATATGGGTTTTGGCTGTCGGAGAAGATAGTTATTCTACGCTCTTAACCTGATGTAGATAACTTAATACATTCTTATTTCGGGGACGATCAATCACATTTTATGTAGATTTTTGGTAAGTTATCCAAATTAATTTTTACAAGAAGAGAAAATCATTTTGTCCAGAATTTGAACTTGGGCACTTATGTTAACTCCCAACTCTCTTTCAACTGAGTTCTAGGATGATAACTCACATGGCTCGTTCATATGAAAGTTAAAAATTTTCAATTTGTCTGTTTTGGGAATATGAATCAGTCTTAGAAGAAAACTATTTATATATTATTAATTTGAAACATGTTTTTGTCTGTCTCCGCTATATTGAGAGAACTACTTGGTGTAAAAATTTGGTTGAGGTGTCTAAAAAAAGGTCTTGGTCTGTAGATGTGCTATGAAAAGAGAAAAATAAAAAAAAGTCGAACTGTTAACGGGTTAAAAACACGTTTACGAGCTTAACTAAGCTCCAAATTACTTCACGGTGAAGAAATTCTACATTTGGGTAGATTTAGAGTCGAATACTAAAAAATCAATATCCGCGAATTTGGAATTTTCGATTATAAAGGGGGAAAGTAGATTTGGAGGGGAGGGGAAAGGGAGGAAATTAGTTTGAGAGGGAAATCCGTTCTAGACCCACACATGTAGCACCTCATTTTAAAGGTCTTGAAATTTCATGTCGATTAGGGATGTGTATATACAGTATAGTGCGACCCCTGGTGGTGAAAAATGGAACTAAGTGATTTTGCTGTAGACCCTATCATGTTACATCTTATTTTAAAGGTCTTGGTATTTCCTGACCGTTGGTGATGTTCGTACAGAACACAGTGCACCCCCTGGCGGTGGAAAGTGCAACTAAAGGATTTTGCAGTTGACACCACCATGTGACACCTTATTTGAAAGGTCTTGGAAATCCAAGGCGATTGGTGATAGAGGTCTTGAAATTTCATGTTGATTGGGGATGTTTGTATACAATATATTGCGCCCCCTGGTGGTGAAAAATGGAACTAGGTGATTTTGTAGTAGACCCTATCATGTTATATCTTATTTTAAAGGTCTTGGTATTTCTTCACCGTTGGTGATGTTCGTACAGAACACACTGCGCCCCCTGGCGGTGGAAAGTGCAACTAAAGGATTTTGCAGTTAACATCACCATGTGATACCTTATTTGAAAGGTCTTGGAAATCCAAGGCGATTGGTGATAGAGGTCTTGAAATTTCATGTTGATTGGGATGTGTGTATACAATATAGTGCGCCCCTGGTGGTTAAAAATGGAACTAGGTGATTTTCCAGTAGACCCTATCATGTTACAACTTATTTTAAAGGTCTTGATATTTCCTGACCGTTGGTGTTGTTCGTATAGAACACGCTGTGGTCCCTGGCGGTGGAAAGTGTAACTAAAGGATTTTGCAGTTGACACCACCATGTGACACCTTATTTGAAAGGTTTTGGAAATTCAAGGCGATTGGTGATATTCGATACAACATACTGCGCTCCCTTGTGGAGGAAAGTGGATTTTGCAGCGCGTGCGTAGCATGCCTGCTATACGGTGCCGAAGCCACAGGCAGCGGCAACACGAGTCAGAGGTTCGTTCGGTTCAAGGTTAATTTTTGAGAATTTTTTCATGTTATTAGCGGCCTGCATATACGTGCTGCAGGCACTGGGTCACGAACCCGAGTTCCGTTCTGTTGAGGTAATTATTTTTGTTACAGATGATTATTATTATTTTTTTTTGTGTGATGTTTTCATTTAAAGATAGAAATTCAAACAAAATCGAATTAAAGATATAAAACCATACAAATTTAAGGTGCATTTAAGGTATCATGGGCCCGGGCAAACACCGGGCGGGTTCGTTCGGTTCCAGGTTAATTTTTGGGAATATTTTTATGTTATTAGCGACCGGCGTGTGCGCTGCCAAAGGCACCAGGGTCAGAAGGCAGAGTTTCGTTCGGTTCGAGGTAATTGTTTTGTTACAGCTGATTATTTCTTCACGATACTTTTACTTAAAAGTAGAAAATCAAACAAAATCGAGTTAAAGATGTAAAACTATACTAATTTAAGGTTCATTTAAGGTTATTACCATGGGCCCGGGAAACGCCGGACGGGTCAGCTAACATGTAGTCTTAGTATTAAACGAAATAGAAAATAAAAGATAGCAACTCTTTATTTGGAGTCAGTTTGACGTCACATTCACTGTATTTTGTAGAAAGTGATGTCATATATAATATTTCTATTTATAAGCATTTTTCTGACTTCCTTTTTTTTAAGTGAAATGTCGTAAATTATATTAGATGTTTTAACTTGAAATACATTTAAATAATGATGCGACGTTTTTTGAAACATTACGGTCAATAAAATGATCGTCGAATTCGTCGGGTTCCAGCTAGTTTATTTTAACTCCATAACTGTTTGATGACAATTAGATATTTAGGATAATAATTTCCACCATTTATACAATAATTTTTTGGTGTATTGAATAAATAAATTTTTACAGGAGCGAAAAGTGAGACAGCGTTAGGACATTAACTCTGAGGATCTAGGTCTGAACTTGGCCTGATCCCTTTTCGTTGTAAAACATCGACTAACGTATTAAAAATTTATTGCATAAATGATCAAAGTTATTTTTCTAATTACACTAGTATTTTTCGTTCATTATTGTTTTCAGCTTATATTAAGAATTATTTTTCACTTTTTAGTTTGATGTGCTTTAAAAGCGTGTTTTTTAGTTTTTTTAAACTATATTTATTTTTCTAATTACACTGCTTGGCAGGAAAATTGCCTCTGACACCATTTCAGCATATTCTTATGTAAAATGACCTTCTGAATCCGAATAGGACGCCCATTTTCTCTATCACCCACAATTTTTTAGGAATGAACCTCTGTTTTTATCATTTTTGGTGATTTCGTGGCTATAAATTTGATTTTTAGGAGGTGGGAGGATAATTTTAACCGTTAAATATCTTCTGAGGGGCTACAGAGTTGGAAAATTATAAAAAATAGACATTTGCAACAAGGGAAGTTTTTTTGGGGGGTGGGGGGGGGGAGGGTGATTTGCACTGAAATTATGCATTACATATCTTATATTTTTTTAATCTGTTATTAATGTTATTTTTTAAACTTTATATATTTTTTTTTGTTTTAGGTTTTTTTTTTTTTTCATTCTTCAAATCAAATTTATAGTCATAAAATTATCGAACATTGAAAGAAATTGAGGGGGGAGTGGTGTATTTAGAAAACTGTGGGTGACTGGGCAAAATGGGAGTTATATTAGGATTCAGGAGGTTATTTTACATAAGAATCAGCAAGAATGGTATCAGCAAGAATGGTGCATGTAGTCAAACTACTTTTAGCATAGCTACCAACATTTTAATTTATTCCGGAGTTTTATCAGCCCCGGCTTTATTTCTCACTACTTTATAGAAATTTTTTCTCCGGTGTGTAACTACAATAAAAAAATTATAAAAAATAAGAAATAAAGGCGGGGTTAAAAATACTTCGAATAAATTAAAATGCTCGCAGCAGTGCTTTCATAAAGAAACTTGCCTGAGAATGTTACTTTGTAATGCAAAGCAATATTATTCTCTTATATCTTTTGGAAGGTGATAAAATATTGAGTTAAAAGTTTGAAAGGAGGGGGGAGAATTGCTATACAGATTTTTTTTTTTAGGCGGGGGGAGCATTATTACACTATAAACTATGGTTTAAAATAGATTTTAAACAAATGCGAATGTCCATGTTTGTACTGGAATTTTAAAGTGTCATGTTCGAATTCTGCTTTAGACATAGATATTGGTGGTGGTTAGGATTTTCTTTAAAAAACACAGATTTCCGAAATTAAAATATCTAACTATTTTTCTAAAAAAAAAAAAAAAAAAAAATACTGAGAATCCACTTATTTTTCTAAATTTACCATTTATTTTAATTTGGAAAATAAATAAAATATATTGTATCTCCCTTAAAAATTAATAAATAAATAAAAATAAGCATTTATACTATCAAATGAAATTTAATATTTCTCGCAAAAGATATAAAACTTGTAATTTTTATTAAAAGAACATTCTCTGGAGAAGGATATCTAGATTTCAGTTGTTTGTACAAATGCTTTGAAGTATTATTTTTATTTTATTTTATTTTACACACACACAGACACACACATACAGTGGCGGATCCAGAACTTGACTTTTGGGGGGGGGGGCGGGGGGCTAAGATTTTTCAAAGTGTTATTTTAGACCAATAAAAAATTTACAATTGCAATATTCAATTGTGAATGTCAGTGGTTTTTTTTTTTTTTTGGGGGGGGGGGCTTCAGCCTCCTAGCCCCCCCTTAAATCCGCCATTGCAGACACACACACACGCATATATATATATATATATATATATGGGAGAATCGGGAGGGTTGGGACACCTAAAATTGTTCTTAAAATAAAGAATGTTTTTAATTTCTGTCACTTTCACCAGGTGAAGTAACTACAGCTCCATATTTGTTGCTATGTGTCCTTTTAGTGTGAGAATTCTGTAAGTGTATGTAACAAAAACACTATTTTATAACACCAAAAGTAAACAATTGCTTAATTTTCAAAGCAAGTTTTTAACGTCACTCACTGATGTTAGCATAATTACTTTCATATTTTATATACCTAATAATATAACTTTTATGAATTAGTAGCTAAATTAATCCTAAAAGTTGCATGTGTCTAATAATAAATTATTCTTTTGAAAAATAATGAAAAGGGAATGATGGGACAGAGCAGTTCATGGAGAGATGGGACATGTAAGAAAAGGAAGAAAAATGAAGATTCTGATTCTCCATAAACAGAGAATATCAAGAGGAAAATGTATGAATAAATGGAAGAGAAAATGCTCGAAACAAATTCAAAATCATGGAAAATAATTGGTGTGGCACTCACACGAGTTTTGTCTACCTTTTTAACTTTTAAAAATACTTTATTAATCATATATGTATGAGGAATTAATTTTCATTCCTGAGCAATTTTCCTGGATATGGTAAAATATAGAAAAGAAATTACATTCATAAATTACAGTTAGGATTTCTTGGTAATATTTGTTCTTGAGATATGCTGATAACACACACAGATTAGCCACTAAAAACCTTATTAATGTTCAGGGAACCACAAAACATCTAAATGTAACAAAAACTTAATTTTGAATATTTGAACAAAAAACAATACATTCTCTGCTAGAAGTAAAAAAAAAAAAAAAAAAAAAAAGATGAACTAATCGAGCATTTGAGAATTTTATTTAAGTGGTACATTATATTCTAATGTTGGATAAAATAGATGTTATTAATAATTAATTAACCTTACATTCATAGTGACCCACTGTTTTCGTCCTTTTTATAGTATGCTTGCATATTATGTAATTATTTTAACTTTATAAACCTGTCCCATCTCTCCCTCATATAAGGGAGGGATGAGACATTTTTATGACTATGTAAATTGGCTTATGAAGTTAATATTTTAATAATTACCATCAAATTTATATTTTTAAAAGATGTTAAAGTGTTTCAATTTGGCTTTACATTTATAAAAGTAACTAAAAACTTACTTTTAATTTATAAGATCTTAATAATTTCACCTTTAGAAATTTCTTTAGAACATGGCATTTTTTATCAGAATACGCAGGAAACATCTTTTCCGAATCACAAACAAAACAATACATTGAACTCATTAAATTATTATGCTAAATATATAGCAGACGATATTTCAATTAAAGGAAAAAAATATTCTGCATTTATAGAAGCAGACGACAGTAAAAATATTTTATTTTGTGAACAAAATGTAAAAGAAAACATGCAGTGCTGTATTGTGTCTATACTTTTGGGACAGCACATTTTTATATCATTCAATGTACATTTTATAACTTCAAACCTTTGACCATAATTCATATGTGTATATCAGCAAAAGTGTTTTTATTTATTGCCTATCTCACGAATTTTAATTGTACGTTATTACTTTTTATGTTAATGCAAATTTTATTGATTGTCTAAACTTTTAGGACACGGTGTACACTTTGAAACATTACCGCTCGCTTTATTTTATTTTATTTAGACAAATTATTATAAAAATAAATCAATAATCATTTACCTTCTTCACTTTAATGTCACCCGCACTTGCTTCGTATTTCGCGAGATGACAACAACATCATAAAACCGAGTTAGCAAGGCACTATATGCAAATAAGAAGAGCATGCGCGGACAGTTACTTGACGTCAAGGAAAGTTTAAGCCAGTAATATGCTTTATTTGGCATGCGTAATTTTCCAAACTTGAAGTTGGTCTGAGATATCCTTGAATTAGCAACTTTGCTCTGTCATGGTAAATTCACTTGAAAGCCAACCTTGTTTCAAGGAAGTGTGCTGTGTGGGATGTAATTTCTAAACAGAAAAAAATAGAAACATATTACAAACAGGATATGATTCTACACATTTTTCTATCCTTGTGCTATTTTCAAATGCATTTATTATTTTCAATAAATAGTAAGCATATGCTATTTCATTAAACACACTATTAAATCAAAAACTAGCACTACCTTTGAAAAATGTTAAACTAATAACATTACATTATTAATTCTCATTTTGCATAGTAATGTTATATATAATTCCATTTATATAAAATAAAACTCGTAAGTTTCTAAATTTTTTACTAAAATTTCGATTATACGTCGTCTCATCAAAATATTATTTTATAGCAGACCAATGGAAAAGGTATATCGTATAACTTATATTAGTAAACAAAAATTTCATGTTATTCTTATTTGTCTTATTCCTTTAAATATTACTGTTTTATTTTATATGCATTTAAACATCTTTGTGCCGAGTTTTCATAGAATAAAATGACACACGCTCTTTTTTACCACCTTCAAAAAGCGTAAAGGTGTTTCCTATGTTTGTTCAGTATAAAATAAAGACTGTTTTAAAAATACCGATCATGGACTTTAATGCATCAGAAATATTTTTGCAAGTCCCTCTACACACATTAGTTGCGATAATTATATCATTTTCAATAGAGAATATCGATATGCCATAGAAAACTTGAATTAGGTATACCAGTTCCAGGCCCTTTAATAAATATTATCGGAAAAAAAGATCTTTATAATAGTGGTTAACAGACAAACAGAAACACAAAACGAAGCCATACTCATTCTTAAACATCCTTAGGAGCTTTTAAAACGCATTTTTTTTTTTTTTTTTTTTTTTTTTTTTTTATGGACTTTTTTCAGGCGACTTTTTTTCCGGGGACTGTTTTTTCCGGGTGATTTTTTTTCGGGCACTTATTTTCCCGGAGATTTTTTTTCCGGGGACTTTTTTTCCACCATTCATAAAAATATATTACTTCCATGTGGTCCCTATCTGTCACTGGGTAATATAATCCTATCTGCAGTTTTTGATAAACATTAAGAGATATTTATACAAAATTTCTTATAAATGTAAATTATAGCCATTTCTGCCATTTGCCCCCCCCCCCCCCCCCCATTTCCACCAAGATACATATATAATAATCACCGTAATTTTTCCTAAATATTCAGTGATATTTGTAATAAATTTTAATTAAATGCAAAACATAGTGTACAAACATTCACTTTCTTCACTACCCCCCCCCCCCTTTTCCAATGAATGTTGTACCAAATCAATTGAAAATCATTCTTTAAATTCCTTATTTGATATTTTTTATTTTGCGATTCGCGAATTGGAAGAATGCCCTTCTTCCGGTGTCCTTTTTTTTCGGAATCCCCATGTCTCTCATTGGTATTCAAACATTTACTATTTTCTTAAATTTTATTTCTAGAAAGTTGTTAAATTATCATATATATCCACTCTTCCGGATCTAGAGGGACAGAGAATGCAATTTAATAATACCCACGTCCTTTTTGTTTTCTGTAACCTCGTTTATAAGATTAAATAGAATTTAAAATTTATTGCCTAAGGCCCATATGAATCTTAAGATGAGTTTTGCTTTCTGGCGAGAGAGGTATGTGCGTACGCAAACATGAATGTTTTTCTGTACGATTTTTTCCGGTGCGATTTTTTCCTGGTGCGATTTTTTCCGGGATTCAATTAGATAACACTTCTTACAAATTTCTTTGCAACACATTTCATGCATATAGCATTTTTTTCTGTATACATGCGTATTTAGATCTTTATTTTTTTAAGAAAAAACTTTAGACACATATATATCTTTTCCCTTTCTGAGTACGTAAGTGTATATTCAGATTACTTTTCTGAGAAAATCTTTTACAACAAATTTTACAAACATACGGATTTTCTTCTGGTTGCGTAAATCTCCAGCCACACACCTTATCAGTGAGAATGGTTTAAAACCTATTTCACACACACGACTTTTCTCTTCAGTGAATTCGTAGAGACTCATTTAAGTCTTTATTGTTTTTAGAAAAGCATGGCTTTCCTCTTGTATCAGTTTGGAAATGTCTATTCAAATTGCCCTTTGCAGAAAACTTTCTAGAACATATTTTACAAACATGTGGCTTTAAACATGAACATATTTTACATGAATTCGTAAATGTTTTTCCAGAATACACTTCTAAGAGAATCCTTTAGAACACATTTCACACACATATGGTTTTTCGCCTGTGTGAATGCGTGCATGCACATTTAAATTACTCTTTAGAGAGAAACCTTTAGAACAGATTTCACACACGTATGGGTTTTCACCATCGTGATTGCATGAATGCGCTTTTAAATCTATCTTCTGGGAGAATGCTTTAGAACACATTTCACACACATATGGTTTTTCGCCTGAGTGAACGCGTGCATGCACATTTAATTGATACTTCATAGAGAATCCTTTCGAACACATTTCACACACATATGGTTTTTCGCCTGTGTGAATGCGTGCATGCACATTTAAATTACTCTTTACAGAGAAACCTTTAGAACAGATTTTACACAGATACGGCTTTTCGCTTGTGTGGATGCGTGAATGCACATTTAAAACACTTTTACAAGAGAATCCTTTAGAACATATTTCACACACGTATGGCTTTTCGCCTGTGTGAGTGCGAAAATGCGCATTCAATTGACTTTTCTGAGAGAATCGTTTAGAACACATTTCACACACATATGGCTTTTCGCCTGTGTGGATGCGTGAATGCACATTTAAATGACTCTTCCGAGAGAATCCTATAGAACACATTTCACACACATATGGTTTTTCGCCTGTGTGAATGCGTGCATGCATATTTAAATTACTCTTTACAGAGAAACCTTTAGAACAGATTTTACACACATACGGCTTTTCGCTTGTGTGGAAGCGTGAATGCACATTTAAATGACTCTTGCGAGAGAATCCTTTAGAACACATTTCACACACGTATGGCTTTTCGCCTGTGCGAGTGTGGATATGCGAATTTAAATCACTTATCTGAGAGAATCTTTTAGAACACATTTCACACACATATGGCTTTTTGCCTGTGTGGATGCGTGAATGCACATTTAAAACACTCTTCCGAGAGAATCCTTTAGAACATATTTCACACACGTATGGCTTTTCGCCTGTGTGAGTGCGAAAATGCGCATTTAATTCACTTTTCTGAGAGAATCGTTTAGAACACATTTCACACACATATGGCTTTTCGCCTGTGTGGATGCGTGAATGCACATTTAAATGACTCTTCCGAGAGAATCCTTTAGAACAGATTTCACACACGTATGGCTTTTCACCATCGTGATTGCGTGAATGCGTTTCCAAATCTTTCTTTTGGGAGAATGCTTTAGAACTCATCTTACACACATAAGGCTTTTCTTCTGAATGAATACGTAGATGTCTACTTAACAGTGCTTTTTTAGAAAAAACCTCAGAACACAACTCACACACATATGGCTTTTCTTTTATGTCAGTGTATACCTCTATATTTAGATTTTCCATTTTTGACCTTCCATCAGAATATAATACAGTTAACTATTGCTTGGGAAAGAGAAAATAATAAGAATGAATCAAATTTTCTATACAATTAATTTTATCAGTTACATCCAGGCTGAAACATTGTGATCACAAATAGGTAAACAATCACAAATCTGGCTGTGTTTCAATCCAAACGCAACATTTGTTTACAAAACTGATCGCAAAGTTGTGAGCGATGAGGGGGAAATTTGTGACTGCCTCGGAGCTCTCACAACTCGATCGCAGGTGTGCTATCGCCTCAAAAAACATGGCCGCTTTTGTCCAGCGTTATAGAAGAAAGGATATATTTTGTCACAGACAAGGATATAATTTGTCTGTGGTAATAATCATTCATGAAATGATAATTCATAATCCGAAACAAATATTTTATTATAATATTTCATTAATCTACAACATGAATTAAATACTATCCAACATAGCGAAACTCTTCTTTACTCGGAAATAATACTTAAAGCTCTCATTGGAATTGGAAGATAAATGTAAGTGTAAAATATGTTATGGTTTTGTATATTCATGTAAGTAAGATTAAATGTTTAACATTGACATATTATTATGGATTATACAGATAATTATAATTGTAACATTTGTATATTTTATAAATGCTAGGCTTATTTAATGAATATTAAACGTAATATGTCATGTTTCTGTAATTGTTTATTTACAATATAGAATAATATGTTCTATTATTTAATGAGATGACTATGATATTCGTTAAAACTTTACAATCTGGTATGATATCATTTGGATAAATATTCTTCTCGTTGTAAATAAAAGCCCGATTAGTCAGTTATTTATTCCATTATCTATTTATTCTGTTTAGGCGAAAATAATAATAATAATAATAAGATGATGATGACAGCAATATTTCGTAAAACTTTATAATTCGGTGTAGTAAACCTTAAATATTCTTTTTATTGCAAATAACAGTTATTGCATTTGATTGTAAAAGCCTGATTAGTCAAATATTTATTTTATTATATATAAAACTCTATAGCTGAAAATATACAACTTCATTGTTAGTGTTGAAAATGAGTTTTGGAGAATAAAAATATTTTACTGTCAAATAACTATACATATGTATAATTTATATCTGTAGCTGGTTCATTACATTTAAATTCAGTATTTAACTGTTTGTAAGCTTTAAATGAAAACTTTATGATTAAAC
This sequence comes from Salticus scenicus, assembly GCA_963930645.1. Lineage (NCBI taxonomy): Eukaryota > Metazoa > Arthropoda > Arachnida > Araneae > Salticidae > Salticus > Salticus scenicus. The sequence goes on along the minus strand of OZ005660.1, from coordinate 250,587,514 downwards.
ACTATAAATTACAAAATTTTGTCCATTAAAAATGGAGGAGGAGATATGCTGCTCTCCCTCCCCTTCTTGTTACTTTGTTTATGGTTACATGATTACACAATAAATAGACTTTTTTCCTCCCCCTTCAATACACTTTCTTCTCTATTTTTTTTTTTTTAATTATTATTTCTCTTTTGCTGTGTTTGAATTCACTGCTGCTAGATCTATTTTTTCCCAATTGCTTATTACTTTGTTTCTGAATTTTTTCTTCATATACTACATTCATTTTAACTAAATAACTTGATATAGTCAATTGAATTAAAGCATTGTAGCCTGAAAGAGAAACATTAATATTTTTAATAGCAAAATTTTAAATTTAAAGCTTACTAACAGCTAATATTGAATTTAAATATAATGAAATAGCTGCAGCTATGAATTATACATATGCATTATTGTTTGATAAAATATTTTATTTTTCAAAACACAATTGCAGCACTAATAGAGAAAGAATGTGGCTTGTACTTTTTCAACTATAAATATTTATCATAAATAAAAAAAATTGACTAATAACTCGATAAAAGAAATATGAAAATGATAATTTTTAAGATTTTTTGTACAGTTACCAACTAATGATAAAAATGTTCCTTCTGTTTTTTTAAAAGATCAAGTCATCTTTTAAATATGTGTGCTATAAGTTTTAATTTGATGTTCCAAATTGAGAACGTTGGCCTATAAAAAGGTTAAATAAGCCTAAAATTTATGTACTATATAAATGTTGCAATTATAATTTTCTACGTAATCCATAATATTACAAAAAAGTGAACATACAAAACCATTGTATCTATATTTTTATACTTGACATATATCTTCAAATGAGAGCTTTTAGTATCTTTTCCCAAGAAACAAAAAACCTTATTGTACCACAAAACTGACGTTAAAAAGTAATACATACAAAACTTTGAATAAACACCATAAAACGCTTTAATTCACAAAAATTGTTTTGGGTTGAAAGAAAACAGGATCTTTTGTCAAGCGAACAAAGTAGGCATGAGTGCTGCAAACAAACACTCATGCCTACTTTATTCGCCTGACGAAGGATCATGTTTTGTTAACATGATTATTATTATTATTTTTTTTTTTTTTACCTTAAATTCTGTTTTCACCTTCAGAAAATTCAGAACCATATTACTACTTGTTTTCACAATTTCAAACATTTTATTCAGCTTAAAAATACATTTAAATATTTTTTGTTTTTTAAACTCAAAAGTGAAACATTAATTTTTTAAAAAGTAATACTAATTGAACAGTTATAGATTTTCACAACATGAATACATAATTAAAAAATGCATTAAGCAATGAGGAATTATAGAAAAAAATTTCCCCACAGAATAACATGAGTTCGGCTTCTTGTCAGCAACTGACTTTCTGATTATCAACTCCGAATTTCCTACATAATATCCATTAACATGTCAGGATAAATTTTTTATACCAACTATATGAAAAACGACAGAGCTAAGAATTTAACTCGGGTACTTAAGCAGATATTATATGGGAAATGCTGAGCTGGTATCTGACAGGGTAGCTCGGCAATACATAATAAGCAGAGTGCTCAATTTCAGTTCCCAGCTCTGGCCTTTTTCACATAGTTGGTATACAAAATTCAATCTTACACTCAAATTTCTCTAAATAAATCATCGTTCATGAATGATTTAAGTAAAGATTACAGGGTCTATCAAAGTTGTGCTATCATTACTCTTTATATGTTTACCCTTTAAATCTGCATTTGCAAATACAGTAACATTGCCAACAGATGTCATGTGGGAAATGCCGAGTTGATAATCAGCCAAGGTGGCTCAGTGGTAGAACATCTGCACTGTAAGTGGAGTGCTCGAGTTTGATTCCCAGCTCGGATATTTTTCACATACACTTCCATTTCTCTAAATAAATATTCATAGGTCATGAATGATATTTCTAAGTAAAAATTACATGGTCTATGATTTAAATTTAAATACCTTATATTTATCCTTTCTTTAAACGAATATATTTCGGCATGTTTATCGCAGCCCTCTTATGCGTCGCTGAAGAGGGCTGCGATAAACATGCCGAAATATATTCGTTTAAAGAAAGGATAAATATAAGGTATTTAAACTTAAATCATAAACGATAATCCTGTAATATTATACCTATTACATGGTCTATCAGATTTGTGTCACGATTAATTTTACACTGAAGCATCAGCAGGAAACAGTTGTTGCCTGATTACCGATTTATTGATGTTTTGAAAATGCATCAAAATAGTCAATCAATCATAACATTAAAAAAAAAAAACTTTTTTAAAATGCATAATACCCTAATACAACTGAAATTTGTTAACGTGAATCTCGAGAGGAAAAAAAAATTGTTCATACTATCAATAACCAAACTTCATTTTGGTGAGGATAGTGGAAACAGTTCATGTTAATAAGGTTTGACTGTATATACCTAATGCATCGAAAACATAATTAAAATAGCATTTGAAATACGTTAAAATTTTACTAAAATCAATCTCTTTTTACTTCCTTATACAATGTATAAGAAAGTATTGTGAAAGTATATCCTGATTTGCGAAATGGATTTTATATCTGACATTAGCGAGCTTCGCCCGCTAGCGGGTCAGTATTTTTAAATGAATCACTATAATGAATGAATTCTCAAAATTGCATCTTATCACTCATCAACATTACTCTTAAGAAAAAAAAAAAAAAAATGTGATCGGGTAAAAACTCAAACCACTGTCTTCGACAGCGTAGACCCGTGCACTGCACGCACATATTCCTTTACCATCCTTATGATTTCTCAAAATTCCATATTTATTATTACTCATAAATTTCATTCTTAAGAAAAAGAATTAAAAAAAAAAAAAAAAAAATCATTCAGTTTTGGGTAAAAACTCACACTGGGACCAAATTGCCTTCGGCTGCATTACAGCATCTAGAATAAACAGTGTGGCAATCGCCTATAACCGTGATATTAAAATGATGCTACAAAAATTAAGCTTACCCAGATGTCGCAGTGATCGAAGCTATTGCTCAAATCAAAGACCTGATTGGCTTTTCCCAGTTTCGTCAGTTTAATCACGTGATCTAAGCATATAATTAACCAATAGGGAGCCTCGGTTTTGTTGTCGTGACACTGACTTCGATTACAATGACATCTGGTGACAGGCTTAATTTTTTTAGTACAATTTTATTCGCCGCTTTCCACACTGTTTATTCTAGATGCTGTAGCTGCATAGAGCCGTGCACAGCGTGTGCATATTCCTTCACCCTCCTTATGATTTCTCAAAATTCATTTATCATCGGGTAAAAACTCACACTGGGTCCCCACTGCCTTCGGCAGTGCAGACCCACGTGTGCATGTATTCTTTCTCAAGTCAAACTTTTATTTTTAAGAAAAGAAAACGAAAATAATCCTTAATCATCGGGTAAAAAGTTAGACCGAGTCCCCACTGCTTTCGGCAGCACAGGTTAGGAGATATGCACGCTGCGCAAATAGGTCCCAATTTTTGCCTGAATTGACCCCTGGTCAACTATAATATTAACATAGAAAAAATTGTGAAAGCTTTCTTTTTTTTATGGGTTTAAGTTTATAAATTTTAATATTCATTAGTAATGAAGCTTATTACTAAACAAACCACTTTAAAAAAAACATTGCCCGCTTGTTCTACCTAGTTAGGATTTTGTTTGTTTTATAATTAGTTTATTCTAACTTCGAACTGAATGGTATAGGGTTCGAACCCAGGTCGTGCTCAATGGCCTAGCCACTTAGAATTCTCAATGCAGTCTGAAACTTACACAACTTGAGCTAGAATCCCTTTGAAAAGGTCATTATTAAAGGTACCTCAGTCAGACTCATAGCGTTATTAACACGTTCATTGCCCAGCATGATTCAGCTGAGCTTCTCACTGGGCACAAATCCGATCGTCGGAGATGACATGCACCAGAGAGCCACAAATAAAAAAATAGAAATTAGAAAATTTCAGAAACTTTTTTTTATCAAATAGTTGTCCTCAGAAAACGCTATGCCCGACAATAATAGAAGTAAAACAAGGAAGTGTCCCACCCTTCATAGATTTGTAAGAATCAGCAAAGCGAGCCTATAAGAAGTATGTATGTGTGCGCTCTATGTTACCAGAAGAGGTAGCAAACTGCCAAATGCCAAGAAGCAAAGAAAAATGTAAAAGAAAACATTATATATGCAACCTATTGTTTCTATTGTCCAGAATCACCTCAAATGTACTTAGAGTGTTTTAACGAACACCATGTGATATAGTATAATGTAATGTTTTCCTAAATATAAATTAATAAAAAGTACAGCATAATGTGTATATTTTTAGTATTTCTATGTTGTATATACTTTATTTATATTTCAGTGCTTATTCCATTAAATTCCTTTTAAAAATCCTATTAATGCATTAGTAGTCGCATATCGGTCTATTTGCCGCCTACTGATTATAAATTTCCCCAACAGATCACCCCTTAAAAATAAAGTAAGAAAATTCTGTGTAACTAACCTTGAGTGGATGTTCTCTAACATAGTCTGTTTTTAAGTCATTCTTGATATTTTTTGAGCAGTTAAAAACATTTTACTTCTAAAATCGGTATTTGACCGCGATGCGACTATTAATGTTCATTATTTTTTCCCCCACTTCTAGTTTTTCAGAAAGGTTAGAGATTTGCGTGAATTAAAGGCAGCTCATCTTTCTCTACTGGCTTTCTTTCAGCTTTCCCTTTATACTAAACAACAGCGGGGAATAGACCGACATGCGACAACTAAGGCGTGTTCAGTAGAGCGCCCGATCCACGACCGGTCGAAAGATTCCGAGCCAAAGCGTTCAGTGGTGTCGACCGATCGAGAGCGATCCAGAGTCACATCGTTCAGTGGAATGGACCGATCTCGACCGGTCGTGGATCAGAAAGCCCAGAAAAATTTCTTGATCCATTGGGTCACGTGATGGATCAAATGCGCAATAGGTTGAAAATCAGGCTCTGATTGACATTACGCAGTGAAAACCTGAACAATGAACACCTGTTTTTGACAATGATTGTTTATTTGTTTGATTAGCTGAGGATTAATACAGATGTACCTATTTATATGCATTGTTTGTGCTGTAGAAAATAAGGTAAGTAATTCCATAAAATGCTAAACTATATTATGTTTATTTATTTATTGTGTAAAAAAGATTTTTTACGTAATAACGATTTTCGATACGTAATTTTTTTTATTGATGAACGTAACATTCAAACATAAAATTAAAACAAAAATTTACACAATTTTAATTGAAGCAAAAAAAAATATATTTTTTTTTTAATTCGGACGCTATCATATTTTGTTAATTTAATATATAAAAATAAGCTGGGAAGAATTATATTTCTTTTTTTTTTCAGACAAAGCTTTTCATTCATGCGATTGTTTTTTGTTTACAAATAGAAAAGTTTGTAAACTATTGTATTTTTTACCTTTAAAACAATAAGTTAACTATAAGTAAATAAATTAAAATCCTTCCACATATTTTTAATTTAGGTAAAAATAAGTTTAAGATGTCAATTATTAAATTTAATAAACCAAACAGACTGTAAAAAAAGTAGCTATAAAATTATGCAGTGTTGTTTACATTGCTAGTTTATTTTAATATTCAGTCGGTAATAAGAGAAAAAGCTCTTTATATTGATTCATAAATCGAAGAAGAAAGTAAGATTATTTTTTATATAAATCCATTACTGAACAGCATATTTCATATTTTATATAATTTATTTATTTTTTTTTTCAAAAACGTTTTTGTTGTACATTTCTGTTCATAATAAAATTCGAAGAGAAAGAAAGGTGTTTTAAGTGCTCATTTAAGATAAATCTACTCTGCTCCTTTAAAAATAAATGTAACGTAACATTCTTAACATTTTCATGATTAAAATTTATACGTGAATTTAGAAAAATCATAACCAAAGTAATGTATATTAGTAATTTGTCAGTACAATCAATTAATAGCTTCTTATTTTTTGTTAGCAGAGTACAGAATTCTACATTAATAAGAAAGAAGTAAAACTGTTATTACATAAAAGATCTTTCTTTCTTTTTCTTTTTTTTTTTTTTTTTAAGAAAAAACGTAATATAGTTTAGCATTTTATGGAATTACGTATTAAAAGTCCAGACAAAATAAACAGAAATACAATAACTTGCTAATTGCTAATACAGGTCAAATTAGATAGATGGCGCTGCTCCTATCACGTCAAAATTTTTCCAAAGCGTTCAGTAGATTCCTGGCCCGATCCAAGACCGGTCCAGGATCAGTGACGTCATCGCCCGGTCGAATTGATCCATCTCGGGCGCTCTACTGAACACGCTCCTAGTGTTATAAAAAATGACGCAATTACTCTCATGCAGTGGCGTGACCAGAAAAAATTTTAAGGGGGGCAGAACCTGAAAAAATATTTTTTTTTAAATAAAATTCTGATAGCATAGTTTTAAAGAAAAAAATGCTTATTAGAATTTTCCAGGGAGAGGCAAGTGCCCCCCCCTTGCTTCATTGTCCCGACGCCCAAGCTCTTGTGTTAACTTGAACAAGAAGAGCGTCGCCCATATCTGGATGACACGGAGATGAACGTGTTAAATTTTATTAACTCAAATACCTCCACATTACCCTATTTACACAAACGGAATTTATTTACTGCTGTCTGCATCCAAGTGCTTCCATATCTTTACTATATAACTAATGATGTAATAATCATAATGAAGGAAAATGGATATTTGCCTATAATAATGAATGATAGTAAAGTACAGCTCTATAAAGTCGCCAAAATAGATACTACGAACACCAACACCAAATGGAATATCCTTACTGGTAACTTTTTACCGCCATATTTTTAAAACAAGCTGCATTCATTTCTTATTAGTAACATCTTTTTCCTAATACATCAAAAATGGATGAGAAACCAAAATCACTAAAAATTTGGGATTTGCCTGAACAGAGGAAGAATCTGTCAGTTTATTTCAAGCAAAACACATTTAGCCTAAAATTACTTCTTGTGCAAAACAATTCTTAGAACTAACATTTATTAAAAAAATTTTATACGTAAACTGTGTGTTGTCATCAATAAAATTTGCTTGGCGAGATTTGCAGCATTATTAACATTTTCGTATGGTGAGATTTGCACCAGCGAAATGGAAAAGTACTGATAATAATAAACCTTAATTTAAAAAAAAATAATAATAATTAAGCAATGTATCATTTGTCCCTGTCATTAAATAATATGAAAGAGCCTGACAGTTTATCCAAAATTAAATCAATTTACAAAAGCTTTATAAGCTTCTAATTGTTGAAAATTACCTACTAAACAAATAAAATAAATGCTAGTTTTCATGTACTATGCAAATATAATTTTAGAATTTTTTAAATAAATGCTTAAAACATGGATTAAATGTTAGATTAGTTGATGCGTATACATAACGTTCTGAAGCTAAAAATATAAAAGATACAAATACATTAATATTTCTAAACTAAGTTTAAAAAAGCTGCATGTAAGCAACCTATAACAAAAAAAGTTCAACTAATTTTTTTAAAAAACATAAACTGCATTAAACTTCATATATAAGTGTGAATATCCTTTTATTTTTTATTTTATCTCCCTCTGATAAAAACAAAGGGAGAGACATTTCCAGGAAAACAATTACATTTAAACATTTCTCTATTTTTAATTACGGATACGTTAATAAATAAATATAAACAAAAACGCAAGCATATGCTAGGTCACATGTTTCTCTCTAGCCAATCATTACGGTTTATCGTTTAAAATAATCGATGTATTGGAAACCGGAAATCACAAACTTGCGATCAGCCGTCGTCATTTGTGAGCGACTGAAATTGTTGCGTTTGGAATGAAACATTCTTGGCGATCACAAATTTCGGATTTGTGATCACTCGCTTGCGAGCGAGCGAGCGTTGCAGTCTGGATGTAACCGTATATTTTTTTGATATATGTTGAATATTTAACATTTACTCAATATACGAGTCGTAAATTTAGACATATTTTTTTCAGAAAATGTTTCGATACGTACATTTTAATTAGAATAATTTTCGAAAATTAGTACAGTCGGTAACAAAAGTGTCCGGACACTAGCAAAAATTATTATATAAAAAAAGTACACTTCATACGCTTTTGGGCCTGTTTTCGGTTGTCACTGGGGTTAACGAGAGTCACGCAGAGCAAGCCCAGAAGCGTTCAGAGATGTTATCACGTGGTTTGGGTAATCCAAGTCCAGCGTCGAAAGACGAGGGGGGTCATACGTAAGACTACTATATAACGTAAGACTATTATATAGTAGTCTTAGTCATACGTTGCGATAAGTCGGTGATTTGTGACGTCACTGAAATCTGTTATCACATCTTATGCTATATAAGACTAGTAGTCTTAATGCTATAGTCGCATGCGACCAGAAGAGCTATTCTTGGACCACAATTGTCGCAAGTTCGACAAGCCAGACCCAGAGTGCGATATTTAGCATGCGATATTGTTGTTACTGCTCCTCTCAACTGTCAATCATTTTCAGCGATTACGATAGCAGATATTCCGATATAACCAATGGAAAAGTGTCATCAAAATGATGTTGTTTAGTAAGCAGTTTGACTTTGACAGTAATGGCTGACAACGAAGGAAAGTATGTGAAAATGACATCAATGCAAAAATATTACGCTCCAATTATATTTTAGAGAATCTTCGTCATTTTTCTTATATTTCGAATTATACTGAAAGTATTTGTATTACCACATTTTGTATCCTGTGATTTTTTTTTTTTTAATTCGAATTGTTCCATTGATTATTTATAAGGACTGCATGTAAGTTTTTTTTCAACGAACTATTTTTGATGGAGAAGAGCTAGTGTCATCTCTATAAAATTTCCAGAAAAATAATTGAATAGATAGTTTCTGAATACATTGTTTTGGAAGAAATGCTTTATACCAAGCACTGTGATAAATATTAATTTTTGAGGAAAGGCCAAAAGCTAGTGGGACAGTCTTGTGTACAGTGCATTTTTTTTTATATTAGGCAATGCATTAGATTGTCCTTCTATGCAAATATTGCTTACGAAAAACAAACGAAAGTCTAATTTTGTAAGTTGAAATTTTATTTATTTTTGATTTTAATCAATTATCATTAGTAAAATTATAATTGTATGACTAATTAATTTATACCTCATTTTAATAGTTAAATATTAGCTTACACTTATATTCCACTTACCAGTATTAACATTTTTAATATAAATCTACAAAACGTTTTGAATATGTTTATTATATTGTGTAATAAGTGAATTCATCTTTTTTACTTCCTTAAAAAATAGTGTAATGAAACTGATATACGTTTTACTATATCCTGATAATATACTATGGCATCATGCACAATATATGTTGCTATACCGTAAACATTGCTGGAAATTGTATGTTATAGTTCTTTCCCAAAATTGTAGATATTAATTCGAATGCATTAAATAAATGCATCACATAAAATACGAAGTTGGAAAAAAATACTTAAAATCATGTTATAATTTTTATTTATGTTTATTTACTGATTCAAATTTCTTTTAAACATTTTGTAACAAGTGCAGAAAGTCAAGTGGCTTTACTCATAAGCATGACTTAGAATCCAAATACTTTGTAACGTGGTGGTATGGTCAAGGGAGGGAAATCATAAAAACAACCAAAGTGCTTAAGGAAAATGATTTACTAATATTTTCGAATGATGAATTATTTACAACCTTTTCTTAAAAAAAAAAAAAATAGTGTAAGGTTCTTGCGTTTAGTATTTTTCTAGTATTTACCTTTCATATTTTATACTTAACAATCAAAATGTTCATTTATTACCAAAATGACATTTCATTCAAACTCCAATTATGTAGACATTTAGTATAAGTGCTGAAAGCAGTTTTGGGAGGAGGAAGAAATTTATAGTGGGATCCTTTTTATAAAGTGAAATTTTGTGAAAGTGCCCTTCTTAAGAATTTCAACTTTATAAAGATACAACTAAATGGCCGTAATAAAATAACCCCTGACATAACATAAATAAATTCTGTGTTTAATGTATAAATTGAACTTTTCGAGTATATGTTATCATAAACCAACAATTTCATGCATACTTGTAATTTTATGATGAATACATATGTAGTACAGGGTGATTCATAATTATCTCCAGAATTGAAAAAGTTATTCTATGTTATGAATATGAATAGTAATTGAATATCTGTAAAAAATGCATAAATATTAAAATAATTTTCTAATAATATTTCCAAATACCAGAAGTAGGCCTCAAGAAATTTAAAAGTATTTGGTCGTCACCTAAACTTTCTAGTAACAAAAATTAAAAAGTTCGTTCTGACCATAAGTTTAAGAAAAAGCAATTTAGGATTTTGCCAATTTTAAATGCATTGAAACAGAAATTGGTAATTTTCCATGATGTATTGCCTATTTTGAGTCTAAATTTTATCGAAGTTATTCATTAATACATGCACCCTCTGCGCTGGTGATGATTTAAGTTTTTTTTCTATTTTGCCTATGATGGTCAATTTTTTTTATATTATTTATAATAAAACTAGCAGGCTTTGCCCGCTTCGCTGGACATAATACTGAAATGAGTTGCCAAAATCCCATATCATTATTAATTAACCTGAGTTCCCGCTGTGCTCGGTAAAGATTTTTCTCGCTCGCAACGTGAAGAGTCCATGTTCTCACTGCTTTCGGCAGCAACTTACCCGATTCTTACTCCCCCTTCCCCAGTGGGTAAGTTCGAAGTTTTGAAAAATCTATACAAAGTGCATAATGCGTACACCTAATCAACATCCACGCACCAAAGTTCACCAATCTAAGATAATTTAAGGCGAATTCAAACGGGAAAATGTGTTTTTACACGTATTTATAGCCCTATCGACACTAAGGGGGTAAGGGGGGATTTCGTAAAATTCCGTTCCAATAAGGGTCGGATACATGTAAACAATTTACGTACCAAATTTCGTGACCGCAGATCCCATAGATTTCTCAGGACAAATTTAGCACTGAAAGGTTTGTCTCGAGTTTGCCCCCTCTTAACCCCCCCCCCCAAAAAAAAAAAACGCAAACCCAAAAAAGCAAAAATGTGTTTTTGGAAATATTCTAAGGAAGTCGTATAGCCTTTTTTCAATATATTTGTTCCATTTTTGGCAGAGGTCTACTCAAAAATCAGGAATTTTCTGTCTTCCCATGTGCAATTTCTTTACTGTGAAGTAATTAGGAGCCAAGTTATGCTTATAAACGTGTTTTTGTCTTTTGCCTTCCCCAGGGGGGAAAGGTGAGTAATTTCTGAAAAGTTGATAGATATAATTTTAAGTTGAGTAAAGACCTAAATTGCTGCGGAGCGCCGTTAAATTGCGTCCAGCCATTCTCAAGTGATACCCGGACAAACGTGTTTTTGTCTTTTGCCCAAAGGGGGGAATTTCTGAAAAGTTGATAGATGCAATTTTAAGTTGGGTAAAGACAATTCCTGCGAAGCGCCATTGAATTTTGTCCAGTCCTTCTCAAGTGATACCCAGACAAACGTGTTTTTGTCTTTTGCCCCCAGGGGCGGAGTGGGGGGACGTGAAGGAATTTCTGAAAAGTTGATAGATATAATTTTAAGTTGAGTAAAAACCTAAATTCATGCTAAACGCCGTTGAATTCTGTCCAGCCGTTCCTAAGTGTTACCCGGACAAACCTGTTTGTCTTTTGCCCCCCCAGGGGGGAACGTGGGGAATTTCTGAAAAATTGTTAGATATAATTTTAAGTTAGGTAAAGATCTAAGTTTCTGCCAAGCGCCGTTGAATTCCGTCCAGCCGTTCTCAAGTGATGCCGACAAAAAACTGATGGAAGAATACTATATAAATGAACGAAGGCATGAATTCGCAGCTTCCTCAAATTAGTTATTTCAAATATATTTTATAACAGATAATTCTTTGTTTGGAAAAATAACAGTCATATAATTAAATAAAGTTTGACTTACCTGGGTTGTCACAGGTAATCATATATGCCATTGGTGAAGAACAATCCTTTTAATTTATCATCAGATTGTACACTTGAAATTAGATGAAAAATGCATATATATTTATTTAATGGAACTTCTGTATTAAAGCGTAACAACTTCTTTTCCTATAATGAATGTTGATTAGACTGTGAAATCTTACATAATATGTAGATCAATTACTATTCAGGATAATTCACATATTGCTGCATAATGAAAGAATGCCTAGATGTTTAGCCTTTAAATTTATTCATCTTAGACAAAAGAAAAAATATTATGATTAAATAGAATAAGAAAATGGAACGTCAGTCCCGAATAACAAAAGTTACATGATTGAAAAAAGTATTACAGTGTACTCGTAGAGAGACGCGACACATCGTCACGTGATGGGGGAGGTGCACCAAACAATCAGTTGGCGGGAAGCAAAAAACAAAAAGTCTGGAATATGAAAAACGAAAGTCAATAAAAGTGTTCTGAGATTAAATATCACAACACCCCTCCTAAGCTCAGAAATTTTTCAATTGTTCATTAATGCATTTCTATGTCTATTAAAATCAGTTTTTGGCAGAGCTTTTGTTAGGGTATCGGCGGTCATTTCTTTGGTAGGTTTGTATTGAAGCTTGATTAGGCCTTCCTGAATAAGGTTTCGCAGAAGATGATATCTCAGCTGTAGGTGTTTTGTTTTGGAGTGGAATTTATCATTTTCAGCAATCTTGATGGTAGATTGGTTGTCCTGGTACAACACTATAGGACATTGTTGCGGCAAATTTAAATCATCTAGTAGCTTGTTGAGCCACTGTATTTCAAGTGCAGCACTCGCAGCTGCGACATACTCAGCCTCTGCTGAAGACATGGACACACAGGACTGTTTCTTCGAAGTCCAAAATATTGGATTTTTATCCAATATAAATAAATTTCCTGAGATGGACTTTCTATCACTTGGGTCATTGGCCCAATCCGAATCCGAATATGCTCTAAGAACAGGTTCATCAGAGTTACAAAGTTTTAATTTAATATCTTGGGTATTTTTCAAATATCTAATAACCCTTTTAACTGCCTCCCAGTCTTTTGCTCTAGGATTTTCGTTTCTACGGCTTAAGATGCCAACGGCAACACTTATATCAGGTCGCGATACTGTAGAAATGTAAAGTAACGCGCCTATAGCCTGTCTGTACATTGTGTTGTTTGGTAAGAGATTGTCATTATCAGTTAATTTTATATACCCTGGTTCCATCGGTGTGTCAGAGGGCCGTGCGTTATCTAGCCCAAATTTGGTTACAATGTCTCGTATTTTATTATTTTGATCAAGCGTAATTACCCCTTTACAAGGTCTTTCTATATTTATTCCGAGGTAATATTTGGCTTCCCCAAGGTCGGTTAGTGGATATTCTTCCCTAAGTTGATTAATTAGTATGTCAATATTGTGATTTTTACCAGCTATAAGTAGGTCATCAACATACACAAGAATGTAAGTTTCTGTGTTATCTTTGTTACGGATACATAAACACTTGTCATGCTGACTTTGTTTAAATCCTAATTTACACAATGATTCATTAAATTTCAAATTCCACGCTCTAGCGGCTTGTTTCAAGCCATATATCGCTTCCTTTAACTTACATATTTTATTTTCTTCGCCCTGGACAACATAACCCTCGGGTTGATGCATGTATACATCTTCTTGCAAATTTCCATGTAGGAAAGCAGTTTTGATATCTACATGCCTTAGATTCAAATTTTTATATAGTGACATGGTCAAGAAACTTCTTAGAGTGGTATGCGATGCAACTGGTGCAAAAGTTTGGTCATAGTCCACCCCGTATTTTTGAGAAAAACCCTTGGCAACAAGCCTGGCTTTATATTTCTCGACTTGTCCTTGGCTATTGTATTTGGCCTTGAACGCCCACTTACACCCTACTACTTTGGTCCCTGGTTGAGCGTCAACAAGTTCCCAAGTATTGTTTTGTCTGAGTGAATTCATTTCGTCGAGTGTGGCGTTCAGCCAATTTTCTTTTTCAGCTGGGTTTTGAATTTTTAGTATATCATCAAAACACTTAGGCTCATCAATTCTTTTGTCATTTACAGCAAATGCAAATCTGTCGGGCGGAACACCTTTATTTAATCGTTGTGATCGTCGCGGCAAAGTTTGCGTGTCATCCGGACTATCGTTATCGCCCGCTATATCTATATTTATATCAGTATCTAATATTGGTAATTTGGACACCGGAATTTCATCATTTGAATTTTCATTCTTGATTTGTGATGTTTCATTATTGTGGGATTCTCTATTCTCATCTTTCAAGAATTTTACTGTTCTGCTAATTATTACATTTTTATTATTTGTGCAAATTCTGTAACCTTTGCTACGATTATCATATCCCACAAAAATTCCTTCTTGAGCGGTGCTATCCAGTTTTCCCCTATGCATTTTATGTAAATATGCGTATGCGCGACATCCGAATGTTTTTATATTTGATAAATCGGGTTTACGCCGGTCCATTTTTCGTAAGGAGTTGAGTCGCATGAGGAGTTCGGGAGCCTATTTTGCAGTATTTACGGCTTCCCCCCAAAAGGAATTCGGCAAATTACTGTCTTTAAGCAGACAGCGAGCCATTTCGGTCAGCGTACGATTTTTACGTTCTGCCACGCCGTTCTGAGCACAAGAGTAAGGAACGGTAAACTGGTGCTCAATCCCTTCTTTATTCAAAAATTCATTTACTTCCATACTAGTGTATTCACCCCCGTTGTCGGAGCGAATTGCTTGCACTTTTCGGCCAAATTTGTTTGCGGTCATAGCCACATATTCCTTTAACTTAGAAAATACCTCAAACTTATTTCTTAGCAAATATATAATAGTATAACGACTGGAATCGTCGATAAATGCAAGAAAGTAATATTTTCCACCTACAGTGGGGGTTTTCATAGGCACACATAAGTCTGTGTGGACCAGTTCGAGTGGTACGGAGGCTCTAAATTGTGCAGCTTTGGGGTAAGGTGAATCAGTTAATTTTGACATTATGCATGTTTTACATTCAGTATTATGTTTGCAATCATTTAATTTTATACCCACAGCCATGTCCTTGTTAACTAAATCTTTAATGTGGTTAGTATTTCCGTGGCCAAGTTTCACATGCCACTTGTTTATGCAATTTTCGTTATCACAAGTTGTATTACAATGTTCGCTGTGTGTTTGTTTTCAGAATAATTTAATTGACATTCATATAAGTTATTTTTCACATATCCCTCAATGCATGTATTACCCTGATTTACGATTTTACAGATTTTATCATCAAATATAGCGATACAGCCATTCTCTGTTGCTCTTTTTATAGAAATTAAATTAGTTTCTATTTCAGGGACATAAAGAACATTTTTAAGTGTTATTTTGTTCTGTGTGTTTTCCGAATTTACGGTATACAAATCCACAGTACCGGAACCCAAAGATTTTAGCTGCGTGCCGACGTTAGAAACGTTATTTTTAAGATCGCGAAATTTTAGTTTATCATTGCAGATATGTGAAGACGACCCTGAATCAACCACCCAATTTACAGTTTTATCTCCAACATAAAAAGAATACAATTTATCAGCTTTTGGTTTATTGGTCCCCTCTGCAATTTGAGCGCTATCTGGCTTCTCATTGTTCTGAGAGCATATGTTGGATCTGAAGTTGGGTTTTTTGTTGAAATTTTTACTGTGACTTTTAACAGCAGAATTATTTTTATTTTTTAACTTATAGCAATCTTCTATATTATGATTGCTTTTCCTGCAGTATTTGCAGAATTTCTCCGATTTGTTATGGTATTGGACTTTTAACGTTGAGTTATAGACAGTTTTGTTTTCTAGCCTTTTGGCATATTCATCAGCCAATTTGTTTCGTATATATTCAGGTGTCAATTGCGCTTCGTCTTTCGATTCGAGACTTGTTATGAGAACCTCATACGAAGGAGGGAGTGAGCATAGCATTAATGCAGCTAGGTGCGATTCATCTATGACTTCACCTATGGCGGTGAGTCTGTCGCGTGTTTTATATATATCAGCTATATGTTGGTTAACATCACCACCTTCAATTAATTTTATGGAATAAAGTTTCCTAAGTAAGAAAAGCTTACTGGTAAGCGATGATCTTTCGTGGACTTGGCGCAGAGCTTTCCAGCACTCTCGTGCTGTATCTAGATACATAACGTACACGATCTGATCATTATCAATAAGTAAATTGATAATAGCTCTGGCTTTTTTATTTTTTGAACGCCACTGATCGGTTATTGGGTTGGGAGGATCGTCAGTAATAACTGTAAAACGATCCTCTTTTTGCAAGTACATCTCAATACGAAACTTCCACACATTATAATTTGTGGAGTTCAGCGGTTCAATTTGTATATCTTTTGTTGCTGACATACTTAAACAAAATTTTTGTAACAGTTTTGTTATTATTTGTTCAATACGTAAATATTCATTTAATATTTTAAATCAACACAGTTTGGATAAATAGTACTTGAAGAAGAAAATAAAATTAAATAGTTTTCATAAAAATAAGTACTAGAAGAAGAAGATAAACTTAAATAACTTTCTAAATACTTTTCAATACTTTCGATTTAGTGTCACTTCATTCTCATAATCTGATGGAAGAGTCAAGTCAACGATGTGCTCCGGAGTACCTGCATTTGGTCGCAACCAATGCTTACCTCCAACGAAAAATGCGAAAAACATAAAAATAATTTTCCATAAAATAATTAAAAGCCAAATGGGTGAATTTAGAATTTTGATCTCTGAATAAATCTCCGCGTGAGCAGAGACCAATCAGAGCGAAGCACCAGGAGTTAGAGAAAAGAAAAAAAAAAAAAAAAAAAAAAAAGATTAAAAAATTAAAATAAATAATAAAATAAATAATAAATAAATAACTCCTTGAAAAAACCTAAGTGTAACAGTGTGACTGTTACGTGCGTTGACGAGACAGTCTGGACGGCGAAAAGGAATTAAGAGTTGAGCAGGGCGCCCCAAGGGGCACAGGAAATCGCTCGGAGTCCCGCAATTAATAAAAAAAAAGGGGGCCATACATTATTCTTTTTTTTTCTATCATAATTAAAATTCAGGAGGATTAAAGTGAAATGCATGCATGAATCCTACGAAAGTCTCAGTGTCCAGCCAGAAACTAAGTTCTGAGCTGGATCTGCGGACCTCTCAGAGACACACATAGCACTCACAATCCTCACTGAAAGTAAAACGAGCAAAATCGCAGAGGATTTTGACCTGAAACTGAAAGCCAATCAGAGGCCAGGAAATCGGCCAATGAGAGGAGACCTCAGATCCCTACACTACAAGACAATAAAGTTAATAAAAAATTTAAAAAATAAGCCAAATAATAAAAAATATACAGCAATTAGGAAATTTTGATAAAAAAATAATTAAAAACGAAGTAACATTTTCACTAGTAAGAAGGTTCAAAGCTCGCGACTGACAAAGTTCAGTAGATAAGCCTGATACTAGGGTTAGCCAAAGCTAGATGAACATTTCGTTCATTCTAGGGGAAATAGAATTTTGGATGGAAATACTAAGTTAGGTAACTCCGGAAGTTATACTCCTACGCTTTTAAGAGACGGGGAGAAAATCATCCCCTCTGACTAAAATAGCCAAAGGCCGTTTTTTACCACGACCGACTCTAGCGTCGTATCTGTGAATAGAGTCCAACAGAGGATTTCCAACATTAGGAATGGATCTGTGAAACTTCAATGCAAGTTTCCGAAATTGAGCATAAATAGGCTTAATTCGGAGATCCCGATGAATAGTATCATTGCGGACGTAGCGAGTAGCTTTCAAAAACCTGCGCAATAGCTTGTTTTGAAACTTTTGAATTTTATCCAAGTTGGTTTTCGAAGCAGATCCGTATATCATACACCCGTAGGTTAGGATAGGATGGATCATGGATTTATATAGTAATAATTTATTTTTGATGGACAGGCGGCTATTAAAAGCTAAGAGAGAATGAAGGGAATGCGTGGCTCGTTTGGCTTTAACCAGAGTTTCTGAGATGTGACGAGACCACGTTAATTTGGAATCAATATAAACTCCTAAGTATTTATAACAAGTCTCCCAGGGTATGGGTTCATTATTTAAGAGAAAGTTAGTGGAGGTGTCATAGTTTTTATTGGTGAAAAATATGGCGGCACTTTTGGAACTGTTTACTTTGATTCTCCATTTCCGTAACCAGATCGAATATTTATTGAGATAATTTTGAAGTACTTCAAACGCAGCGTTTGGAGTGTTTCGTTTACAGCAAATGGCAGTGTCGTCAGCGAAAGTCGCTAAAGTGACGTCAACATCACGCGGAAGATCATTGGCGTAGATGTTGAAGAGGAAGGGCCCCAGCAGAGAACCTTGAGGAACAGAACTTAAAATCGGTGAAGGGTTAGAGATAGAGTTTCCGACATTAACGGAAAAAGATCTATTGCTAAGATAGTCATAAATAATTTTAGTTAGTTGGTCGGGAAGACCAATAGATATTAGTTTATGAATAAGGCCAGCATGCCAGACCTTATCGAAAGCTTTTTGAACATCTAGAAATATAACCCCCGTTACACCTCCAGATTGGAAGCCGTCGTGAAGAATTTCACAAACTCTCCACAACTGTTGTTGTGTTGAATGACGTGGACGAAACCCGAATTGTTCAGGCATAATCACATCATGAGAGTTTGTAAAATCATTTAGACGATTAACGAGAATATATTCATAGATTTTAGACATGCAAGAGAGAAGAGAAATAGGTCTATAGCTTTGAGGAAGGTGCGGATCAGTGTCGCCACCTTTCGGCAGAGAAACGATTAAACTCTTTTTCCAACAATCTGGAAAAATATTGAGTATTAGCATGCGATTAATAATTAAAGTGATATAAAAAATAAAGTTGGTAGGAAGGTTAATAAGCATATTAGTTGTTATTCGGTCCTCGCCAGGGGATTTATTTTTTTTCAGTTTAGAAATATATTCCACTACCTCAGAGGGAGTGGCCAAGTTAAGAGTATTAATGGAATTTTTGCTTAATAAATTTTGAACACTATTATTAACAATTGAAGTGATTCTAGGATTAAAAACATCATTGTGAGGTGTGAACTGACTTCTAAGACTGTGAGCGAGAGCTTCAGCCTTTTCAGAGTTTGTCACTGCCATTCCAGTTGGGCTATTTAGAGCCGGAATGTTTGTTTTTGGCCTACGAATACGTGAAGTAGCCTTCCAAATGGTGTTGTCAGTCGTCGATAAACTCTCGACAAAGTTGTTGAAATGCGTTTTTGAGTACTCATGAATTGCAGCTTTAGCCCTCCGTGCAAGTACATTGTACAAGTGTTTGAAATGGGGGAGCCTATGAACCTGCCAATTCCTGCGAGCATGATTTCTTTCTCTGATCATCTGCCTGATTTCATCTGGTAATCGGAAGAATAGACTAGTCCTCTTTCTCGGAGCCGAGCTTTGCTGAAAGGCATCTTGAATGTAATTTTCAAGCATGCTGATTGATCTCTCGGCTTCGAGTTTGTTAGATGGAAGAGGTGAAAGAAGCTCAGAATCGGCTAATATCTCCGTAAAGTGGCTCCACCTGGTGGTGAAGGCCTGCGGTAAATCTAAATTATAGTTATTCGTCCGAAAACAGATTTCCACAGGAAAGTGATCAGAGGTGAGATCATTCAGCGTTTGAATGCTGTAACTATATGGAAAATTGCGGGTGATAGCAAAATCTAAAATATTATTACTTCTAGTGAAGGTGTGTTCAGGGGAGCAAGAATTTGTGCATGATTTTGATCCACCCATCTCCTGATGATATTCCCTCTAGCATCATTAGAGGGGCAGTTCCAAGACAAGTGTTTAGCATTAAAATCACCCGCAATAGTAAAATTTGAATAAATATTAGTGAGCCGGGATAAATCTCGCATGAGCAGGTTATTCCTTTCGCTTTGAGGAGGGATATATACTGCTGCAACAAGTAATTTTTGAATAGTGGGGAATTCCAAAACAATTGGCGTGACTTCAATGGAATTTAGATTTTGGACTTTAATGAGAGTAGCATTGAAGCCGTACTTTAAATAAATAGCAGTGCCGCCGGAAGAGGTGCCATTATATGGCCTGTCAACATTGTATAACATATAATTGGCCACCTTAACAGTAAACCCCTGGGAGAATTTGGTCTCACAGACAAAGATAATATCTAAATTATTACTATAAACCCAATCGCGGAACTCAGCCGCTTTACAATGGAGGCCATTGGCGTTCCATATACCAACAGAGAAAGAATTCAAAGTTCTACTAGGGTCGAATGTTAAAGTTAAGCCTAAATAAAGGGTGGAAATCTGATGGAAGAATACTATATAAATGAATGAAGGCATGAATTCGCAGCTTCCTCAAATTAGTTATTTCAAATATATTTTATAACAGATAATTCTATTTGTTTGGAAAAATAACAGTCATATAATTAAATAAAGTTTGACTTACCTGGGTTGTCACAGGTAATCATATATGCCATTGGTGAAGAACAATCCTTTTAATTTATCATCAGATTGTACACTTGAAATTAGATGAAAAATGCATATATATTTATTTAATGGAACTTCTGTATTAAAGCGTAACAACTTCTTTTCCTATAATGAATGTTGATTAGACTGTGAAATCTTACATAATATGTAGATCAATTACTATTCAGGATAATTCACATATTGCTGCATAATGAAAGAATGCCTAGATGTTTAGCCTTTAAATTTATTCATCTTAGACAAAAGAAAAAATATTATGATTAAATAGAATAAGAAAATGGAACGTCAGTCCCGAATAACAAAAGTTACATGATTGAAAAAAGTATTACAGTGTACTCGTAGAGAGACGCGACACATCGTCACGTGATGGGGGAGGTGCACCAAACAATCAGTTGGCGGGAAGCAAAAAACAAAAAGTCTGGAATATGAAAAACGAAAGTCAATAAAAGTGTTCTGAGATTAAATATCACAACACCCCCTCCTAAGCTCAGAAATTTTTCAATTGTTCATTAATGCATTTCTATGTCTATTAAAATCAGTTTTTGGCAGAGCTTTTGTTAGGGTATCGGCGGTCATTTCTTTGGTAGGTTTGTATTGAAGCTTGATTAGGCCTTCCTGAATAAGGTTTCGCAGAAGATGATATCTCAGCTGTAGGTGTTTTGTTTTGGAGTGGAATTTATCATTTTCAGCAATCTTGATGGTAGATTGGTTGTCCTGGTACAACACTATAGGACATTGTTGCGGCAAATTTAAATCATCTAGTAGCTTGTTGAGCCACTGTATTTCAAGTGCAGCACTCGCAGCTGCGACATACTCAGCCTCTGCTGAAGACATGGACACACAGGACTGTTTCTTCGAAGTCCAAAATATTGGATTTTTATCCAATATAAATAAATTTCCTGAGATGGACTTTCTATCACTTGCGTCATTGGCCCAATCCGAATCCGAATATGCTCTAAGAACAGGTTCATCAGAGTTACAAAGTTTTAATTTAATATCTTGGGTATTTTTCAAATATCTAATAACCCTTTTAACTGCCTCCCAGTCTTTTGCTCTAGGATTTTCGTTTCTACGGCTTAAGATGCCAACGGCAACACTTATATCAGGTCGCGATACTGTAGAAATGTAAAGTAACGCGCCTATAGCCTGTCTGTACATTGTGTTGTTTGGTAAGAGATTGTCATTATCAGTTAATTTTATATACCCTGGTTTCATCGGTGTGTCAGAGGGCCGTGCGTTATCTAGCCCAAATTTGGTTACAATGTCTCGTATTTCATTATTTTGATCAAGCGTAATTACCCCTTTACAAGGTCTTTCTATATTTATTCCGAGGTAATATTTGGCTTCCCCAAGGTCGTTTAGTGGATATTCTTCCCTAAGTTGATTAATTAGTATGTCAATATTGTGATTTTTACCAGCTATAAGTAGGTCATCAACATACACAAGAATGTAAGTTTCTGTGTTATCTTTGTTACGGATATATAAACACTTGTCATGCTGACTTTGTTTAAATCCTAATTTACACAATGATTCATTAAATTTCAAATTCCACGCTCTAGCGGCTTGTTTCAAGCCATATATCGCTTCCTTTAACTTACATATTTTATTTTCTTCGCCCTGGACAACATAACCCTCGGGTTGATGCATGTATACATCTTCTTGCAAATTTCCATGTAGGAAAGCAGTTTTGATATCTACATGCCTTAGATTCAAATTTTTATATAGTGACATTATCAAGAAACTTCTTAGAGTGGTATGCGATGCAACTGGTGCAAAAGTTTGGTCATAGTCCACCCCGTATTTTTGAGAAAAACCCTTGGCAACAAGCCTGGCTTTATATTTCTCGACTTGTCCTTGGCTATTGTATTTGGCCTTGAACGCCCACTTACACCCTACTACTTTGGTCCCTGGTTGAGCGTCAACAAGTTCCCAAGTATTGTTTTGTCTGAGTGAATTCATTTCGTCGAGTGTGGCGTTCAGCCAATTTTCTTTTTCAGCTGGGTTTTGAATTTTTAGTATATCATCAAAACACTTAGGCTCATCAATTCTTTTGTCATTTACAGCAAATGCAAATCTGTCGGGCGGAACACCTTTATTTAATCGTTGTGATCGTCGCGGCAAAGTTTGCGTGTCATCCGGACTATCGTTATCGCCCGCTATATCTATATTTATATCAGTATCTAATATTGGTAATTTGGACACCGGAATTTCATCATTTGAATTTTCATTCTTGATTTGTGATGTTTCATTATTGTGGGATTCTCTATTCTCATCTTTCAAGAATTTTACTGTTCTGCTAATTATTACATTTTTATTATTTGTGCAAATTCTGTAACCTTTGCTACGATTATCATATCCCACAAAAATTCCTTCTTGAGCGGTGCTATCCAGTTTTCCCCTATGTATTTTATGTAAATATGCGTATGCGCGACATCCGAATGTTTTTATATTTGATAAATCGGGTTTACGGCCGGTCCATTTTTCGTAAGGAGTTGAGTCGCATGAGGAGGTCGGGAGCCTATTTTGCAGTATTTACGGCTTCCCCCCAAAAGGAATTCGACAAATTACTGTCTTTAAGCAGACAGCGAGCCATTTCGGTCAGCGTACGATTTTTACGTTCTGCCACGCCGTTCTGAGCACAAGAGTAAGGAACGGTAAACTGGTGCTCAATCCCTTCTTTATTCAAAAATTCATTTACTTCCATACTAGTGTATTCACCCCCGTTGTCGGAGCGAATTGCTTGCACTTTTCGGCCAAATTTGTTTGCGGTCATAGCCACATATTCCTTTAACTTAGAAAATACCTCAAACTTATTTCTTAGCAAATATATAATAGTATAACGACTGGAATCGTCGATAAATGCAAGAAAGTAATATTTTCCACCTACAGTGGGGGTTTTCATAGGCACACATAAGTCTGTGTGGACCAGTTCGAGTGGTACGGAGGCTCTAAATTGTGCAGCTTTGGGGTAAGGTGAATCAGTTAATTTTGACATTATGCATGTTTTACATTCAGTATTATGTTTGCAATCATTTAATTTTATACCCACAGCCATGTCCTTGTTAACTAAATCTTTAATGTGGTTAGTATTTCCGTGGCCAAGTTTCACATGCCACTTGTTTATGCAATTTTCGTTATCACAAGTTTGTATTACAATGTTCGCTGTGTGTTTGTTTTCAGAATAATTTAATTGACATTCATATAAGTTATTTTTCACATATCCCTCAATGCATGTATTACCCTGATTTACGATTTTACAGGTTTTATCATCAAATATAGCGATACAGCCATTCTCTGTTGCTCTTTTTATAGAAATTAAATTAGTTTCTATTTTAGGGACATAAAAAACATTTTTACGTGTTATTTTGTTCTGTGTGTTTTCCGAATTTACGGTATACAAATCCACAGTACCGGAACCCAAAGATTTTAGCTGCGTGCCGACGTTAGAAACGTTATTTTTAAGATCGCGAAATTTTAGTTTATCATTGCAGATATGTGAAGACGACCCTGAATCAACCACCCAATTTACAGTTTTATCTCCAACATAAAAAGAATACAATTTATCAGCTTTTGGTTTATTGGTCCCCTCTGCAATTTGAGCGCTATCTGGCTTCTCATTGTTCTGAGAGCATATGTTGGATCTGAAGTTGGGTTTTTTGTTGAAATTTTTACTGTGACTTTTAACAGCAGAATTATTTTTATTTTTTAACTTATAGCAATCTTCTATATTATGATTGCTTTTCCTGCAGTATTTGCAGAATTTCTCCGATTTGTTATGGTATTGGACTTTTAACGCTGAGTTATAGACAGTTTTGTTTTCTAGCCTTTTGGCATATTCATTAGCCAATTTGTTTCGTATATATTCAGGTGTCAATTGCGCTTCGTCTTTCGATTCGAGACTTGTTATGAGAACGTCATACGAAGGAGGGAGTGAGCATAGCATTAATGCAGCTAGGTGCGATTCATCTATGACTTCACCTATGGCGGTGAGTCTGTCGCGTGTTTTATATATATCAGCTATATGTTGGTTAACATCACCACCTTCAATTAATTTTATGGAATAAAGTTTCCTAAGTAAGAAAAGCTTACTGGTAAGCGATGATCTTTCGTGGACTTGGCGCAGAGCATTCCAGCACTCTCGTGCTGTATCTAGATTCATAACGTACACGATCTGATCATTATCAATAAGTAAATTGATAATAGCTCTGGCTTTTCTATTTTTTGAACGCCACTGATCGGTTATTGGGTTGGGAGGATCGTCAGTAATGACTGTAAAACGATCCTCTTTTTGCAAGTACATCTCAATACGAAACTTCCACACATTATAATTTGTGGAGTTCAGCGGTTCAATTTGTATATCTTTTGTTGCTGACATACTTAAACAAAATTTTTGTAACAGTTTTGTTATTATTTGTTCAATACGTAAATATTCATTTAATATTTTAAATCAACACAGTTTGGATAAATAGTTCTTGAAGAAGAAAATAAAATTAAATAGTTTTCATAAAAATAAGTACTAGAAGAAGAAGATAAACTTAAATAACTTTCTAAGTACTTTTCAATACTTTCGATTTAGTGTCACTTCATTCTCATAATCTGATGGAAGAGTCAAGTCAACGATGTGTTCCGGAGTACCTCCATTTGGTCGCAACCAATGCTTACCTCCAACGAAAAATGCGAAAAACATAAAAATAATTTTCCATAAAATAATTAAAAGCCAAATGGGTGAATTTAGAATTTTGATCTCTGAATAAATCTCCGCGTGAGCAGAGACCAATCAGAGCGAAGCACCAGGAGTTAGAGAAAAGGAAAAAAAAAAAAAAAAAGATTAAAAAATTAAAATAAATAATAAAATAAATAATAAATAAATAACTCCTTGAAAAAACCTAAGTGTAACAGTGTGACTGTTACGTGCGTTGACGAGACGGTCTGGACGGCGAAAAGGAATTAAGAGTTGAGCAGGGCGCCCCAAGGGGCACAGGAAATCGCTCGGAGTCCCGCAATTAATAAAAAAAAAGGGGGCCATACATTATTCTTTTTTTTTCCTATCATAATTAAAATTCAGGAGGATTAAAGTGAAGTGCATGCATGAATCCTACGAAAGTCTCAGTGTCCAGCCAGAAACTAAGTTCTGAGCTGGATCTGCGGACCTCTCAGAGACACACATAGCACTCACAATCCTCACTGAAAGTAAAACGAGCAAAATCGCAGAGGATTTTGACCTGAAACTGAAAGCCAATCAGAGGCCAGGAAATCGGCCAATGAGAGGAGACCTCAGATCCCTACACTACAAGACAATAAAGTTAATAAAAAATTTAAAAAATAAGCCAAATAATAAAAAATATACAGCAATTAGGAAATTTTGATAAAAAAATAATTAAAAACGAAGTAACATTTTCACTAGTAAGAAGGTTCAAAGCTCGCGACTGACAAAGTTCAGTAGATAAGCCTGATACTAGGGTTAGCCAAAGCTAGATGAACATTTCGTTCATTCTAGGGGAAATAGAATTTTGGATGGAAATACTAAGTTAGGTAACTCCGGAAGTTATACTCCTACGCTTTTAAGAGACGGGGAGAAAATCATCCCCTCTGACTAAAATAGCCAAAGGCCGTTTTTTACCACGACCGACTCTAGCGTCGTATCTGTGAATAGAGTCCAACAGAGGATTTCCAACATTAGGAATGGATCTGTGAAACTTCAATGCAAGTTTCCGAAATTGAGCATAAATAGGCTTAATTCGGAGATCCCGATGAATAGTATCATTGCGGACGTAGCGAGTAGCTTTCAAAAACCTGCGCAATAGCTTGTTTTGAAACTTTTGAATTTTATCCAATTTGGTTTTCGAAGCAGATCCGTATATCATACACCCGTAGGTTAGGATAGGAGGGATCATGGATTTATATAGTAATAATTTATTTTTGATGGACAGGCGGCTATTAAAAGCTAAGAGAGAATGAAGGGAATGCGTGGCTCGTTTGGCTTTAACCAGAGTTTCTGAGATGTGACGAGACCACGTTAATTTGGAATCAATATAAACTCCTAAGTATTTATAACAAGTCTCCCAGGGTATGGGTTCATTATTTAAGAGAAAGTTAGTGGAGGTGTCATAGTTTTTATTGGTGAAAAATATGGCGGCACTTTTGGAACTGTTTACTTTGATTCTCCATTTCCGTAACCAGATCGAATATTTATTGAGATAATTTTGAAGTACTTCAAACGCAGCGTTTGGAGTGTTTCGTTTACAGCAAATGGCAGTGTCGTCAACGAAAGTCGCTAAAGTGACGTCAACATCACGCGGAAGATCATTGGCGTAGATGTTGAAGAGGAAGGGCCCCAGCAGAGAACCTTGAGGAACAGAACTTAAAATCGGTGAAGGGTTAGAGATAGAGTTTCCGACTTTAACGGAAAAAGATCTATTGCTAAGATAGTCATAAATAATTTTAGTTTGTTGGTCGGGAAGACCAATAGATATTAGTTTATGAATAAGGCCAGCATGCCAGACCTTATCGAAAGCTTTTTGAACATCAAGAAATATAACCCCTGTTACACCTCCAGATTGGAAGCCGTCGTGAAGAATTTCACAAACTCTCCACAACTGTTGTTGTGTTGAATGACGTGGACGAAACCCGAATTGTTTAGGCATAATCACATCATGAGAGTTTGTAAAATCATTTAGACGATTAACGAGAATATATTCATAGATTTTAGACATGCAAGAGAGAAGAGAAATAGGTCTATAGCTTTGAGGAAGGTGCGGATCAGTGTCGCCACCTTTCGGCAGAGAAACGATTAAACTCTTTTTCCAACAATCTGGAAAAATATTGAGTATTAGCATGCGATTAATAATTAAAGTGATATAAAAAATAAAGTTGGTAGGAAGGTTAATAAGCATATTAGTTGTTATTCGGTCCTCGCCAGGGGATTTATTTTTTTTCAGTTTAGAAATATATTCCACTACCTCAGAGGGAGTGGCCAAGTTAAGAGTATTAATGGAATTTTTGCTTAATAAATTTTGAACACTGTTATTAACAATTGAAGTGATTCTAGGATTAAAAACATCATTGTGAGGTGTGAACTGACTTCTAAGACTGTGAGCGAGAGCTTCAGCCTTTTCAGAGTTTGTCACTGCCATTCCAGTTGGGCTATTTAGAGCCGGAATGTTTGTTTTTGGCCTACGAATACGTGAAGTAGCCTTCCAAATGGTGTTGTCAGTCGTCGATAAACTCTCGACAAAGTTGTTGAAATGCGTTTTTGAGTACTCATGAATTGCAGCTTTAGCCCTCCGTGCAAGTACATTGTACAAGCGTTTGAAATGGGGGAGCCTATGAACCTGCCAATTCCTGCGAGCATGATTTCTTTCTCTGATCATCTGCCTGATTTCATCTGGTAATCGGAAGAATAGACTAGTCCTCTTTCTCGGAGCCGAGCTTTGCTGAAAGGCATCTTGAATGTAATTTTCAAGCATGCTGATTGATCTCTCGGCTTCGAGTTTGTTAGATGGAAGAGGTGAAGGAAGCTCAGAATCGGCTAATATCTCCGTAAAGTGGCTCCACCTGGTGGTGAAGGCCTGCGGTAAATCTAAATTATAGTTATTCGTCCGAAAACAGATTTCCACAGGAAAGTGATCAGAGGTGAGATCATTCAGCGTTTGAATGCTGTAACTATATGGAAAATTGCGGGTGATAGCAAAATCTAAAATATTATTACTTCTAGTGAAGGTGGGTTCAGGGGAGCAAGAATTTGTGCATGATTTTGATCCACCCATCTCCTGATGATATTCCCTCTAGCATCATTAGAGGGGCAGTTCCAAGACAAGTGTTTAGCATTAAAATCACCCGCAATAATAAAATTTGAATAAATATTAGTGAGCCGGGATAAATCTCGCATGAGCAGGTTATTCCTTTCGCTTTGAGGAGGGATATATACTGCTGCAACAAGTAATTTTTGAATAGTGGGGAATTCCAAAACAATTGGCGTGACTTCAATGGAATTTAGATTTTGGACTTTAATGAGAGTAGCATTGAAGCCGTACTTTAAATAAATAGCAGTGCCGCCGGAAGAGGTGCCATTATATGGCCTGTCAACATTGTATAACATATAATTGGCCACCTTAACAGTAAACCCCTGGGAGAATTTGGTCTCACAGACAAAGATAATATCTAAATTATTACTATAAACCCAATCGCGGAACTCAGCCGCTTTACAATGGAGGCCATTGGCGTTCCATATACCAACAGAGAAAGAATTCAAAGTTCTACTAGGGTCGAATGTTAAAGTTAAGCCTAAATAAAGGGTGGAAATCTGATGGAAGAATACTATATAAATGAATGAAGGCATGAATTCGCAGCTTCCTCAAATTAGTTATTTCAAATATATTTTATAACAGATAATTCTTTGTTTGGAAAAATAACAGTCATATAATTAAATAAAGTTTGACTTACCTGGGTTGTCACAGGTAATCATATATGCCATTGGTGAAGAACAATCCTTTTAATTTATCATCAGATTGTACACTTGAAATTAGATGAAAAATGCATATATATTTATTTAATGGAACTTCTGTATTAAAGCGTAACAACTTCTTTTCCTATAATGAATGTTGATTAGACTGTGAAATCTTACATAATATGTAGATCAATTACTATTCAGGATAATTCACATATTGCTGCATAATGAAAGAATGCCTAGATGTTTAGCCTTTAAATTTATTCATCTTAGACAAAAGAAAAAATATTATGATTAAATAGAATAAGAAAATGGAACGTCAGTCCCGAATAACAAAAGTTACATGATTGAAAAAAGTATTACAGTGTACTCGTAGAGAGACGCGACACATCGTCACGTGATGGGGGAGGTGCACCAAACAATCAGTTGGTGGGAAGCAAAAAACAAAAAGTCTGGAATATGAAAAACGGAAGTCAATAAAAGTGTTCTGAGATTAAATATCACAACACCCCCTCCTAAGCTCAGAAATTTTTCAATTGTTCATTAATGCATTTCTATGTCTATTAAAATCAGTTTTTGGCAGAGCTTTTGTTAGGGTATCGGCGGTCATTTCTTTGGTAGGTTTGTATTGAAGCTTGATTAGGCCTTCCTGAATAAGGTTTCGCAGAAGATGATATCTCAGCTGTAGGTGTTTTGTTTTGGAGTGGAATTTATCATTTTCAGCAATCTTGATGGTAGATTGGTTGTCCTGGTACAACACTATAGGACATTGTTGCGGCAAATTTAAATCATCTAGTAGCTTGTTGAGCCACTGTATTTCAAGTGCAGCACTCGCAGCTGCGACATACTCAGCCTCTGCTGAAGACATGGACACACAGGACTGTTTCTTCGAAGTCCAAAATATTGGATTTTTATCCAATATAAATAAATTTCCTGAGATGGACTTTCTATCACTTGGGTCATTGGCCCAATCCGAATCCGAATATGCTCTAAGAACAGGTTCATCAGAGTTACAAAGTTTTAATTTAATATCTTGGGTATTTTTCAAATATCTAATAACCCTTTTAACTGCCTCCCAGTCTTTTGCTCTAGGATTTTCGTTTCTACGGCTTAAGATGCCAACGGCAACACTTATATCAGGTCGCGATACTGTAGAAATGTAAAGTAACGCGCCTATAGCCTGTCTGTACATTGTGTTGTTTGGTAAGAGATTGTCATTATCAGTTAATTTTATATACCCTGGTTCCATCGGTGTGTCAGAGGGCCGTGCGTTATCTAGCCCAAATTTGGTTACAATGTCTCGTATTTTATTATTTTGATCAAGCGTAATTACCCCTTTACAAGGTCTTTCTATATTTATTCCGAGGTAATATTTGGCTTCCCCAAGGTCGGTTAGTGGATATTCTTCCCTAAGTTGATTAATTAGTATGTCAATATTGTGATTTTTACCAGCTATAAGTAGGTCATCAACATACACAAGAATGTAAGTTTCTGTGTTATCTTTGTTACGGATATATAAACACTTGTCATGCTGACTTTGTTTAAATCCTAATTTACACAATGATTCATTAAATTTCAAATTCCACGCTCTAGCGGCTTGTTTCAAGCCATATATCGCTTCCTTTAACTTACATATTTTATTTTCTTCGCCCTGGACAACATAACCCTCGGGTTGATGCATGTATACATCTTCTTGCAAATTTCCATGTAGGAAAGCAGTTTTGATATCTACATGCCTTAGATTCAAATTTTTATATAGTGACATGGTCAAGAAACTTCTTAGAGTGGTATGCGATGCAACTGGTGCAAAAGTTTGGTCATAGTCCACCCCGTATTTTTGAGAAAAACCCTTGGCAACAAGCCTGGCTTTATATTTCTCGACTTGTCCTTGGCTATTGTATTTGGCCTTGAACGCCCACTTACACCCTACTACTTTGGTCCCTGGTTGAGCGTCAACAAGTTCCCAAGTATTGTTTTGTCTGAGTGAATTCATTTCGTCGAGTGTGGCGTTCAGCCAATTTTCTTTTTCAGCTGGGTTTTGAATTTTTAGTATATCATCAAAACACTTAGGCTCATCAATTCTTTTGTCATTTACAGCAAATGCAAGTCTGTCGGGCGGAACACCTTTATTTAATCGTTGTGATCGTCGCGGCAAAGTTTGCGTGTCATCCGGACTATCGTTATCGCCCGCTATATCTATATTTATATCAGTATCTAATATTGGTAATTTGGACACCGGAATTTCATCATTTGAATTTTCATTCTTGATTTGTGATGTTTCATTATTGTGGGATTCTCTATTCTCATCTTTCAAGAATTTTACTGTTCTGCTAATTATTACATTTTTATTATTTGTGCAAATTCTGTAACCTTTGCTACGATTATCATATCCCACAAAAATTCCTTCTTGAGCGGTGCTATCCAGTTTTCCCCTATGTATTTTATGTAAATATGCGTATGCGCGACATCCGAATGTTTTTATATTTGATAAATCGGGTTTACGGCCGGTCCATTTTTCGTAAGGAGTTGAGTCGCATGAGGAGGTCGGGAGCCTATTTTGCAGTATTTACGGCTTCCCCCCAAAAGGAATTCGGCAAATTACTGTCTTTAAGCAGACAGCGAGCCATTTCGGTCAGCGTACGATTTTTACGTTCTGCCACGCCGTTCTGAGCACAAGAGTAAGGAACGGTAAACTGGTGCTCAATCCCTTCTTTATTCAAAAATTCATTTACTTCCATACTAGTGTATTCACCCCCGTTGTCGGAGCGAATTGCTTGCACTTTTCGGCCAAATTTGTTTGCGGTCATAGCCACATATTCCTTTAACTTAGAAAATACCTCAAACTTATTTCTTAGCAAATATATAATAGTATAACGACTGTTATCGTCGATAAATGTAAGAAAGTAATATTTTCCACCTACAGTGGGGGTTTTCATAGGCACACATAAGTCTGTGTGGACCAGTTCGAGTGGTACGGAGGCTCTAAATTGTGCAGCTTTGGGGTAAGGTGAATCAGTTAATTTTGACATTATGCATGTTTTACATTCAGTATTATGTTTGCAATCATTTAATTTTATACCCACAGCCATGTCCTTGTTAACTAAATTTTTAATGTGGTTAGTATTTCCGTGGCCAAGTTTCACATGCCACTTGTTTATGCAATTTTCGTTATCACAAGTTTGTATTACAATGTTCGCTGTGTGTTTGTTTTCAGAATAATTTAATTGACATTCATATAAGTTATTTTTCACGTATCCCTCAATGCATGTATTACCCTGATTTACGATTTTACAGGTTTTATCATCAAATATAGCGATACAGCCATTCTCTGTTGCTCTTTTTATAGAAATTAAATTAGTTTCTATTTCAGGGACATAAAGAACATTTTTAAGTGTTATTTTGTTCTGTGTGTTTTCCGAATTTACGGTATACAAATCCACAGTACCGGAACCCAAAGATTTTAGCTGCGTGCCGACGTTAGAAACGTTATTTTTAAGATCGCGAAATTTTAGTTTATCATTGCAGATATGTGAAGACGACCCTGAATCAACCACCCAATTTACAGTTTTATCTCCAACATAAAAAGAATACAATTTATCAGCTTTTGGTTTATTGGTCCCCTCTGCAATTTGAGCGCTATCTGGCTTCTCATTGTTCTGAGAGCATATGTTGGATCTGAAGTTGGGTTTTTTGTTGA
Source organism: Salticus scenicus (assembly GCA_963930645.1). NCBI lineage: Eukaryota > Metazoa > Arthropoda > Arachnida > Araneae > Salticidae > Salticus > Salticus scenicus. The sequence continues at coordinate 250,554,835 of OZ005660.1, read as the reverse complement.
AATTTTTACTGTGACTTTTAACAGCAGAATTATTTTTATTTTTTAACTTATAGCAATCTTCTATATTATGATTGCTTTTCCTGCAGTATTTGCAGAATTTCTCCGATTTGTTATGGTATTGGACTTTTAACGCTGAGTTATGGACAGTTTTGTTTTCTAGCCTTTTGGCATATTCATCAGCCAATTTGTTTCGTATATATTCAGGTGTCAATTGCGTTTCGTCTTTCGATTCGAGTCTTGTTATGAGAACGTCATACGAAGGAGGGAGTGAGCATAGCATTAATGCAGCTAGGTGCGATTCATCTATGACTTCACCTATGGCGGTGAGTCTGTCGCGTGTTTTATATATATCAGCTATATGTTGGTTAACATCACCACCTTCAATTATTTTTATGGAATAAAGTTTCCTAAGTAAGAAAAGCTTACTGGTAAGCGATGATCTTTCGTGGACTTGGCGCAGAGCATTCCAGCACTCTCGTGCTGTATCTAGATTCATAACGTACACGATCTGATCATTATCAATAAGTAAATTGATAATAGCTCTGGCTTTTCTATTTTTTGAACGCCACTGATCGGTTATTGGTTTGGGAGGATCGTCAGTAATGACTGTAAAACGATCCTCTTTATGCAAGTACATCTCAATACGAAACTTCCACACATTATAATTTGTGGAGTTCAGCGGTTCAATTTGTATATCTTTTGTTGCTGACATACTTAAACAAAATTTTTGTAACAGTTTTGTTAATATTTGTTCAATACGTAAATATTCATTTAATATTTTAAATCAACACAGTTTGGATAAATAGTACTTGAAGAAAAAAATAAAATTAAATAGTTTTCATAAAAATAAGTACTAGAAGAAGAAGATAAACTTAAATAACTTTCTAAGTACTTTTCAATACTTTCGATTTAGTGTCACTTCATTCTCATAATCTGATGGAAGAGTCAAGTCAACGATGTGCTCCGGAGTACCTGCATTTGGTCGCAACCAATGCTTACCTCCAACGAAAAATGCGAAAAACATAAAAATAATTTTCCATAAAATAATTAAAAGCCAAATGGGTGAATTTAGAATTTTGATCTCTGAATAAATCTCCGCGTGAGCAGAGACCAATCAGAGCGAAGCACCAGGAGTTAGAGAAAAGAAAAAAAAAAAAAAAAAAAAAAAAAAAGATTAAAAAATTAAAATAAATAATAAAATAAATAATAAATAAATAACTCCTTGAAAAAACCTAAGTGTAACAGTGTGACTGTTACGTGCGTTGACGAGACGGTCTGGACGGCGAAAAGGAATTAAGAGTTGAGCAGGCCCCCCCAAGGGGCACAGGAAATCGCTCGGAGTCCCGCAATTAATAAAAAAAAGGGGGCCATACATTATTCTTTTTTTTTCCTATCATAATTAAAATTCAGGAGGATTAAAGTGAAGTGCATGCATGAATCCTACGAAAGTCTCAGTGTCCAGCCAGAAACTAAGTTCTGAGCTGGATCTGCGGACCTCTCAGAGACACACATAGCACTCACAATCCTCACTGAAAGTAAAACGAGCAAAATCGCAGAGGATTTTGACCTGAAACTGAAAGCCAATCAGAGGCCAGGAAATCGGCCAATGAGAGGAGACCTCAGATCCCTACACTACAAGACAATAAAGTTAATAAAAAATTTAAAAAATAAGCCAAATAATAAAAAATATACAGCAATTAGGAAATTTTGATAAAAAAATAATTAAAAACGAAGTAACATTTTCACTAGTAAGAAGGTTCAAAGCTCGCGACTGACAAAGTTCAGTAGATAAGCCTGATACTAGGGTTAGCCAAAGCTAGATGAACATTTCGTTCATTCTAGGGGAAATAGAATTTTGGATGGAAATACTAAGTTAGGTAACTCCGGAAGTTATACTCCTACGCTTTTAAGAGACGGGGAGAAAATCATCCCCTCTGACTAAAATAGCCAAAGGCCGTTTTTTACCACGACCGACTCTAGCGTCGTATCTGTGAATAGAGTCCAACAGAGGATTTCCAACATTAGGAATGGATCTGTGAAACTTCAATGCAAGTTTCCGAAATTGAGCATAAATAGGCTTAATTCGGAGATCCCGATGAATAGTATCATTGCGGACGTAGCGAGTAGCTTTCAAAAACCTGCGCAATAGCTTGTTTTGAAACTTTTGAATTTTATCCAAGTTGGTTTTCGAAGCAGATCCGTATATCATACACCCGTAGGTTAGGATAGGATGGATCATGGATTTATATAGTAATAATTTATTTTTGATGGACAGGCGGATATTAAAATCTAAGAGAGAATGAAGGGAATGCGTGGCTCGTTTGGCTTTAACCAGAGTTTCTGAGATGTGACGAGACCACGTTAATTTGGAATCAATATAAACTCCTAAGTATTTATAACAAGTCTCCCAGGGTATGGGTTCATTATTTAAGAGAAAGTTAGTGGAGGTGTCATAGTTTTTATTGGTGAAAAATATGGCGGCACTTTTGGAACTGTTTACTTTGATTCTCCATTTCCGTAACCAGATCGAATATTTATTGAGATAATTTTGAAGTACTTCAAACGCAGCGTTTGGAGTGTTTCGTTTACAGCAAATGGCAGTGTCGTCAGCGAAAGTCGCTAAAGTGACGTCAACATCACGCGGAAGATCATTGGCGTAGATGTTGAAGAGGAAGGGCCCCAGCAGAGAACCTTGAGGAACAGAACTTAAAATCGGTGAAGGGTTAGAGATAGAGTTTCCGACTTTAACGGAAAAAGATCTATTGCTAAGATAGTCATAAATAATTTTAGTTAGTTGGTCGGGAAGACCAATAGATATTAGTTTATGAATAAGGCCAGCATGCCAGACCTTATCGAAAGCTTTTTGAACATCTAGAAATATAACCCCCGTTACACCTCCAGATTGGAAGCCGTCGTGAAGAATTTCACAAACTCTCCACAACTGTTGTTGTGTTGAATGACGTGGACGAAACCCGAATTGTTCAGGCATAATCACATCATGAGAGTTTGTAAAATCATTCAGACGATTAACGAGAATATATTCATAGATTTTAGACATGCAAGAGAGAAGAGAAATAGGTCTATAGCTTTGAGGAAGGTGCGGATCAGTGTCGCCACCTTTCGGCAGAGAAACGATTAAACTCTTTTTCCAACAATCTGGAAAAATATTGAGTATTAGCATGCGATTAATAATTAAAGTGATATAAAAAATAAAGTTGGTAGGAAGGTTAATAAGCATATTAGTTGTTATTCGGTCCTCGCCAGGGGATTTATTTTTTTTCAGTTTAGAAATATATTCCACTACCTCAGAGGGAGTGGCCAAGTTAAGAGTATTAATGGAATTTTTGCTTAATAAATTTTGAACACTGTTATTAACAATTGAAGTGATTCTAGGATTAAAAACATCATTGTGAGGTGTGAACTGACTTCTAAGACTGTGAGCGAGAGCTTCAGCCTTTTCAGAGTTTGTCACTGCCATTCCAGTTGGGCTATTTAGAGCCGGAATGTTTGTTTTTGGCCTACGAATACGTGAAGTAGCCTTCCAAATGGTGTTGTCAGTCGTCGATAAACTCTCGACAAAGTTGTTGAAATGCGTTTTTGAGTACTCATGAATTGCAGCTTTAGCCCTCCGTGCAAGTACATTGTACAAGCGTTTGAAATGGGGGAGCCTATGAACCTGCCAATTCCTGCGAGCATGATTTCTTTCTCTGATCATCTGCCTGATTTCATCTGGTAATCGGAAGAATAGACTAGTCCTCTTTCTCGGAGCCGAGCTTTGCTGAAAGGCATCTTGAATGTAATTTTCAAGCATGCTGATTGATCTCTCGGCTTCGAGTTTGTTAGATGGAAGAGGTGAAAGAAGCTCAGAATCGGCTAATATCTCCGTAAAGTGGCTCCACCTGGTGGTGAAGGCCTGCGGTAAATCTAAATTATAGTTATTCGTCCGAAAACAGATTTCCACAGGAAAGTGATCAGAGGTGAGATCATTCAGCGTTTGAATGCTGTAACTATATGGAAAATTGCGGGTGATAGCAAAATCTAAAATATTATTACTTCTAGTGAAGGTGGGTTCAGGGGAGCAAGAATTTGTGCATGATTTTGATCCACCCATCTCCTGATGATATTCCCTCTAGCATCATTAGAGGGGCAGTTCCAAGACAAGTGTTTAGCATTAAAATCACCCGCAATAATAAAATTTGAATAAATATTAGTGAGCCGGGATAAATCTCGCATGAGCAGGTTATTCCTTTCGCTTTGAGGAGGGATATATACTGCTGCAACAAGTAATTTTTGAATAGTGGGGAATTCCAAAACAATTGGCGTGACTTCAATGGAATTTAGATTTTGGACTTTAATGAGAGTAGCATTGAAGCCGTACTTTAAATAAATAGCAGTGCCGCCGGTAGAGGTGCCATTATATGGCCTGTCAATATTGTATAACATATAATTGGCCACCTTAACAGTAGAACCCTGGGAGAATTTGGTCTCACAGACAAAGATAATATCTAAATTATTACTATAAACCCAATCGCGGAACTCAGCCGCTTTACAATGGAGGCCATTGGCGTTCCATATACCAACAGAGAAAGAATTCAACGTTCTACTAGGGTCGAATGTTAAAGTTAAGCCTAAATAAAGGGTGGAAATCTGATGGAAGAATACTATATAAATGAATGAAGGCATGAATTCGCAGCTTCCTCAAATTAGTTATTTCAAATATATTTTATAACAGATAATTCTTTGTTTGGAAAAATAACAGTCATATAATTAAATAAAGTTTGACTTACCTGGGTTGTCACAGGTAATCATATATGCCATTGGTGAAGAACAATCCTTTTAATTTATCATCAGATTGTACACTTGAAATTAGATGAAAAATGCATATATATATATTTAATGGAACTTCTGTATTAAAGCGTAACAACTTCTTTTCCTATAATGAATGTTGATTAGACTGTGAAATCTTACATAATATGTAGATCAATTACTATTCAGGATAATTCACATATTGCTGCATAATGAAAGAATGCCTAGATGTTTAGCCTTTAAATTTATTCATCTTAGACAAAAGAAAAAATATTATGATTAAATAGAATAAGAAAATGGAACGTCAGTCCCGAATAACAAAAGTTACATGATTGAAAAATGTATTACAGTGTACTAGTAGAGAGACGCGACACATCGTCACGTGATGCCGCAGGTGCACCAAACAATCAGTTGGCGGGAAGCAAAAAACAAAAAGTCTGGAATATGAAAAACGAAAGTCAATAAAATTGTTCTGAGATTAAATATCACAACAAAAACCTACATACAGACACTGTGACACACAGAAACAGGCAAAATTTTCTGAAGTCATTTTCGGCTTTCATGGTGTGTGAAATGTGAAGATATCGCAAAATTTTTTGATTCTGACAAATTTACAGATTTTATTAATATAGTATATTATTAACCTTACACTCACTATATACACAAATTAAAAAATTTATATTTATGCACATTAAGTTCCATGCTATAGCTATTTCATAAAAGCTGTGTCACCTTTCAGGCGATAGGGTTATACTGACAAATTTAAGCATGACTTACAAAAAATATAGTATAATTAGTAACATTAGACTTTGAGATAAAGCTTTTTCAGAAACAAGGAAAATTGCAGTATAGCAGCAATACCGCTTGGCAAATATACACACAAATTTTAACAAGAGTAAGGGGGGGCGGAAGGATGTAGTTGTGTACATTAAAATTTGAGATAAAGCTTTTCAGAAACAAAGAAAATTATAACATAGCAGCAGCACCTATTGACCAATATTCACATAAATTTAAACAAAAGTAATGAAAAAATGGTGTGATTCTGCACATTAGATTTTGAGATAAAGCTTTTTCAGAAACAAGGAAAATTACAGCATGGCGACACCACTTTTCAGACAACATCCACATGAATTTAAACACTGAGTAACAAAAATAAAGCAAGAGATGTATTTTATTAATACTTTAATGTTCAATAGAAGTTGAGATATAGGCTCTACCTAAATATTGGAGAATAGTATCGTCATGGTATTGTTAGGTTTTGGGATGTGAGAAAACAATTGTGGATACTTTCGAAAGTGTAAATTAAACAAATGTTCATTCACTAAACATACAAATTAAAAATGGTATAGTTGAGTACATTAGATTTTGAGATACAGCTTTATTTAAAATAAGGAAAATTACAACATAACAGCTCCATCTTTCAGACAGCATCCACACAAATTTAAACACTGAATAGCAAAAACAGAGCAACTGATATATTCTGTTAAAGTAATAAGTAAAAAATTTTGAATAAACACACTAAAATGTTATAAATTCGCAAAAACTGCTCGGGTTGAAAGAACACATGACCTTTGCCAGGCGAACAATGCAGGCACGAGTGCTGCAGTCAAAGCGGCAACGTAACTGTCCATTTGGAACATTCTTAAGAGATGATCGTTTACAGTGCATTTTACACACATGGCTATGATGTGTGAACAAGTAAATGGCTTATTACAATATCTGTCTTGAAAAAAAATTGACACAAACACATAACTTTCTTTCTGTATGAGTGCATGAAATATCTATTTAGACAACATTTGTTACAAATTTTTTGCAGTACATTTCACACATACACATTTTTTTCCTGTGTACGATTATTTAGATCTCCTTTTCCAAAAACTCCTTTAGAACACACATGTAACTTTTCCTATGTGTGAGTAAGTAAATGTAGAATCAGATTACTCTTCTTAGAGAATCGTTTACAACAAATGTTACGCACACATGGCTTTTCTTCTGCATGCCTGCGTAAATGTCCAGTCAGAATTCTTATTAGTGAGAATAGTTTAGAAACTATTCCACACACAGACACACACGCGACTTTTCTCTGGTGTGAATCCGCAACGTTCATTTTGATCTTCCTGAGAAAAAGATTTTTGAATACACTTTTTACACATAGCTTTTCTCCTGTATGAATTGGGAAATGTCTATTCAAATTGCTCCTTGCAGAAAACTTTTCAGAACATATTTCAAAAGCATTTAAACATGACAATGATTACATTTTACAGGAATGCGTAAATGTCTGTTTAGATTACCCTTCTGAAAGAAGCTTTTAGGACACATTTCGCACACGTATGGCTTTTCGCCTGTGTGAGTGCGTGATTGCACATTTAAATCACCCTTCCGAGGGAATCCTTTAAAACACTTTTCACATATGTGTGGCTTTTCGCCTATATTTGGCCTATATTAAGACTACTATATAAGTATTATATAGTAGTCTTATCCTATATGAGTTAGGAAATGGTAATTTAGAGCGTTCCTTGTAGAAAACTCTCTAGAACATATTTCACACACACACATGGCTTTTCCCCTGTATGAATGCATAAAATCTTGCGTTCTAGAAAATCTTTTAGAACATACTGCACATACGTATGAACGTATGGTTTTTCGCCTGTGTGAGTTCGTGAATGCATCTTTAAATTATACTTTTTAGAAAATTCCTTAGAACATACTTCACACACAAATGGCTTTTCGCCTGTGTGTATGCGTGAATGCACAGTTAAATTACACTTGTTGGAAAATCCTTCAAAACATATTTTACAAGCATATCCCACACAACACAATTCATCCCGATTAGGTTGATATTACGTAATCGCGATCAAGTATTACGTCCCATTACGTTGAAATTTGCTATCTGCTTTGGTTGATTTTTGGTTGAAATGTCACAAGCAAAGTTGTAACATGGCCCTAAATAAGACTTAGTTGATACGTAATATCAACCAACTTGTTATGTAAGACATTCAGAGTTTGTCCAAATCATGTAAAATCAACCAAATTTCGATGTAAATGAAACATTGTGTTTTCAGCCATTTCATGTAATATCAACTAGATTTGGATGTAAAATATACATCCAGATCTCATCTAAATCATGTAAAATCAACCAAAATTGAATATGGAACATACATCTAGATTTCATCCAGGTTTTATAGAAATTACGTAAAATCAACATAGCTGATGCATTTTTCTTTTCTTCTTTCTTTCTCTTTTAAGAATTTTAATGCACTTATTTTAAACAGGGGAACCAAAAGCATTGACCTTGTTTTTTATAATGCAGAGATTAATTTTAAACATAAATGTGATATTGATTTTCAACATCAGGATTTAAAAATATATGCTTAAAATCAATACCTGTATATTTTTGTCTAAAATTAATATTTGCATAATAAAAAGCAAGGCCAATACTTTTGGCTTCCCTGTTCAAAATAAGTGCATTAAAATGCTTAAAAGAGAAAGAAAAAAAAAAAAGAAAAATGCATCAGTTATGCTGATTTTATGTAACTTCTATAAAACTTGGATGAAATCTAAATGTATATTCCACATCCAATTTTGGTAGATTTTAATGGAATTCATTACCCAGGCAGAAAATTTGGCAAGATAGCTTTTTTTTTTTTTTTTTTTTTCAGATAAAACTTTGTATATCATCTTATTAGAATATGAGACATATTTTACTCATTGCAAAATACTGTTTTTTTTTTTTTTTTTTTTTTTTTTTTTGTACAGGCGACAATTATTATTTTTTCAAATTCCTTGAAAATTTCTAGTTGGTTTCATAAAATTCTGCACCAATTTTTACTTCCTCATACAAAGTATAAGGAATTATAGTAATCCCGATTTGCGAAATGGATTTTGTATTTTACATTGCTCGAAAACGAATGATTGCTGAATGTTGCCAATTTTATATGTGTGACTGTTATGATGTCTAGTTGTACACCTGCAAGTGTCGTCTTAACACGAGCTCTCGTTTTAGCGATATAAGCGACTTTACACGATTTTTCGTGACGTCTGTATGTATGTATGTGTGTGTGTCGCACACTGAACTGAATACCAAATGTTAGTTATTTTAAGACTTTTGGCTGTATTTCTTATTTTTTCAATAATCAGCCTAAACATAAATTTTCCGCAAGATCTAAAAAAGGAATATTTGTAGGTTATTCAGAAAATTTTAAAGCATTTCGTATTTACCTTCCTGAATCAAACAAAGTAATTATATCCCGTAGCGTTAAATTCTTTGAAGCGAAATCTGATGATTTTTCAAAAATAGGTCAATTGTATCCAGATGTTTCTGAAAGAGAAATACAATTAAGCGAATCGCAAAATGAGTCACACATGCAGTCAGAGAAAATTTCTCCTCCTGAAATAAAAAATGAGAGTGATGAACTGTCACGTGACTCAGTATCGGCGCTCGAAGAGAGAGATATATTGTCAATGCGTAATCGCGAAATAATTCACCAGCCGGAATCAATTGCAAATGCTGTTTATAGTTTTAATTCGGAAATAGAAATAAATAATGCTTTAAAGGGGTCCGAAGCTTCGAACTGGTATAAAGCAATGACTGACGAAATAAAAGTAATATTAAAAAATGATACATTCGAAGTGGTCGACAGGCCCGAGAAACAATGCATTAAAGGTAGATTTGTCCTTACAAATAAATTTGATCAAAATGGATCTCTTTTGAAATATAAAGCGAGATTAGTAGCTCGCGGATATAGTCAAAAATTAGGCATAGATTTTCGTGAGACTTTTTCTCCGGTAGCAAGAATGGGATCTATTAGAGTCTTGGCAGGTTATGCTGCTAAATTAGGAATAAAAATACATCAATTTGACATAACGTCAGCATATTTGAATGGAAAATTAGATGAGAAAATTTTTATGGAAGTTCCCGATTACTTTAAAGAAATTCTTCAAATAATTGTAAATGAAAATTGCGATAAGGACATATCTGATAAAGCAGCCAAGATTCTTAAATATCTAAATGTAGGGAATAAAGTTCTTTTGTTAAAAAAATTGCTGTATGGTCTCAAGCAGGCCGGGAGATGTTGGAACACTAAGTTAAATAAAATTTTGAATGATTTCGGAGCAAAACAAACAAATGCAGATCCATGTTTATATTATATTAAAAGTGATAAAGGGTTGACTCTTATAATGATTTACGTTGATGACATATTGTTTATGTCACAGGACCCTAATATGTTAGAAAACTTCAAAATTCATCTTAATGAAAAACTAGATGTTAAATATTCAGGCATAGTTAAATATTGTCTAGGGATAAATTTTCAGTTAGAAAATGGCCTTATAACAATGAGTCAAAATAGTTATATTAGAGAGCTCTTAGAGCGTTTTGGCATGACAGAAGCCAAGCCCGTAGCTTGTCCTATGGATACAAGCATTCGATTAAAAAAAGCCGAAAAATGTTGTGAAAACGAATATCCCTACCGTAAATTAGTTGGAAGTTTGATGTATCTTGCAACTTCCACCAGGCCGGACATTGCAAATTCCGTCAGTCAATTAAGTCAATTTCTAACCTGCTTTGATAAAACTCATTGGACTGCCGCTAAACGAGTTTTACGATACTTAAAGAAAACAATAAATTTTGGACTTGTATTTAGAAAAAGTAATGAGCCTTTGTTCGGTTACACTGATGCGGATTGGGGGAATTGCCTCGATGACCGTAGGTCATATACAGGTTACTGTTTCATATTTTGCGGGAGTGCAATTACATGGGAAAGCCGTAAACAGTGTACCGTAGCTCTCTCATCAACGGAAGCCGAATATATGGCTTTATCCGATGCCACTAAGGAAGGGATATATTTATGTAAATTACTAAATGAGTTATCTGATAGCAAAATTGAAAAAGTGAGTATATTTACAGATAACTTAGGATCTATTAAATTAGCTGAAAATCCGATCTTTCATAAGCGCACTAAACATATAGATATTAGGCATCATTTCATAAGGGATGCACTGAAAAATGGAATTATTGATTTAAATTTTGTGTCTACTGAAAATATGGGGGCTGACATTCTTACAAAAGCATTAACTTCATCAAAACATTACAACTGTTGTAAAATTATGGGATTGGAAGATGTAACATTGTTATTTAGGTAAATACGTCGACATTGTGGGGGGGGGGGGGTTAGATTACATTTATTTTCTATTACCAATGCCTCTTGTATTTACCCTCCTTCACTGTATAATAGATCATTCCAATAACGACTGGCGCGCCACCACTTGAACTGTTTCGTACGGCGCATCTTTCCTGTACTTTGTTGAATATTTGTTTCTCTATATGTAACTATGTGATGTGAGTGTTCGTCTAATTAAAAGTGTTTCGTTTTAATATGGACTCATCAATATGCATTATTATTTGCGTGCTCTGCTTTCTAAGCCCAATACAATCCACTGTGCGACGGGAGTTTTTCGATAAATCGCATAAGCGGTACACTAAGGTTGAGTTCACGATACACAGCCTGGGCGAGCACGGGCTTGCCCATGTTAACCCACACCGTTCACAGACAGCATCACGTGATCATTTGCGGGTTACCCATGCGTGCCCAAGGCGTTCACAGCTGGTGAATGGGTAGCCCGGGCTTTGCACACTTAACCCAGAAAAATTTTGTGGGGAAAGTGGTCACGTGATGGGAAAATGCATGTTGTTTGTCAACATCGTAATATCTGAGAATTACGATTTTTATTCGTTGTATTAGAATGTTTTACCTCACTTATATTAAGTTATTTTTTCTTACCAATTTTATCCCTTGAAAATTTCAGCAGCCCATGTGTATTTCAACAGACGTAGAAAAATTTATTTCATAAAATTTTAAATATAGAAATATTTTCATAATATACACCTTTACAATAATTAATCTATATTTAATCATTTGTTTTAAAAAGAAAATATTTTTATAATCTAGATTTCATTTATACGAACTGTGCGTTAAATAATGATGAGCAGTTTGAGATATTATTTCAAATTAATATTTATGTTTCTTTTTATACATTTTCACAAATTATTTTGATGATACAGGTATGAAACTTTTCAGGGGCTACCCCTGTATTCAGGATTTTTTTAAAAAATGCTATCCTTGAACTTCATGTTGAATTATTGTTGTATTTTAGAGATTTCTCATTTCGGATATTTTATTTACTTTGTAATGTATTAAGAATCCTCTAAATATCACTTATGATAAGTACTACTTGTACTATTAATAATAGCTATATGATATCATTAAGTCTGCCATTGCCTTTCATTCTACATTCATGTAGCAGTTTTAGGAGGGTTTTGCATATCAAATAGTTTCATCCGCTGACTCTATTACAAATGGTTTAGATTGATTGCATAAATATTTTTTCATTTTTATGCTATTAAATTCATTTGATTTTAATCAGGGTTTATCACTCAATCTTAGCAGTTTTAGTTCTCTTCTGTTCCATTGTTTGTACTAATCTAAAAGATTTTGTAAAGTTGAAACATACTTATAAATGTTTACAATTTTCACTATATATTGATAAAAAGTATTAATATATATTTAAGTCAAATACAAAGAAATGCTGATAAGTCATTTGATGTCAGCAATTATATTTTTCCTGAACATATTTCATTAAATTTATTTGTGTTAATTGAAACTGTATTCAATGTGCTTGTTATTATTCAATACTGCAATGATTGTAAATGATATCTCTTTATATTTTAAATTAAAACGACATATCACATGTCATTTTTTGAAGGTAATTTTAAAGCTTTGCAGCATTGAGTAATATTTTACACAAGGTTGTTATAGACTAAATCACTAAATGTCAAATTTGTTTCCTAGCATAGCAATTTTACTTTCGGATGTGTTTAGTTACTGACTATATGATACAATTTGCCAACTAGTAAACAGTCATATTTGGGAGATACAAGTGAATGGTTGCCATAATCATAGGCCTGATGTATAGTGTGTTGTGCTAATGTATTTATGCTTAATTGTATGGTAACCTCTCGATAAAGAAAGTTATTTTCACTTTAGTAGAAAGAAGGCAGGGTTAGCTTGATTTTATCCGACCCAATAAAACCCACCTGAAAAAACCCAAGTGTTTTTTTCAAAGTCCTTATTTAAAATTCCACTTTTATCTAACTTATAATAAACATATAAATATTATGTAGATTAATAGAACATGAACAAAGAATTTTCAGAAATATTGGAGGTTCTCAAACTGCTATGTAGGAAAAAAAATCTCCCATAAAAAAAAATTATAATTATCTTATTAAAACATAATAAAAAATTATCTATACAAAAGCAAGAAAAACTAGTATGTTGTGGCCACCACATTACTTTCTTCTATATTTTCATATACAACTTCACTCAATAAAAATAATTTATTAAAATTATTATTTAAAAAAAATATCTTCCATGATAATGCAGACGATTTACATATTAGAGAAGAAGTATAACACAAAATATCCAAAATGCGGAATTTATTCTCAATATTACATAAAAAAAATTTATAACTTTATTTTAAATTATCGCAGATCGATGGTTCAACCATTCGTTTTAAAGGTATTGGCGAGCTCTTTTGAAAGATCTCATCATGAAAATTTACTCCCCTCGAGGGGAACTTCACCCACAGGAGGGGAAGCAAGGCTCCTACATACACAATTTTTTTTCCAATTTTTACGGAAAGTTGATAGGCACTAATTTATGTCAATGTGTAACTACATACCAATTTGTATGAAATTCTGTGCAGTAGTACCTGAGATACAGTCACCACAAAATTCTGTCACACACACAGACAGACATTTTCTAAAAAGGGTCAAATCATATTCTACAGCTCTCAAAACATGTGAATCCATCAAAAACCCGAAGTTGAAAATTTTTTCGAATCCAATACTTTCTTCTATTGAATATAGCAGAAAGTAAGAAGTTGTTTATTAATATAAAGAAAATTGTGAGACTCGAGGAATATATATAAAAAAAAAATAATAATTAAAAAAAAAAAAAAAAAAAAAAAAAAGTCTTGAAAACTGTTGTGCAACACTATTAAGTAACGTAGAGGGGCAATAATTAAAAATATTTTGTGAGATTTTATTGACTATGAAAAATTTAATAAAGCAACACTAAATAATTATTAAAATCCAGTTTTTTGTTGTAAAGGGCAGATAAACAGAATTTTAGAATAACAATTATTTAATTAAAAAAAAATTTACTTTATAACTTAATCATAATAAGACTAGAAATTTTTATTTTAATGTATAATTAATGTTTAATTTTTTGTAATTATCTTATTATGAACTAGCCGCCTACGGCGACCAGCTGGTTCACGATCCTTGAAAAATCATCCGACTTTCCGACTCTCGCTCAGTGGCACCTTTTCCCCATTTCAGGTCCTACAACAGCTTATTGATATATAGTGAAAGTAGCTTTATTAAAAAATTTATTCTCAGTAAATTCCTGCTCGGTAGCACCCTCTTCCCGTTTCAATATCTGAAACAGCCTGTTCGCTCATCGTGTTATGATTTTTGAAATTTCTGACTTTAGCAATGTCCCACTTGAAGGTGCCTTATCTCCATTTTAGAACTTACAACAGCTTCCTCGCTCATACCGCAAATAGCTTTGAAAATTTTAGCTGTAGCAAATTTCTGCTCTGTGGCAACTAAGGCGCCGCTTTACGTTTCATGATTTGAAACTGCCTGTTCGCTCACCATGTAAAGGACCTTTGAAAATTGTGATTGTGGCAAATCTGCAACCTGGTTGGGCCTACGGTCTCCCAATCTTCTCCCTGTAAGTAATTCACTCATAATCAGAATTGGAGATATTGAATTATTAAAATGTCAAACCGTCCTCTGGCGACAAAGATTTGAAATATACTCTTCAATATTACTCTTCAATTTCAATTTAAATGACTTTTAAAATGATATTTTACCTATGAAATTATCTTAATTAGAAGCTGAAATGCAAAGGTACTATAAGCATTGTTATAAAAAAAAGTTGTATCTGATTTTTCTCTGAAACTTGCATCTGCGGGCTAAATAGTGTTAAAAATCCTCAATACGAAATGTGAGTGGAGTATCGGAATTCGAAAGCCTGCATCATAATTATAAATAGAGATACAGTAAGACCCCGCTTAACGCGGGGGATACGTTCCATCAAAGTAGAGCGTAATGCGAAACAGCGCTAAACGAGGCGTCCATAAAAATGCATCTGTATAAAAATAAAAATGCGTCCGTACAGCACCGCACTAAACAAGAAACACAACTACATTGTTTCGGATATGTTATTTGGAAACCTAGCGCTGCGTGCGCACAATTTCGGGGAATCCCCGGGTTGAAATACAAGAGCGCTAAATGAAACAGCGTTAAGCGGGGTCTTACTGTATTGTAATAAAGGTGGTCTGGCTTTGAGCCCTTCTATACAAACTAATTTCATTTATGCTACATATTAGTTTTAACAGAAATCATCTTACGATTTCTCTGAAAACTGACTAACATATATATTTAATGGAATTCTAAAAATACATATATTATATATGGATATGAAAACATGTACAAACTGAAAAAAACCAAACTGATAAATACTTTTAAAATTCGTTAAAAATAACTAAATTATACTCTAATCTATTCTTAAGATATTAAGAATAAACAATTTATACATCAAAATTTGATTTTTTTTTTCCCCTTGAATTAGAAAATACATTATAAAACAAGTCCTTCTTGTTCAATTGGAAGAATAGTTTTCTTTTTTTTTGGAATTGGTATATATTTTTAAAGAAGGTGGTGATTAAACTTGCTTAATGAACTCAGTTAAGATATATGTATGAGCTCGGCAAGGTCAATGAGTGTAACCTGGAATTGAACGTGGCACTTCTTGTCTACCAGAGAGAAGAATCTCTCCACTTAGAAATGTTTTTGTAGAAGAATTAGTTCAAGTATGTTAATATAATAAGAAAAACAAAATCATTGCTAAAATGCTTTTAAAATTCGAATAAACTAATAATAGGCAATAATTATGAAATATATATTTATGTATATAGATGAATAATGTAAATATGAATAGTTAAAATTATCCTGCACTCAAAGCTGGTTGACATGAGATACCGGGTCCGAACCCAGGTCGGCCTAGTCGTTCTAAGTTTTTCATGGTTTTCTCCAAAACTTGCATAAATACGAACTAGGTTCCCTTAAAAAGACCTCCATGTAATGCCTTCCCTCTCACGCCTAGGACGCTTGTGCAGTCAATCTATATATTAATTTGAAACATGTTTTTGTCTGTCTCCACTATATTGAGAGAACAGCTAGGTGTAATGAGGCGTCTAAAAAAAGGTCTTGGTCTGTAGATGTGCTATGAAAAGAGAAAAATTAAAAAAAGTCGAATGTCCCAATTAATATACGAAAAATGCACATTTCTTTTTTAGAATGACGTCATTTTCGGAAATGCAACAATACAGCGAGTTAATCTGAATTTTTATTGTCTTATAAAAACAAAGTTCACGTGTTATCATTTTATTTTTTAATTATTGTTCCTTTTTTACAATGTGGCAACAGGAAAAAATATTTATTTATTTTGCCGTTTTTTCTCTTATTTCTTTATTTCACTTTTGGAAATGCAAAAATACAGCGAGTTAATCTGAATTTTTAGAATTTTTATTGCCTTATAAAAGCAAAGTTCACGTGTTATCATTTTATTTTTTAATTATTGTGCTTTTTTTACAGTGTGGCAACAGGAAAGAATCTATATATTAATTTGAAACATGTTTTTGTCTGTCTCCACTATATTGAGAGAACTACTTGGTGTAAAAATTTGGTTGAAGTGTCTAAAAAAAGGTCTTGGTCTGTAGATGTGCTATGAAAAGAGAAAAATAAAAAAAAAGGGGAAACGGATTAAAAACACGTTTACGAGCTTAACTAAGCTCCAAATTACTTCACTGTGAAGAAATTTTACCTTTTGGTACTAGAGTCGAATACTAAAAAATAACTTTCTGCGAATTTGGAATTTTCGATTTTAAAGGGAGAAAGTAGATTTGGTGGAAGGGGGGAAATTAGTTTGAGAGGGAAATCCGTTCTAGACCCACACATGTAGCACCTCATTTTAAAGGCTTTGAAAATTCATGTTAATTGGAGATGTTTGTATACAATGTAGGGTGCCCCCTGGTGGTGAAAAATGGAACTAGGTGATTTTGCAGTAAGCCCTATCATGTTACACCTTATTTTAAAGGTATCAAAAGAGAAAAATATAAAAAGTCGAATGGTCCCCCCTGGGGGGGCAGAGGTTAAAAGCATGTTTGTGAGTTAACTCAGTTCCAAATTACTTCACGGTGAAGAAATTGTACATAGGGGGGACTAGACTCGAATACTAAAACATCAATTTCCCGGAGGGGAGGGATTAGTTTGAGAGGGAAATCCAGTCTAGACCCACACATGTAGCACATCATTTTAAAGCTCTTGAAATTTCATGTTGATTGGATATGTTTGAATACAATATAGTGTGCCTCCTGGTGGTGAAAAATAGAACTAGGTGATTTTGTAGTAGGCCCTATCATGTTACACCTTATTTTAAAGGTCTTGGTATTTCCTGACCTTTGGTGATGTTCGTACAGAACACACTGTGCCCCCTGGTGGTGGAAAGAGCAACTAAAGGATTTTGCAGTTGACACCACCATGTGACACCTTATTTGAAAGGTCTTGGAAATTCAAGACGATTGGTGATAAAGGTCTTAAAAGTTTATGTTGATTGGGAATGTTTGTATACAATATAGTGCGCCCCCTGGTGGTTAAAAACGAAACTAGGAGATTTTACAGTAGACCCTATCATGTTACACCTTATTTTAAAGGTCTTGGTAATTCCTGACCGTTGGTGTTGTTCGTATAGAACACGCATTGTTTTCGGCGGTGGAAAGTGCAACTAAAGGATTTTGCAGTTGACACCACCATCTGGCACCTTATATGAAAGGTCTAGGAAATTCAAGGCAATTGGTGATGTTCGCATACAACATACTGCGCCCCCTGGTGGAGGAAAGTGTATTTTGCAGCGTGTGCGTAGTATGCCTGCTATACGGTGCTGCAGCCACAGGCAGCGGTAACACGAGTCTAGAGGTTCGTTCGGTTCAAGATTAAATTTGAGAATTTTTTCATGTTATTAACGGGCTGCATATACGCTGCCGCGGGCACCGGGTCACGAGCCCGAGTTCTGTTCTGTTTGAGGTAATTTTTTTTTTTTTTTTGTTACAGATGATTATTTTTTTATGATGCTTTCTTTTAAAAATAGAAATTCAAACAAAATCAACTTAAAGATATAAAACCATACACATTTAAGATTATTATCATGGGCTCGGGCATTGAAGGGGGGGGGGGTTCGTTCGGTTCCAGGTTATTCTTTTGGAATTCTTCTATGTTATTAGCGGCCCGCGTATGCGCTGCCGCCGGCACCGCGGTCACAAGGCAGAGTTTCGTTCGGTTCGAGGTAATTTTTTTTTGTTACAGCTAATCATTTTTTTTCGTGATGCTAATATTTAAAAACAGAAATTCAAACAAAATCGAGTTAAAGGTATAAAATCATACAAATTTAAGGTTCATTTAAGGTATCATGGGCCCGGGCAACAGCGAGCGTTTTCGTTTGGTTCCAGATTATTTTTTGGGAATATTTTTATGTTATTAGCGACCGGCGTATTCGCTGCCGAAGGCACCGGGGTCACAAGGCAGAGTTTCGTTCGGTTCGAGGTAATTTTTTTTGTTACAGCTGATTATTTTTTTGCGATGCTTTTATTTAAAAATAGAAATTCAAACAAAATCGAGTTAAAGATGTAAAACCATACAAATTTAAGGTTATTACCATAGGCCCGAACAACGCCGGTCGGGTCAGCTAACATGTAGTATTTAACGGAATAGAAAATAAAAGATAGCAACTGTTTATTTGGAGTCAGTTTGGCGTCACATTGACAGTACTTTGTAGAAAGTGATGTCATATATAATATTTCTATTTATAAGTATTTTTCCGAATTTCTTTTCTTTAAGTGAAATGTCGTAAATTATATTACATATTTTAACTTGAAATGCATTTATAATGATGCAATGATTTTTGAAACATTACAGTCAATAAAGTGATCGTCAAATTCGATGGGTTTCAGCTAGTAGGCTTTATTCCCAAATACATCTTATTTATAAAATCATTTGCCTTAATTTTAAGAGGAGGGATAGGAGAAATCCGTTTTTGGCATGAAATTTTGGATTTTTGAATAAAACTCTGCAAAGAATGAAACAAAGATGTAAAAAACAGCCATGCGACTTCTTTAGGATATTTCCAAAACACGTTTTTAATTTTTTGGACCTGCCATTTTTTTTTTTTTTTGGTTGGGGGGGGGGGGGGAGGGTATGGTATGTGTTACAAAGGGCAAATTTGAGACACCCTTTTTAGTGCTAAATTTGTCCTGGGAAATTTATGAGAGCTGCAGTCATGAAGTTTGGTGCTTGGATTTTTTATATGTATCTGACAACTAAAGAAACGGGATTTATCGAAATACCCCCACTTTCCCCCTGGAGGGCAGGAAGAAAAAAACGAATTGCTTCACGGTGAAGAAATTGTACATGGTGAGATTAGAATTGAGTATATATAAAATAAATACCATTTTTAATTATTGATTCTTAAAAAAGAGAGGGGAAAATCGTTTTTTGAGGAGAAATTTCAGAAATTCCGGATTTTTAGTAGCTTTATTAAAGATGTTACAAAGGTATTTCCAAAGATATTTTCTCTTTTTCTTGTGATTTTCGATTTATTTATTTTTTTTGGGGGGGAAGGGGGGGGTTTCAAAGTAGCAAATTCAAGACTTCCCCCTCTTTTAGCAGTAAATTTGTCTTTGAAAATCTATGGGATGTACGGTAACGAAATTTGGTGCGTAAATTGTTTATATGTATCTGACACTTATTGTAATGGGATTTTACGAAATTCCCCCCCCCCCCCCCTTTGAGGACGAAGGGGCTATAAACACGTGTAAAAACCAGGGTTTAACCTGGCAAAAAAATTACTTTAGCATTTTAGCGAAAATAGGCAAGCACTATTTTAGCTTTTTCGAAAGTTAATTCTTTGGATACCATTGATTTCTTTTACTTAGCTTTGTTATCCTTGGTTTTGTTTTCTATTCCCTTTGTTCATTGATGATTTTAACCAAGCATCCATATTTGTGACTTTAAAAATATGAATCAGGGAAACTATGTTTTGATTTTATCAATAGAAAAAGAGGTATTCATATCATATGTGTAAAATGAAAAAGCAATTTAAAAATCAATTAAAGTGCAGTGGTAGATAATCGTGAAATACTAGCGCTAAAAATGCTTCTATGAAGCAAATTCTGAATTCTAACATACTTTTAAATATTTTTGCATTTAAATTCAATCATTGAAAAATCCAAATTATGAATAAATCCAAATTACTATATAAATAAGGATTCCCAAAAATTTCAGTCCTTTCGTAATTTTTGCCTGCAAATATTACAAAAAAAAAAAAAAAAAAAAAAAAAAAAAAAAAAATCTGAATTATTATTTTGAGATATTTTATACAGTTTTAGCTTTTTAGCGAAATTCTGACCGACTTGTTTTAGCAAAATGCTAAAAAAACTAATGGCAGTTTAAACCCTGGTAAAAACACATTTTTACATTTCAATTTGCCTTAAATTATCTTAGAATGGCGAACTTTGGTGTGTGTATGTTTATTAGGTGTACGCAATATGTACTTTGTCGAGATTTCGCAAAACTTCGAACTTAACCACTAGGGAAGGGGAAGTAAGAATCAGGTAAGTTGCTGCCGAAAGCAGTGGGAACATGGACTCCTCACTTTGCAAGCGAGAAAAATCTCTACCGAACACAACGGGAACTTTAACTCAGGTTAATTAATAACGATAAGGGATTTTGACAACTTATTTAAATATTGTGTCCAGCGAAGCGGGCAAAGCTTGCTAGTCTCTCTATAAATAAATGGCTAAGAGATTTTTGACTCTGTCTGTGCGTTGAGGCAAGTTGCCACCAGATTTTCATACTTTAGTTAATTTTAAAAAATCTAATAGTCTGATCGATAAGTTAATTAAACCGACGTATTCAGAAAAAATGCCCCTTTCATTTGGTACCTTATTTGTAACGAAACTTTGATTAGATGTTTTTTAAATTAATTAAAATGTGAAAATAATAACCTGGTAAAAGCTTTAAAAATGGACATTTTACTTCAATTTTTTCGATACTGTATGTTTCGAAACTGTCATCTGATAAACACCCAAATGGAAGCCCACTGGTAAGCTATTGTCACAGGCAATAGGGACAGACACCCGGGAATGAGTGGGTCGCTGCCAAAGGCAGCGGGAAACCAAAGCGGGCTTTAAAGTAATTTCATGATGTCTTTAAATTTTATTTTTGTTTGTAAAACGATATAGAAAAGAGTTTTCTTTCACACATTCACACCGGCGTGAACCGCCGGTGGGTCACTGCTACAGTCAGCAAAAAAGTATCCGAGCACTAGCAATGATCTCTGTCCAAAAAAAATACACTTAATACTGCTTTGTTAAATAAATCCTTGACGAATCATGTTCTTAGTCAGTCTAAGAACATGATTCGATAAGGATTTATTGAACAAGACAGTTTTAAGTGTACTTTTTTGATATCGGAATTATTGGCTATGCTCGGAAACTTTTGAGTAGACTATGCAAACAAAATGTGCCGGCGTGAATGTGTTAAATATAGTGACCAGCGAAGCAAGAAAAGCCTTCGTTGGTTCACTACCTTCATTGATTTCATTAATTAAAAAATGGTTTCGTTAACAAACTTTGATCTATTGGCATGCAGGCCGAGTTTTGTACATATCGAGTTTGATTTTGAAATTTTTCCCGCATTCGGAAATCGGTACGTTTCTGAACCGGGGCTTTGCTAGTAGTCGATAAAGATTTATATCATTTTCTTTCTAATTGGTTGTTATAGTTTAATAATTTTTAATAAAATTATTAAAAATTGTATTGAAAATGATTTTTCTTGTTTTCTATGTTTGTTTCTGATCAAACTGCTTTTTTTCCCAACATGTTTTGTTGATTAGTTAGATCACTGAAAAGCTCACTATCTAATGCCGCCAATGGGCTATTATAACTGCGGACAGGATGCAGAACTGTACAATGTTAACAATTAAAAAAAAAAAAAAAAGCACCAAGTGGACCAACAGACTAATTTTCCCTTATAAATGTGAATTGCACTAAAATACTATTAGATTGCATGCTTGCAGCCAACAATATAAAAGAAGTGAAAGATTTATCATATTTCAGAAGACACTTTAGGCTCAGGAAATAGAAGCTCTTGTGAAAATATTAGTTTTTTTTTTATTTTTCAATTGTATTTACAGTTGAACACATTTCTTTAGTTTCTATTAGTACTTTATACTGGAAGTGCTTAAGCAGATGTACGAAAAGTAACATTTTTCGGTTCACATTGGTATTTATATATATTTCTTCCTTTTTTACATTAAAGTAAACTTGTTAATTGCAGTTGTATTGGCCAGACTTCACAATACATTTCAGATTTTATAGATTCTGTTGTTTTAAAAAATGCAATTTGGATTTTTTTTTTTTTTTTTTTTTTTTTCAGTTTATTTATTATTTTTTTTATGGATGATCAAGTTTTCATTGGCATTTGGTGTTTTAAGATTAAAGGCAACTGAGTACTCGAGGATCCCAGGCCTGATAAACTTTACATTATATAACTACATTTAAAGTTTAAATTGCAAAATTTTATAATGTGATAAATATGCTAAGAAAAAGGTATAATATCTGTTGTCCTTAGTGAAAAAGAAGAGATCACCAATTTATTTAACAAACATATTTAATTCCTCTGAAAAATCCTGATTATCTTGATAATGTATATTAAGGGAGCAATCAGTAATATCAAACAATATTTTGCCCAATATATATCATGAAAATATACACATGTCATGTATGTTTTCGATTCCCAAGGACAACATATCAAATCTATGCCTATGCTAAAAACAAAGTATAAATGCATTAAGCATAAATCACTACGTTCTCTGGGACTTTTAAATTTTTCTTTTATTTTTGGTTTTATTCAATGATTGAAAAATTCTCTCCACACACAAAATTTTTTAAATGATAATTTATAATGAATAGTAACTCCACTACATACACAGCATCACTTAATAAGAATGTAATATAATTAGGATTTTAATTGTATTAATCAGGATACCATTTATTATATTTCATAAACCAAAGTAATTACTTACATAAAACAAAGAATGTTGAATATATTATAAAATAGATAACATTCTAAAAAATTGAACACAATTTTATTTTTTAAATAAGACGCAATAAAACATATACGTGATGAAAAGTATCCGGTTTTAATTCAATCTTTTCAATGTAAACTTGATCATCCATAAAATTTAGTACTTCTTTAAATTTCAACATAAAAACATTAGCATATACATTTTATAGGAAATGAAATTTTTCTCAAACGATAGTAATACATAAAACCAAATTAACACGCGAAGCATGAATCTCTTAAATCTGATATGCATTACGAAGTCACACTAGTACAACTGCACAATTAACAAGTGCTATTTAATCTAATGTAAAATACAAAAAAGAAACCTGTATAAATAATACCAACATAAACCAGAAAATGTGATTTAACCGCTCAAATACTTCTCAGTATAAAATAATTTAAACTAAAGAAAAGAATTCGTCTGAAAATACGATTTAAAAAACATACCATGCTTCCAACAACAGCTTCTGTTTCACCATTTAGTGTGAAATATCTTCTGAAATTTGTTTAATCATCCATTTCTTTTATAATTTTCATATAATATCTTATTCTAGGAAGATAATTTCTTTTTATTAAGCTATTTATTGTTTGTGACTCCTCTTTTTGGAATCGTAAAATATACACAAAACATCGACGAAATCCGCCATGTTTGTTATTGTCTGGTTGATTTGCTAGCGTCAACAACAACAATGGGGAATGGAGAGTGGGTAAAAGCGTTCACGAAAACGATTACCCAGGTTAAAGTTATGACGTAATTTTCGGAGGATGTGCATACCCAAGCCCAAGCCCAGGCTGTGTATCGTGAACTCAACCTAAAGTCATCGATCGAACAAAGAGTTCGTTAACGAAAAGGAATAAGCTCCACCCAAGCGGAAATGACGTCCAAGATGAGGCGGAACTTAATTTGATTTCTTCTTTTTACTCTAGACAATGAAAATTCGAGAAACATTTTGGCAGATCTCTTTAAACAGTTAACTGTAATCCAGTTCATAAGAATATTTGTTGATAAACAAAAATCTAAGTACTCATGAAATAAATAAACAAAAGAGAGTTCAATTTTATTTACTATTGTATTTCGCATTATTCATTTTACAAACATATCGAAATAGCCTTTGTTTTTAAAAATTGTTAGTTTAAATTATAAACGCATCTAAACCTTTAAGATGTGACATTAAAGTCAGCAGTAAAATTATTGAAGGCTAGCAATAGCCAATAATTCGTATTTATAAGATGTACACCGAATTCTGTTTTCTTAAGTAAAAATATGTCGAGTCTTTATTTTTCGAAGTCCACTTTTTGATGGATTTACATGTTTTGGGATATGGAGAACACGAATTAATAGTTTTTAGAAAATGTCTGTCTGTCTGTATCATTTTTTTGTGGACGCTGTATCTCACGAACCAATGAATGAAATTTAACCAAACTTGGTATTTAGTTGCACCCTGACATAAACTGGTGCTGATTAGATTTTGGGATCAATCGCTCAATAGGTGGCGTTGTGATCGCATTTTATGCAAATTTTTAACATGGCAGCATAGGACAAAATTCCGTATAAATGGGCCTAAAGAGAGTTATTTTACACTTGTGATTGTAAAATTTATATGAATTATTGATAATAGTAGTAGTTAGCTAGGAAAAAAATTTTGTGCATGGGGGGCATCGGTTCCCCCCCGGGGGGGAAAATCCCCCCCCCGGGGAAGTAAATTTTCAAGATGGGTATCTTTCGAAAGGTCTCGTTGATAATAGTAATAGTTAACTTGGAAAAAATTTTTGTGCATGTGGGGGCATCGGTTGCCCCCCCACCGGGGGGGGGAAGTTCCCACCCGGGGGGGGCAAAGTTTCAAGATGGGTATCTTTCGAAAGATCTCGTCAATACCTTTAAAACGAATGGTTGAACGATAAATCTGTGATAATTTAAACCAAAGTTATCGATTTTTTTTACTTTTAACAAAAAAAAACTTAGAAAAATATCGCAATTTTTTTTTTTTTTTTTAACGAAATTTAACCAAACTTGGTATTTTGTTGGTCCCCGACATAAACTGGTGCTGATTATGTTTGGGGATCAATAGCTCAACAGGTGGCGCTGTGATAGCATTTTATCTAAATTTTTAACATGGCAGCATAGGACAAAAATTCGTATAAATGTGCATAATTAGAGTTGTTTTAAACTTGTAATTGTAAAATTAATATGAATTATTGATAATAGTAGTATGTAACTAGGAAAAAAATTTTCTGCATGGGGGGCATCGCTTCCCCCCCTGGGGGGGAAGTACCCCCCCGGGGGGGATAAATTTTCAAGATGGGTATCTTTCGAAAGGTCTCGTCAATACCTTTAAAACGAATGGTTGAACTATAAATCTGTGATAATTTAAAACAAAGTTATCGATTTTTTTCACTTTTAACAAAAAAAAAAAAAAAAAAAAAAAAAACTTAGAAAAAAAAAATCGTACTTTTTTTTTTTTTTTTTAAATATTGTTACTGATTGAATATGTATAGGTAAATATAGAAGAAAGTCTTGTGGTGGCCACAACATACTAGTTTAGTTAAAACTTTTTGCCAATCAGCGCAGTTGTAATTGTATGGATCCCAATCAAAGCATTGGTTAGAGATGACGCTGCCTCCTCCACTCCAGAAAATTAATGAAAATATTTATGAAAAATACCGAAAAAAAGTACAGCTAAAATGAAGTTAACAGAATAAAATTAGCAGAATAAAATTAAAGAATAGCAATTTTTTCAGTAGAAATTTTCCCGAAATAGGTAAACTTTTAGCAAATTCATGTGTACTATTTTACATATTTTTGTTTTCCATGATAAGAGGGGAAATTGGATTTAAAAAAGCATGTGTATATGAGGAAAAACATGGAATACTCTACTGATATTAAAAATAAGTATTAATTGATATTTTAGTTAAAAAAAATTTTAGTGATAGACACATACATATATAATGTTTTTACTTTCTTCTATCTTCAATAGAAGAAAGTATTGGATTCGTAAAAATTTTCGATTTCGGGTTTTTGATGGATTTACACGTTTTGAGAGCTGTAGAACACGATTTTAACATTTTTAGAAAATGTCTGTCTGTCTGTCTGTCTGTCTGTGTGTGTGTGACAAAATTTTGTGGCAACTGTATCTCTGGAACTACTGCACAGAATTTCATACAAATTGGTATGTAGTTGCACCTTGACATAAATTAGTGCCTATCAACTTTTGGTAAAAATCGTCTTACAGGTTGCGTTGCCATCCCGCTTTTTCTAATTTTTTAACAGGGTGATATACGGCAAAAATTTTCAAGATGGGTATCTTTCGAAAGGTCTCGTCAGTACCTTTAAAACGAATGGTTGAACTATAAATCTGTGATAATTTAAAACAAAGTTATCGATTTTTTTTTACTTTTTACGAAAAAAAACTTAGAAAAAAAATCTTTTTTTTTTTTTTTTTTCTCTCCCCTTAATTTTATCAAACTCCCACGGTTTCCGTGTTCTGACAAACTTAAACTAATTTTTGCTTTTTTCCCCTAATTTTGTCGAAGTCCCACGGTTTCCGTGTTTTGACAAACTTTGACAAAATTTTGGGTAAAATGTGAAAATTATTCTAAGTTTGTCAAAACACGGAAACCGTGGGACTTTGACAAAATTGAGGGAAAAATGCAAAAATTTGTTTAAGTTTGTCAGAACACGGAAACAGTGGAAGTTTGATACAATTAAGGGGAGAGAGAGAAAAAAAAAAAAAAAAAAAAGTGGGACTTTGACAAAATTTTGGGTAAAATGTGAAAATTTGATAAAGTCCCACTTTTTTTTTTCCCTCTCCCCTTAATTCTATACTTTTTTTTTTTTATTATTGTTACTGAGTGAATTTGTATAGGAAAAGATAGAAGAAAGTCTCGTGGTGGCCACAACATACTAGTTTGTTTCTTTTCGCCACCTTTTAAAAAGTCTTTTTACACTTATATGCTTGCCTTTCCTTATAAGCAAGCAAGAAATTACAGCATAGCAGAGCCGCCTGTTGGGAGATTTACTACAAAGTGTTATCAGGATAAATTCCCATGAAGATCCAACTAAATATAAAATTTTACGAAAATATATGCAACAGAAGATGAAATATAGCTTTATCTTAAATGGGGTAATATGCATAATAGCGCCATCTGCAGGGCGATTTACTCCAAAATATAATCAGTACCAATTCATTTGAAGATTTAACTAAATATAAAGTTTTGTGGAATTTCGCCCATTATTTTATGAGATACGGCGCCCACAAAATTTTGATAACACAAGCACGATACACAGACAGACATGTGTTTTTAAAAATGGTCAAATCATTTTCAAGACATTGCAAACGTGTAAATGCATTATAAACCAGATATAAAAAATTTCACGAATTCAGTACTTTCTTCTTAATAGAATAAAGCAATAAAAATAATTCTTCTTATCATTATCACAATTTCAAATAGAAAGAAACCTATATTCTTGCCAATTTATTTTATATTTGAGAAAATCTTAAAGAATATATTTCTTATAAGTTTTCAGCTTTTTCAATGTGATATTTAACTTTAAATAAAGTTATTCCCGGCCACTGTGTGATTTTAGGGCAGGAAAAAAAAAAAAAAAAAAAAAAAGGAAAAGAATATTTAACGCTAAAATGCTCCTTTATTTTATTTCATTATTAAAAAAAAAAAAAAAAAGAAGAAGAAGAAGAAGAAGATTGATACACTAAACAAAAAGCATATTTCTCAGTATTTTTGAAGGATAAATCATGATTTATGGAAATTATTTTACTAAATAATTATCATTTTTCGTACGTTTATCACTCACGGCAATAGAATTTAAGCGAATGTTTTAGGTGTCCAGTTAAAAGGACATCAATTAAAGTGACCTCATTCAGTTACTTCACTTTTTCTCCATTGAAAACGGGTTCTCACCCACCCATTCTTATCCTTACTCCGAGACTCGTAGCGATCCAAAACTCTTCTAACCAGTGGCGGATCCAGAACTTGACTTTTTTGGGGGGGGGGGGGCTAAGATTTTTCAAAGTGTTATTCTAGACCAATAAAAAATTTACAATTCCAAAATTCAATTATGAATGACAGTGTTTTTTTTTGGGGGGGGGGGGGCTTCAGCCCCCTAGCCCCCCCCCCCTTAAATCCGCCACTGCTTCTAACCACTTTAGTTTTGAGCCACCCAATAGCTGTGTAAAATCGCTTTCGTCATGATATGATAATGATATTATTGCAATTTGATTTTACTAATTTCCCTCATCACCATTTTTTCCGTTACCATTTTTTCTGCTTACCATTTTTTCCTTTACCATTTTTTCCGTTACCATTTTTACCGGTTACCAATATAAACAAATGAAATTATTTTATAATTCTTCATATTTATATTAGTCAGCCCGAGCCTATGTTTTACCCTACAAAGGCTTTTTTCAGTTTTCATTCTGATATATAAGCAATCTATCTATGTAACCTGAAATAAAGCATAATAAAATATTTCTCTATAATACAAGGCACGGATTAAAAGAGTGGGATGTATTACGAATGTTACGGAAAGGTAGTAATTTTCCTCTTACAGATAGAGGGCGACCACATCTCGAAAATTCACCAATCAGCGTGTTTTTACATTTCTGGCTGTTCGTTGGTAGGTCGTTCTTGGAAATCGGATGATGACTGAAGCCGAAGGGGCGGGCCTTCCCTTTCTTCCGATAAGTTTCAAAGATACTACAGCAGGCGGCGATCAAATCGCTTTCCTACACTCGGCTGAATTAATACGGAAAAGAAAGCTCCGGTTCCCGCGCTCGCTGCCCTATTTCGTTTTAATTCCTATACAATCTTCCATGATTCAGGGTATAGTTACAATGAAATGCAGACACACCTTGTAAAGCATAGACATTCGTGTATATGTATGCATGCCATATAATAAAGTCTTGCATCACTGATATATTATCAAATACTTCCCATATTTGTCGGGAAAGACACAGACATTGTTGTCGAAACTGCTAAAAGTTGGCAGAAAACAGATTTTGATTTTTGTTTTCAATGGCTTTATTTATTTTTGTTTGTACATAGTGTTTGACGATTGAGATTTCTGTTTTTACTTTGGGCCAGATTAGGGCCGAGACTTATTTTTATGTTGATTGATTATTATGATTCGATATACATGCAAAATATCTGATTTTAACATGGCCTTGAAAATTTGTGTTGTAAAGTATTTGGAGTTGAGAAATTGATTACACAAAATTTTGGAAGTGTAAAATTATTATTTTTTTGGAGGGGGGTGGAAAGAAGGGGGGAGTTAAAAAGAATAATTACAGCCTTGAAAATTTAGATTTTAAAGTTTTTTAGATTAAGTACACAATCAAACAGACCTGACAGGAGTTATCTAAGTTTCTCGGATATAGTTTTTATTATATCTTTATATTATGCAATTTATCTATTTTTATCTATTTTCAATCTTTCCAAAACTTAAATCAGGTAAGGGGAAAAACAATTATCCACATGACTATCATGAACATGCATACTTACTGACAGCAGAGAACAGACCAGGTGATATAGAATATGAGAAAGATCAACTGTCACAACTTCACTTGGAATTCATGAAGATAATGAAGACATAAAAATTTAGCCGGAGCAATGTCACTGAGGCATGCGATATAAAAACACTCACTTGCACTCAATAACAATTCTGCAGCCATTAAAAAAAAAAAAAAAAAAAAAAAAAAATCTAGATTCTCAAAGAAAAGTTTTTATTTATTTATTTCATTCAGGATTCAGAAAAAAAAAAAAAAAAAAAGTTTTCACATGTTTCAAAAAAAAAAAAAAAAAAAAAAAAAAAAAAAATAATAATAATAATAATAAAAATAAAATAACATGCTATAGACTACTCCCATGAGTGATTATAAATTCGTTAAAAAAACACTTGAAATTTTAGCGAGAAAAACTTTTCACATGTGGAAAGAATATATAATTTAATTTGAGCAGGTTCAATACTCTGATTTCAAACATATGTAATTTTATTTCTGCTAAGCAGTAATATGAAATTGATATGCAGTCATAAAATAATAATAAAAATATTTATAATTCATTAATTATAATATCTATTAAAGCTATTATATTTTAACAATGCTCTAATATGATCAAGATAAATAAAACCATGCAAAATTGTGATCTTGTTTTTATCATTATAATCTGATGCAAACTTTTGGATAGATCAATTAATAAAACTTCAAAGAATGTTTACTATTAAAAAGAGCTTTGGAGTTAGGCAAATCCAATTCTGAAACATAATAAAACATGAATCCCAATTTTATTCCAAAAATTCAACCTTAAAAAAAAAAAAAAAAAAAAAAAAAAAAAAATCCCGCAAATAAAATCAATATTGCATACAAACATGTGCTATGTGCTTCAGAATTTAAGGATTATTTTAAAAGTAAAAATCGAAAATTACTCAAGACCACGATGAGAACGATCTCTAACACATTAAAATTAAATTTAACTTTGACTCAAATGCCACAAATTATAAAAATATTTTCAATTAAGCATTTTTCAACACAAACAAATGCATGTATTTCTGTTGGGAGCGGTTTGACATTTAATTGACATTTATTGAGACCTATAGTTACAATGACTTTCGTCTCGATTTATCCATATTACAGAAAATCACATAAACAAGAGAACAATATTTTGAAGACATAGGGCGCCGGCCTGGTGGCTTGGTCGGCAGGGCGCTGCCTTCTCAGTCTCCAGGTTCCGAGTTCGAATCTCGGTGCGGGCATGGATGTTTTTGCTGTCCTATGTCTTCAACAATATTGTGTGCACGTATTTCTGCGAATTTCTGTAAAAATATGGAGCAATAGAGATGAAAGTGATTGTAACTATAGATCTCAATAAATGTCAAATAAATGTCAAAGGTAATAAATAAATGTCAAAGACATAGGACAACATAAACATCCAAGCCCGCACCAGGATTCGAATCTGGAACGAGCAGACTCAGAAGGCATTTTCCTACCGACTGAACCACCAGGCCGGCTACGAGCGGCAATGATTTGAGCCACAGGGTGTGGCACGGCTTCACCCCGGTAGCGTTGAGTAGTGGAAGAAGACCCACCCACTCCATACATTAAACCTCCTTCGGAGAAAGGGTACATCCAAAACGTCCCTACTGCGCCCCTGCACGCTAAAGAAAACCGATAAAAGTCCCTACTTATAGGGACAAATCCCTATTGTTTACAACATTGATATTGGCGCTTTTTTGGCTTTATTTAGTTAGCATTTGGGCTCCATTTGGTTCTATTGCAGAGAAAGTTTGGCCTCATATGAAAAATATGATCTGGCAAACCTGGTGAGAACACTGCTCTGCTTACCCACGAAGAAAATGAACTCGCTCAAATGTTTTTTACATAAATATTCGATTTTATTTTTAATGTATACGAGCTAAATTCCGCACTTCTATGAGTAGTGCGCCCTGAGGCAGCTGCCTCAGATGTCTCAACTAGAGTGCCTGGATTATTAGAGTGACGACAATACCTACTGCGCATGCTCTGTGGATGTTTCCGAACCCATCCAGGGTTGCTTAGAGAGGATCTCTTAGGGCGACGTAATCCACTTTGGCGAAAAATTGCCCGTTTGACATTTTACAAATATTCATTTTTCGTCGAGATTCTTCCATTCATTGAAACAGGCTAAATTATTTATCCTTACTATAAAATCACATTCAGATGTAAAACAAATTCCATAAACATTATCAAATGCAATATGAGGTTTTATTATTTTAATATATAAATAGATTAATTATTTTTCAAATTAATTTAGCATTGTTTAATTAAAGGAAAAAAAAATATTTTAAAGAGGACTGATTTTTTCAGACAGAAAAAAAAAATCACCATTTTTCTATTGATTACTCTCTAAAAAGTAAAAGTAAGAGAAATAGGCTAAGTTTAAATACATCATAGGACAAAATACAAATAATAATAAAAGAAATATGACGAATAATAAAGAAAAGAATGGAATAATAATAGAGAATTTAAAATTAATTAAGCGCATGGGGAACGGCATTTTATGTTCACAATATACTCAATGCACATTTTATTATTATTATTATTATTATTATTATTATTATTATTATTATTTACCTACGTTAGTGAAAATTGTGTTATCATTATTATTATTTTGTTTAAAATTGCTCTGATAATTAGTGATAACATTGATTATATATATATATATATTATATATATACATATAAACCTCCAATTATTGTAGTTTTTAGAGATATTCAGACTGTTTTTCACCGTAACAAAATTTCTTATATATATATATATACATACATATTATAAACTTTTTCAAACATTTCACGGAATGAAAAACAGAAGAAATGGAATATTAATTAAAGGCATTTCTTAATGAAAGTATACATTATATAACAATAATTCATTGATGAAATATCCTATAATCCATCAAAAACCGAAAATATAATACATATGTTTGATTTAGTTTTTATAAATTTGGTTTATAAATTTCAATAATTATAAAATATTTTCACCTAATATGTAGTATAAAAACAAATAATTTAATGTAGTCGAATACCCTAAATAATATTATATAGTTTTGACAAGCATTATTTTAAAAATATGATTTCAATTAATAATGTATTTACTTCCAGTAATACTGGGTATACCATTCTAGGCACCTTACTCCACATGCACCTAATAAAGATATAAGTTATTTTGGGGAGGATTATCAAAATCATTTTTCTACATTTTTAGTTTGTCAATATCTTTTGCTTTGTTCAAAGCTTCATTTCTGCGTATAATTGTTTATTGATTAAATCAAGTCTTCCTTACCGGTGTTTAATCATTGTAATGACAAATTATTATTATATATATCATAACAATGATTGTAAAATCCAAGCAAACAAACGATGAACCGGCATAAACCAAAAATAAAATAATTAATTAAAGAAAAAAAAATGAGCAGTAATATAGTTTTAATAAAAATATGAAAAAAAAAAAAAAAAAAAACCACTTAAATACTCCCCCCCCCACTCCCCCCCCCCAAAAAAAAATAATAAAATAATAAATAAATAAAAGGAGAAAAAAAAAAAACATATCAAAGAAAGATCTGATTTAAATGGAAGTTGATTTAAAAAATAGAGTAAGAAATTATTATATATTATTAATTTTTATTTTAAAACAAATAACAATTTCTCTACAGTATAGTTATATAAATACTTTGTTAATTAATTAAATCGTTCTTGGTCTTCTCGTTAAGTTTTAATTTTTTCTTGTTATATTTCAACAACTATAACGTATAAGTGCACGAAATGTTATCTGTGATAGTTGTTATGATGTTTTGTTGTGTGGGTTAAAGCCGAATGACTAACTAGGGTCCTAGGTCTACAGTAAAATACCTTTCTTGGGGTTCTTTCTAAGGAGTTCTAAACCGTATCTATGTTAGTTTCAAAGAAAACTATGGAAAACTCTGAATGTCTATGTCGACTAGTGCGACAAGGCTCGAACCCAGCACCTTCCATCTTCAAGCTGAGAAAGCAGAACCTCTCGGCTATTGATGGAGCGATAGCTAGTATGAAAATAAATAAAATATAAAATCTTTTTGTAAAAAAATAGAACCGACTCCATAAAGGAACTACTATTCAAACAACTAAAAATGAAAGAAAATTGGTAGAAAATGGAACTGTAAATTGCGCCTAAAAGTATAAAATAATTTCCTTCGCCAAACAACCTATAACACTACAATTAATCATAATTTTTGAAGTCGGCGCAAAATTAAATAAAATTTAATTAGTTTTTAAAGGTTTGTCTTTAGATCGGTAGCAACAAATGCTGTTGTTTCGAATGATCCATTTTCATGTTTCCTTTATTTTTTTATCACTGTATACAATTGGTCCATTAGTAGCATCTACATAGAACAGTGAACATTCTTCACAATGCGGTATTTATGTTTCTACGAAGTTAGAGTTTCCTTTGCAAATTTGGTATAACTTTGATAACTATCATCCTTGATGGCTTTTGGATTTGGTGATCAAAACGTAAGGCAAAATTATACACGCAAGATGTATATTTTCATAATATATATTGTACGATGTGTTGTTTCATATTCTAGATTTCTCTCTTGATATACCTTATCAAAATAATCATGATATCCCAAAGAAATTAAATATGTTTGCCAGATAATTTTGCGATTTTTCTTTCACCAAGGACGTCAGATACCAGCATCTTCGCCAACTTTTGCTACTTACGAAATCTTATTTGTTTTCTTGAATCAAATTAGTTCTCGGTTGCATTTTGCAGGTAACAATGTGAGATGTATATTTTGAATAGGATTTGATTTTTGTATAGAATAAAGGTATCAATTTTTATTTAATTTTGCGCCGACTTCAAAAGTTATGATTAATTGTAGTGTTATACTTTGTTTGGCGAAGGAAATTATTTTATACTTTTAGGCGCAATTTACAGTTCCATTTTCTACCAATTTTCTTTCATTTTTAGTTGTTTGAATAGTAGTTCCTTTATGGAGTCGGTTCTATTTTTTTACAAAAAGATTTTATTTTACTCTTTTCAGTGAAAACTTATTTATATAGCAGAGCATCAGAAGACGTTCGACGGAAGTTTCACAAATCACAACTTCCAAGAAAAGTGACATTACTCAAAAAATGGTTTATGTCACTGAAAAATACATGAAATGCTCCCAATGTGAACAAAAAAGTTACATCTCCATCTAGAATGTTATCTATTCGAGAGACAGTTGTGCCAGTTGTTTTATAGTAAAGTTATTTTTAAGTTGATTTTTCTCAAATGCTGCATTTTTAAGTTGTGTTACTTTTCTTGCCTTTATCGGATATGAGCAAAAAACTATCTGTTGAACGAACATACGTTAAATTAAAAAGTCTTTAGAAATATAAAGGACGGATACGCTGTATTCGTAACCGAAAATTCTGTTAGGCATATATATTGAACTTTACAGTGAATACGTGTCACCCGCTCAGGGCCGAAACTAGGATTTTTTTCACTTGGGGCAAGGAGAGATTTTGGCGCCCCCCCCCACCTCCAACGAGAAATTAAAATTTCAAAGGAAATTTTACAAAGTTTTTATGGCAATTTTATTTTCAACTGCATTCCTAAGAAGTAAATATTGAATTTAAATCAAATTTTTGATAAATTTACAGTTTTTGAAATGTATTATGCTTATATTTAACGGATGTGTGTGTGTGTGTGTGTGTCTGTATGGGACACAAATACTGTAGCTAATTTATGAACTGCATGTTCGTAATTCCATGAAACCTAATGTGCAGTTGAATTCTGACATAAACTGATGATGTCTAGTTTTTGATATATATCGCTCGACTTGCAGCACTTTTATGCCACGATTTCTTATTCGTTTGTTTATCTCAGCATCTCCAGGACGGAATTTAACAAACTTTATACATTATATGCTTGTTATGAAAAACAGAGTTTACAAAACAAAACAGAATCGCAACATGTGTTTCGTGTCGAAAAACTTAGCATGACACTTCGCCAGGCGTAAAAATCTACAAGCACAAGTAGAGCTACAACCAGCCGATTTTTATTACGATTTTTATTTTAACGTATGTTTTATATCTTTATAACATTTCTTGAGAAAAAAAAAAAAAAAAGAAAAAGAAAAAGAAAAAGATTGAAGATGTGAATTAAAGCATTATTTTAGGGAAAAAAATATAAATAAAAATAATAATAAGAAGAAAAGCGTTTAATGACAGTTTTTTTTTCCCTCTCTCTTAAATTAATGGTATTTATAAATGACAATTCTAAAACAAGTGAATGTAAATTTCATATTCAATTACTTTGAAAACTGAAATTATCATCATTTTGAGTGAATTTAAAATGATATTTTGAATATTATAGTCGTTACATTAACTATACTGTAGAGAAATAAACAGACAAATATTTGAGTTTTTAATATACTGGGTGATCCAAAAGTCAGGACAAACTTTAAAAATGAATAATTCGAAAACGAATCAAGATACAAAGATATGTTTTGCACCAAACGGATGAAAAAGAAACCGGGTTTTGTGTGGCAAAGGAAAAAAATTAGTTCTGTTGGCGACCAACAGATGGCGCTATAGTGTTTTATTTCACCAAAAGATGATTTACAAATGAAAAAAAAAAAAAATTGACAACTTACAAGTCAGCTTAATTACAGTTAATTAGTACTACTACAGAAACTGTTCAATGTCCATCATTCAGAAGTACAGCTGTGAGATGATTCACCACATTGTTCACAGCATTTAGTAGCATTTCATGCGTTATGGCAGACACATTTTGGCAATGGCATCTTTCAGTGCTGCGATGCCATTGCCAAAGATGTGTCGTGGCGCATAACGCATGAAATGCTACTAAGATGCGTGTGAACAATGTGGTGAATCATCTCACAGCGGGTACTTCGGGAATGATGGAGGACATGTGAATGCAGTTTTCGTGTAGTATACGAATTAGACTGTAATAAGCTGACTGTAGTTGTCCATTTTATTTGTTTGTTGCATTTGCAAATCATACTTTGTGAAATACGTCAGCGCCATCTGTTGGTCGCCAACAGAACTATTTTTTTTTCTTTGCCACACAAAACCCGGCTTCTTTTCCATCCGTTTGGTGCAAACCGTATCTTTGTATCTTCATTCGTTTTCGAATTATTCATTTTTAAAATTTGTCCTGACTTTTGGATCACCCGGTATTTAAGATGCATAAATTAATAGATATGAACAAGTATCTAAAAACTACTCATATCCATCAAGTACGAACTAACTGTTAGCTGTCTAAATACACTGTGCTGCACAAAAAAAAAAAAAAAAAAAAAAAAAAAAAAATCAAGCCCTGACACCATTCCTGCTGATTCTCATGTAATGTAAAATGATCTCCTGAATCCGAATACGACCCCCATTTTGCCCAATCACCCACCGTTTTCTTGGGACGCTACCCTTTCTGTTACTGTTTGGTAGTTTTATGGCCATAAATTTGATTTGGAGAATGGAAAAGAATTATTTTAATACATTAAAATAAAAAAACTATATAATTTATAATAAATAATAGTAATAATTGATTAATAAAATATAAAAAAATGTAATTTGTAATTTCAGTGACAAATCCCCCTCCTCCCCCTAAATTTTCCCCTTGCTGCAAATGTTCATGTTTTAGAATTTTTCATTTCTGTAGCCCCTCAAAAGACATTTAACAGTTAAAACAATCCCTTCACCCCTTTCAAATCAAATTTATAGTAAAAAAAATACCGGAAAATGATAAAAATAGGAGAGCGTTCCCAAATAATGGTGGGTGATAGGGCAAAATGGGCGTCATAATCGTATTCAGGTTATTTTACATAAGAATTTGCAAAAATGGTGTTGGGGCCGATTTTCATGCAGCGCAGTGCCATTTGTAGATAATCTTTTTTAAAATCATTTTCAGGAAATAGAATAGAAAGGCAGGTTCTAGTCTATGAATATTCTCGGAACCAATCCAAGAAGACTATTATTAGAACCACTAACTTCATGTTAATAGGATTATCTGCACCACAAAATAAGAATATCATTTGCTCAAAAATAATATTCTACAGCTTTTTACAGAATCTCTCATAGGCAAATGTATAGCTTAGAGTTCAACAGAATTCGCTCCTGTGCAGATAGCCTTACCTTTGCACTCTTTGACAAATAATTAGCGGCGAGAAACAGTGCATAATATATAGAAAAAATTAACTCCTATAAAACGGAGAAAAAGCTTGCTGATTTTGGCAATCCTGAACTATTTTCTGCCAAATTTGATCGCTAATCTCGTGATGTCACTAAATTTATCACCAATGTAGATGACAACTTGTCGCAGAGTGAATGCTTTGACGACAAAGTTGGCAACCTGGCATTAATTTTGGTGAAAAATGGTGGTATTGCCGAAATTTGGAAACTGGCATGATCTACTGTTTTCTTGCGCAGAACTAACTTCATCAAAAGTTCTACAAATCATTAATGTGAATATAAAAAAAAGAGTCATTACTATAATTATTGTTGACAAGAGCCTGTCTATTTCTTTACGTATTATTTTATACACGGTATTACAGTTAAAAGGGAAATAGATGGCAGATTTCTTCACTTCCATGAAAATGGGCATTAGCGGCAAATTTTGCGACTTGGTGAAAGATTTGTCAATTTGGCACCCAAATTTGACGAAAAGTTGTAATTTAGGGTAGCCAAAGTTTAGAAGATCTAATTTCAATAGAAACCGAATTGTAAAATTTTCCAGGTTAATTCATTAGTTTCTAGAGTAGAACTATCTCGAAAATTCTATAAATCACTAGCAAGACTGGATGAGTTTAGTTTCTGTTTGGACTGCAAGCTGACGTATATCTCTAAGAACTTTAAGCATTTGGTCATTGTTCTGAATTAGTAAAATTCCTGTTCTGTGGTGTAGGCTGTTCATGAGTACGAAAAACTGGTTTATTCGATTGCTTCAAGAATAATAATTGATTATTGACTTTTATTCGGCTGTTTTATGAATATTCATTAAATAAAATGCATTCATCTAGAACCTACAATTCTTTACGAATTATTTTCTACGTGCAAGAATGTCAACAAATTCTGTAACTATCAATATTCAAGCTAATATTAATTTCTGTTAAAATCCGTATGACGAAAAGTTATATATAATTGCAAAAAAATTTGTATTTTCGTTCATCATGGATATAATATTCGGGGATATTTCAAAAGGGAAAGGCACACAGAAACACCAAAATGAGAGATGCACAACAACTGTTGTAACAAACTAAGATGTTAAATTGCAACGTTCTACGTCTAATCATTTTTGAGTTATACGAGATATACACACACACACACACACATACATTCATACAGACGTCACAAAAAATCGCATAAATCCGTAGATATCACAAAAGCGGGAGT
Source organism: Salticus scenicus (assembly GCA_963930645.1). Classification (NCBI taxonomy): domain Eukaryota; kingdom Metazoa; phylum Arthropoda; class Arachnida; order Araneae; family Salticidae; genus Salticus; species Salticus scenicus. The sequence continues at coordinate 250,515,800 of OZ005660.1, read as the reverse complement.
TCATGTCAAGACCAAAATTGGTAAATACCTATTCCAAATATAAATTTCAACTCTCTGTGACTATTCGTTTATGAGCTATGCGATACACAAAATCCATTTCGCAAATTGGTTTCACAATACTTTCTTATGCTTTGAATAAGGAAGTAAAATGTATAGTAAAAGTACAAACATTTTATTTTATTGTAATATTTATAATTATACATGTTAGGAGGTAGTGGTGGCTTTAGTTGTCATAGTACTTTGATAGGGACTTGCTGAGCCTTGTGAATGAGAGCTCCTAACTGAATTATTAACTAGTTATTTTATTTTGCATTCTTTTTGCCCCTTTATTTTAGTGCACTTGATTGTTTTATAACTTTATGGCCTTATTTTGATATACTTATTTTAATATTTTAATGGTCACAACGGCTTCCTGAGCAAAAAAAAAAAAAAAAAAAAAAAAAAAAATTATTTTTTGCTTCCTTATGAATCATAATTTCTAAAGAGCCTTCTGAAGTTTAATCAAATCCAAAGTTTCCAAACATTTACTTTTTAAAAACCTTAGCTGAAAGTCAGGGGCCACTTGTAAATTACTCTTCTTCGATTGCAAGAACATTTTACCACACTTACTAACCTTAAAAGAATATTGTTAGTCTTGGAGAACACTCTATTTACCAAGCTTTTCCTTGTAAATGAATTCTGTTATCTATTAATCTTCTTCCTACTTTTTTTTTCTTTGCTCAAATTGCCCTGACTAAAAGAATTTTTTTTTTATTCTTTTTCTTTCTTTCCTTTTTCCTCATTTTTTTTTTTTTTTTTGTAACTTTGAATATATATATATTTTTTAAATGTGTAAATAAGGCGACAAACCAGCCTTTTTCGCCTTTTCCGTCTGGCGCCCGGGGCAAATGCCCCGTTCGCCCCCCTCTAGTTTCGGCCCTGCACCCGCTGCGCTGGAAATTGCGCAGCGTAAAGTTCAAACAAAGAGCAAAATATGCATTGCAGCTGACGGATAGAATTTTCAACATCGATACTTACATACTGCTTTTACCAGTGTAGCTGCATGCGTTCAGCAGTTAGAGTGAGAACAGACTTTTGTGAGTATCCTGTAATTTGTTTATATCTTAATGAAATCATAATGAAACCTATTTCAGGCCAATATCATTACGACAACAAAAAAGTATTAAAATTAAATCATCTCTTACGAAGTTATAAGCTAACAAATTTCAACAGCAACAACGAGAAACATGGATTGCATTGAGAACCCCTTCCTTTATGAAATCGGTTCAAAACGTCTATGTGTTAATCGATGTGACCGCTTACAATAACCATACATTGAATTTTACATTGCATAAATGTCACCCGCTACGCTACAACATATGCAATGTCGTTCAAGTGTGCACAAAATAGGAAATTGTGAACAAACAAATGCACGTTTTAAGCATTCTGTTTTTAGCAATTATGTCTAAACTATCTTTGCGTACTACATCGATGATGCTCTGCAATTTTATAATTCACTTTTTACCCCTGTCTTGAAACGTTTCCGAGATAGGATCGCTAACTCCACTCTATTCCACCAGGTTGCACTTTAGGCGGTTGAATCGCGTAGCACATGTCCACTTAACTGACTGTTTTGGGCACCCTGTATTTTTTTGTGATCGCAAAGATCTTACAATGGGATTTATTTCATACCAAGACCTTTACAATAAACCAAAAAGTATCAAAATCGGATCATCTGTTCGGAAGTTATGAGCTAACAAACAAAAACAAAAACAAAAAACTTATACTTTGAATTGAGAACCTCTTCCTTTTTGAAGTCGGTTAATTAGAGCATCTCTTACGAAGTTATAAACTTACAAACACCAACAACAACACATAGCTTGAATTAAGAACACCCTCCTTTCTGAAGTTGGCTGAAAACGACTTTGCGCTAATCGATGTGACCGCTTACAGTAACAGTACTTTGAACGACAGAGTATACGTGTCATCCTCTACGCTGCAAAATGTGCAACGTAGTTCAAGTGTGCATAATGTAGGAAATAGCGAACAAACAACTGTACGTTTTAAACGTTCTATTTTTAGCAATAATGTCTAAAAACTGTCTTTTCGTAGTAAATCGAAGATGCTCTGCAACTTCATAATTAACTTTTCTCCCATCTTGAACCGTTTTTGAGATAGGAGCGCTAATTCCGCTGTTTTTCACCAGCTGGCGCTTTATTTTCTTTAGATTGTAAAGAAGTTATAATGGGACCTACTTCAGACCAAGATCTCTACAACAAAACAAAAAGTATCAAGTAACCGTATTTTGAACTATATAGCGTATGTCTCCCCAGCTACGCTACAACGTGAGCAATGTAGCTGAAGTATGTATAGTGTAAGAAATTGCGAACAAAAAAATGCACGTTTTTAGCATTGTATTTTTAGCATCAGTGTCTAAACTATCTTTTCGTACTAAATCGATGATGCTCTGCAATTTTATAATTCACTTTTTCCCCCTGTCTTGAACCGTTTCCGAGATAGGAACGCTAGCATGAATGTCTAAACTATCTTTTTCTACTATCGATGATACTCTTCAACTTTCTAATTCACTTTTTTCTTTAGCACCGTTTTCGAGATAGGAACACTAACTCCGCTGTTTTCCACCAGGTGGCGCTGCAAGCGGTTTAACCTTGTACAGCATGGCCACTTTTCTATACTTACATACCATTTTTATCACTATAGCTGCAGCCGTTTAGCAGTTAAAAGAGTTGGGACTGATTTTTTGGGGCACCCTGTATTTTCTTTAGATCGTAAAGATATTACAATGGGACCTATTGTAGACCAAGACCTTTTCAACAAAACAAAAAGTATCAAAATCGGAGCATCCGTTCAGAAGTTATGAGCTAACAAACATAAAAAAAACATACGGTTTGAATTGAGAACCTTCCTTCTTTTTTTGAAGTCGGTTAATAACAATTGAAGGAATTAAATGTATTATCTTATTAATACATTTAAATTTGTGAGTTTTTGATTATAATATTTGGTTTTACACTAAAGAAAAAAAAATCTAAACTTCTGGAGACTACAATTATAATCAGAAGAAAAAATATGCATGCAATTTTTTTTTAATTTAAAAACACTTTATTAAGTGCAATTAAGCGATATAATAAATAAATAAATAGAACATGGATACAACATTTCTGAAATTCATTAATATTGTATATACGTTTATTTATATATACTACATAACAAATAATTAAAATAATGATTTATGCGTTAACAAAAAAGTGTCTCTATTAAAGAAACACCATGCAAGATTGTTTTTTAGTAGCCTGTATATCGGCTAAAAACAGAAATGCTTCAAAAATGTACTGCATATCCTAAAAAGATTGTAATGCGGCGTTTAAAAATAATAAGTACGAAACTTTGAATAAACACCATAAAAGGCAAGAATTCTCAACAATTGTTTGGGATCGAATGAAGACACGACCCTTCGTCAGGCGAAAAAAGTAGGCACAGGCACGAGTGCTGCAAACAAAACAACAACGCTTACTTTTTATTGTGTTTATTCAAAGTTTTGTACTTATTAGGAAAAAAGACTGCATAAAAAAAAATAAAAGAAAAAGAAAAAAATATATCCGTCTATTAATTTTCGAAAAGCGCCACTTGTTGGGCAATATGCACCATAAGCTGATATGCGCCCGTTTATGCCATAGTCCAACTAATTCTAAACTTTTATATAATTATCTATAATCATAAAGAATTACTTCTTCCATGTATATAGAAAAAAGTAGTAAATTATTCTGTGAAATTTTCTTACATCATTTTATTCTAAATCTAAAAGAGCATGAAAGTTTCAAAGTAAGTTTTTAATTAATAATATTACAACATTTATTTGCATAACACAGGTACGTTTTTAAGAAATTCCTTTTTTAACATAATATTTTACAAATAATCAACTTATTTTAAATCAAAAATTTATTTCTTTCATTTAAAATATAAAATTATAACTGATAATTATAAAATTTTTATTAGATAAGGAAAAATAAAAATAACAATATAATTTTTAGAAGGTTAAATGTAAATTAGAAAGTATACATAAGAATATAAAAATTTTATAATAAATTGTTATGATTTCTATTTCGAGCATTAAATATCCATAATTTACGTATTCGATTCATAGTTCAAAATGTATTAAGATTTTTATGTGCAATAAATATTGCAGTTAACGATAGGTAAAGGAGAGCACAAAAGAGTCTTTACACACAGATATTCATTTCAAAGTTTATAATTTCCCTTTAAAATAACCACGAAATACGGACGGAGAAAACATTGGCGAAGAAATTCATGCCAAATACTACGTAGAATATCGTCAAAAGCTTCTAATTACATTTGATGATAAAAACTTTTTTTTTTACTGAAAAATCACACAAGTTTAAGTCAAAAGCGAAATTTTCAACTGTGTTTACAGTCTATACAGTTTAGTTATAACAAAAAATACGATTCATATATAATCTCTATATTAAATTTAAAGATAAAAAACAAGTTCGACCCTGAATCTACATGTAAAGATCATGATTAATTTTAATATAAAAGATTAATAATTTGCATTATTCAGCTAAATATGCTTTCAGGTTTTACAGTTAACCTTCCTTAATATATTTATGAAAACGTAAAATTAAATTTATCTTTTATTCAATTACATGTAACACTTTAATTAAAGAGCGCAAAAATCCCAATGTAATCTCTATGGGAAAGAAATCCAAAATTGCCTCCGGCGGATGTCTTCCCCGCTTGACCAATCGGATGCTGTGACAAATTGTCGTCACTCTCCATGCTAGGCACCCTAGTCTCAACCCCTGGCTCCGCCTCTGTAAAAGACCATAATTTGTATGGAAAATATTATTATGATTCTTTCTTAAGCCATACGCAACTTGTAACTGCGTTGTTATATCGTATAGAAGTTCAAAAATGGAACATCTAAATATACATGCATGCACTCACATAGAAAAAAATGCATATGTGTGCGAAATTTGTTTCAAAAGATTCTCTGTAACGAGTAGTCTAAAAACACATCTATACATTCACACAGACAAAAAGCCATATGTGTGTGAAATATGTTCTAAAAAATTCTGTCAGAAGAGTGAATTAAATACACATTTACGATTTCACACAGGCGAAAAGCCATATGTGTGTGAAATATGTTCTAAAGGATTCCATCAGAAAGGTGATTTAAATACGCATTTAAGATTGCACACAGGCGAAAAGCCATATGTGTGTGAAATATGTTCTAAAAAATTCTGTCAGAAGAATGGATTAAATATACATTTACGATTTCACACAGGCGAAAAGCCATTTGTGTGTGAAATATGTTCCAGAAGATTCCATCAGAAAAGTGATTTAAATACGCATTTACGATTGCACACAGGCGAAAAGCCATATGTGTGTGAAATATGTTCTAAAGGATTTTCTCAGAAGGTTAATCTAAATAGACATTTACGTACTCACACAGAAAAAAAGCCATATGTGTGTGAAATATGTTCTAAAAAGTTCTGTCAGAAGAGTGATCTAAATACACATTTACGATTTCACACAGGCGAAAAGCCATATGTGTGTGAAATATGTTCTAAAGGATTTTGTCATAAGGGTAATTTAAATACGCATATACGCACTCACACAGGTGAAAAGCCATATGTGTGTGAAATTTGTTTCAAAAGATTCTCTGTTAAGAGTAGTTTAAAAACACATTTGAGTATACACACAAGAGAAAAGCCATATGTGTGCGAAGAAAGTTTTACAGGATTCTGTAACAAGGGTGGTTTAAACACGCATTCAAACTGTTAGTCAGAAGAAAAGCCGTTGTAAGTTAAATGTGTTCTAAAAAATTTTCTACAGGGCACAATCTGAATATACATTTCCGAATTCATACAGGAGAAAACGCAAGTGTGTGAAATAGTTTCTAAGAGTTTTTTTGAAAAAGTTCTGAATGCAAAGGATTCTCACAGAAGAAAAGCCATGTGCATGTGAAATATGTTTTCAGGTGCTCTCCATAAGAGAAATCTTGCTAGACATTTAAGCAACCATATAGAAGAAAAGCAATTTATGTGTGAATACGTGTTCTAAAGGATTTTTCCAGAAGATAATCTAAATACACATTTACGTACGAATGGAGAGGAAAATCGTATGTGTGGGAAGTGTGTATAAAGAATTTTCTCGAAAAGGAGATGTACATAAGCTGTATGTATGTGGGAATTTGTTATAAAGAATTTTCCAAAAGAGAGATCCCAATAAACATTTACGTATTAACAAACATAAATAGTCATGTGTGTAAAATGTACTTCAAATAGAGTTGCAAATAACCCACAGTTTTTGAAAGATGGGAATTAACCCAGGAATTTTGAGGAATACATCCGGAACTGTGGGGAATATTGGGAATTTTAAAAGTAAATAAAACCAGTCACTTTCAAAATGGAAGTTAGGGCTAACGCAAAATGTCAATGAATATTGCGTAAACTAGTTTTAAATGCTGGAGCAATTTTATTTTCTGGCAATACTGCTTCTATTCATTGCAATCATTGCATGATACTTCTTAATATATTTCCAAAAGAGAAACAAACCTAAAAATTAAAAAAATTTGCTCTTTTTTTTATTATTATTTTTAGCAAAGCAAACAAATTTACGGAGGCATACTATTGTAACAGTCGCAGCTATCGTAATCGTAGATCACAAATCCTGGAATTTGCGATCAGCTCACAAATTATCATACTATTGTAACATTTATGGCAGTCACAAATGGCAACCCTTCGATCGCAAATTTGTGATTTCCGGTTATTGGCAATCCGCGATTGTAATGAAATGCTCGCCCTCTGGTGGGCTAAGGTGAAATTATCACACCACTGCATATCATCATATTATGCAATCGATTTTCCATGATGAAATGGCACAGAAAGAAGAATAATAAATACACGTGGCTGTTATATTTACTAACAACTGCAGTTCAGAGAGCGCCATCTATCGATCATTACAAACGCGGATTCGATTATTTTAATGATTGGCTAGATATGTAGTGTAGGTGTGCCGTGTGCAATGTTTATATTTTTTACCTTCTTAATATCTGTACATTTTGTTTATTTTTTCATAAATCATGTTCAACTGTTCGAGTTTTACAAATAAGCTCGTATATAGCATTTAAAAAATTCTTCTAATGACATATGCCAATTTTTAATTACGAATGAAGTGAATGATTACATTTGAGTGATTGTAATTTCATTTTTCTGTAAAAATTTGTGTGATGTATAAGTAGAGAAAAAAATATAAAATAAGATTATATTATCATTGTTAATTTTACATATATAGTACTTTTCCTATTTTCATTATAAAAAAGTTCATTTAACAATGTTTTATTTATAAAATATCTTCTTTTTTATTTATGTATTTTTTTTTTTTTTAAATAAGTGCTACATGAAATGGGAAAGAGAGGGAGATACTTAAAAATATTTCCTTCCAATCTTACATCAAAAAGCAGCTTTTCAAAATTTGAATCGGTAAATTCTGCATTTAATGTCTTTGTTTTACATTTGTCATCTAATATATATATAATTATATAACCACTACAGCTATTATTCCACTCATTAGTGTTTCAAAAAGTTAATTTTTAATTTTTTTTTTTTTTTTGTTTTTAAAAAGTATACAGAGCATTGATATTAAAGAAAAAACCTAGTCAACACAAATTCACCTAATTAGATCAAAGTACGTAATCCGATATGTCCATATTACAGCTAGATTTAGTCTATATTTCACGAGATTTTGTAGATATTATATTAAAATGTATTTTTATGTAATAAGTATGTCTTTAAGCCTAAATAAATATATGTAAAATTAGTGTAGACATGTCTATTCTAGCATATATTACATCCAAAAATTATCCATGTTATTTAAAGATTTATGTAAACATAGATGCTGGCAGAATGAAATCGACCACGAGTGCTTTTTTTTTTTTTATGCTAATGTCACATGTACGTTACACATCTGTATAGCAAAGCTACACGGTGGGCAATTGGTAAAATCTACCAAAAGAGCCTAAAAGATTTGATCAATTATTTTTCAGTGATTGTTAAGGCTCCGCTTGGCAGGCCTTTAAAGTAAAATCGTACTCCAGAAAAACTCGTGTTGCCAACAAAGGGCGTGTCTTATTCAGGGTGATTGAGATTTCACAAAATCCAATAGTGTCACACTTCAGCTTGTGGACGATACAATTACAAATGTGCCTCTGATGTCCAAATTAAATTTAACCCGGGGGCAAACCACAAGATGAAAGGGTGACTACGGAGATAAAGGAAATGAGTGGGGGATCTGACCGGACAAGAATTATTTCCGGTAGATAAGAAAGCTTTACTAGTCAAAGATTCATTAGTACCTTTTTCTGTCAGAAAAAGTTTCAATTCATTTTCATTGCCCGATAAATGCAGAGTCGACATAGGGATTCGTATAATTTTAATCTTTTTACACACAGCAATAATTGTCGGCATTGCGTATTGTAAGTGGAACAACGTCTTTACTGTCCCAGACAGCACAGAGAACTTGCATTAAGCTATCATCAACATTGACAACTCAAGTCAAGAAACTTGCATTGAGCTTGATATCTCAAGCCTGTAAGTTTAATGCAAGTCAAGATCAAGAATCCTAGTTTACACTTGTCCCACTTGCTTTAGACTTGATAGTTCAAGCATGAATCAAGTTATATGTATCAAGTATGCACTAAGTTTGCCACAGTTCGTACGAATCAAGTAATACACATCAAGTATGAATTATACTTGCTGCACCAAGTATGAATTATTCTTGATGCACCAAGTACGAATTATACTTGCTGCATCAAGTATCAATTATACTTGTTGCAGCAAACGTGAATCAAATTTTACTTGCCAAACATGTTTTTAACATGATACAGTCGGCAGCAAAAGTATCCGAGCACTAGCAAAAATTCCTATGAAAAAAAGTACACTTAATACTGTTTTGTTAAATAAATTCTCGTCGAATCATGTTCATAGGCTGACTAATAACAGAACTCAACAAGGATTTATTTAACAAAACTGTATTAAGTGTAATTTTTTTACATAGAAATTTTTGCTAGTGCTCGGACACTTTTACTGCCGACTGTACATCAAACGCAAAGGAACTTTCTACTTATCGTCGCCGGAAGCCAGCTGCGGAGAAATAATCGTCTTCTCTATTCTACAGCATACATGAAGCAAATATTGCTTATCAAGCATGCTTTTAACAGCCCTCTTCACTCACCTTCGCCGGATGCCCGAGCCAATGTTATTCTATGGGAAAATTTTCTTTGCAAATAAATTATTAACTAATACATATTTTTAAATTCTGTTTTCACATTCAGAAAATTCCCAACTGTTAAATTGACGCACATTTTTTAAAAATGTAATTTTTTAATTTTTAATATTTTATTTTGAAATTGAAAAATGAAAAAATTTCACACATTGAAAATTCGTATTTTGCAGCTTCGAAATAAAATATAAAAAATTAAAAAAATATTTTTTTAAAAAAGGTCCGTCAATTTAACAGCTGGGAATATTCAGAATGTGAAAACAGAATTTAAAAATATGTATTAGTTAATAAGTTATTTGTAAAGAAAAATTTCCCATTGAATAACATTAGTTTCGGCGTCCGGCGGCGGTGAGTGAAGAGGGCCCTTAATGGCATGCATTCTTCGCCGACAGCTAAAGCTCATGTTAAAACCCGAATAAACTACTACGTCAAAAACGCCAAAGAAAAATATTTGAAAAATATTTTTCTTTGGCGTTTCTGACGTAGTAGTTTGTTCGGGTTTTAATATTCCAACGCCAAGTCTCCTGTTATTATAAAGCTCATGTTATTCTATGCAGAAATTTATTTACAGAATGACTCACAACCCAATGTATTTATTTAAATTCATTTTTCACTTTTGGAAAAACCACAACTGTTAAATACGTTCTCGTTTTCCAAAAAATTATCTTTTGAATTTCAATAACACCTCGTACAGAAAAAAGAAGCGAAAAATGCAATTGTTTAATTTTTCGTATTTTTAAAGTCAAAAATAAGAATTTTATGAAACAACTTTTAGAAAACATATACAAATTTAAATATTGTGAATTTTTCCAGTATAAAAATAGTTAAAAAAAATACAAAAGGTAATGATTAATTCTATAAATAAATTTCCCCTTAGAATAATATGGGTTTTGGCTGTTGGAGAAAATAGTTATTCTACGCTGTTAACCTGATGTAGATAACTTAATACATTCTTATTTCTGGGACGGTCAATCACATTTTATGTAGATTTTTGGTGAGTTATCCAAATTAATTTTTACATGAACAGAAAATGATTTTGTCCAGAATTTGAACTTGGACACTTGTGTTAACTCCCATCCCTCTTTCAACTGAGTTCTATTATGATAACTCACATGGCTCGTTCATGTGAAAGTTAAAAATTTTCAATTTGTCTGTTCTGGGAATATGAACTCAGTCTTAGAAAAAAATTATTTATTTTAACTCCATAGCTGTTTGATAGCAGTTAGATATTTAGGATAATAATTTCCACCATTTATACAGTAATTTTTTGTTGTATTGAATAAATAAATTTTTACAGGGAGCGAAAAGTGAGACAGCGTTATGACGTTAACTCAGAGGATCTAGGTCTGAACTTGGCCTGATCCCTTTTCGTTGTTGTAAAACATCGACCAATATATTAAAAATTTATTGTATAAATGATCAAATTATTTTCCTAATAACACTGCTCGGCTGGAAAATTGCCTCTGACACCATTTCAGCATATTCTTATATAAAATGACCTCCTGAATCCGAATAGGACGCCCATTCTGCCCTATCACCCACAATTTTTTAGAAATGGACTCCTATTTTTATCATTTTTGGTGATTTTGTGGCTATAAATTTGATTTTTAGGAGGTGGGAGGATTATTTTAATCGTTAAATATCTTCTGAGGGGCTACAGAGTTGGAAAATTCTAAAACATGGACGTTTGCGACAAGGGATTTTTTTTTTTTTTTTTTTTGGGAGGGGGGGGGGATTTGCCACTGAAATTATGCATTACATATCTTATATTTTTTAATCTGTTATTAATGTTATTTTTTAAACTTTATATTTTTTTGTTTTTAGGTGTTAAATTAATTCTTTTTCATTCTTCAAATCAAATTCGTAGTCATAAAATTATCGAACAGGGAAAGAAATTGAGAGAGGAGTGGTATATTTAGAAAACTGAGGGTGACTGGGCAAAATGGGAGTCATATTCGAATTCAGGAGGTCATTTTACGTAAGAATCAGCAAGAATGGCATCAGATCTCGATTTTTTTCTTTCTTTTTTTTTCAGAGCAGTGTTATTTATCACTATCCAGTAATTATGGAATTAAAATTAAATGAATTTCTATCATGGTACTGCGCTTGTATTGGCTGAACAAATGGAGAAAAATAAATAAGTAAATAAAATATCTGTCTTATCAGCATGCAGTCAGTTCTCATTCGCGATTCCTCAGTTGGTACAACGTTTGAATCGTTAACGCAAAAGTCTTAGATTCAAATCCTGACCTAGACGCTATTCATTCCCGTAAATTTTAATTAGATAAATCCATTAAAAATTAATTGCATAAATTGTCGAAGTTATCATAGTAGTTGGACTGGCAACATAAATTTAAGTTGAACTTCTAACCCCCCCCCCCTCTCTTTCTTTCTAAGTGTGTGTGCATGTAGTCAAACTACTTTTAGCATAGCTACCAACATTTTAATTTATTCCGGAGTATTTTCAGCCCCTCCTTTATTTCGCACTACTTTATAGAATTTTTTTCTCCGGTGTGTAACTACAATAAAATAGGAAAAAATTACTCTTAAAAAGTAGGTGATATGAAATAAAGGCGGGGCTAAAAATACTTCAAATAAATTAAAGTGCTGGCAGCATTGATTTCATAAAGAAACTTGCCTGAGAATGTTACTTAGTAATGCAAAGCAATATTATTCTCTTATATCTTTTGGAAGGTGATAAAATATTGAGTTAAAAGTTTGAAAGGAGGGGGAAGAATTGCTATACAGATTTTTTTTTTTTTTTTTTGCCCGAGGGGGGGGGGGATCATTATTACACTGGAACCTACGGTTTAAAGTAGATTTCAAACAAATGCGAATGTCCAATGTCCATGTTTGTACTGGAATTTGAAAGTGTTATGTTCGAATTCTGCTTTAGGCATAGATATAAGTGGTGGTTTGGATTTTCTTTAAAAACCACGGATTTCCGAAATTAAAATATCTAACTATTTTTCTAACAAAAATACTGAGAATCCACTTTTTTTTTCTAAATTTACCATTTATTTTAATTTGGAAAATAAATAAAATATATTGTATCTCCCTTAAAAATAAAGAAATAAAAATAAATAAACATATATACTATCAAATAAAATTTAATGTTTCTCGCAAAAGATATAAAACTTGTAATTTTTATTAAAAGAACATTCTCTGGCGACGGATATCTAGATTTCAGTTGATTGTACAAATGCTTAAAGTATTATTTTTATTTTATTTTATTATATTTTATTATATATATATATATATATATATATATATAGGGGAGGGTCGGGAGGGATGGGACACCTAAAATTATTCTTAAAATAAACAATGTATTTAATTTCTGTCACTTCCACCAGGTGAAGTAACTACAGCCCCATATCCGTTGCTATGTATCATTTTAGTGTGAGAATTCTGTAAGTTTATGTAACAAAATGACTATTTTATAACACCAAAAGTAAACAATTCCTTAATTTTCAAGGCAAGTTTTTAACGTCACTCACTGATGTCAGCATAATTACTTTTCATATTTTATATACCTAATAATATAACTTTTATGAATTAGTAGCTAAATTAAGCCTAAAAGTTGCATATGTCTAATATTAAATTATTTTTTTTTTAAATAATGATAAGGGAGTGATGGGACAGAGCAGTTCATGGAGGGATGGGACGTATAAGAAAATGAAGAAGAATGAAGATTTTGATACTCCATAAACAGAGAATATCAAGAGGCAAATGTATGAGTAGATGGAAGAGAAAATGCACGAAACAAATTCAAAATCATGGAAAATAATTGGTGTGGCACTCACACGAGTTTTGTTTACCCTTTTAACTTATAAAAATACTTTATTTCCCATATATGTATGAGGAATTAATTTTCATTCCTGAGCAGTTTTCCTGGAAATGATAAAATATAGAAAAGAAATTATATTCATCAATTACAGTTAGCACTTCTTGGTAATATTTGTTCTTGAGGTATGCTGATAACACACACAGACTAGCCATTAAAAACCTTATTAATGTTCAGGGAACCACAAAACATGTAACTGTAACAAAAACTTAATTTGGAATATTTGAACAAAAAACAATAGTTTCTCTGCCAGAAGTAAAAAAAAAAAAAAAAAAAAAATGATGAACTAATCGAGCATTTGAAAATTTTATTTAAGTGGTAACATTATATTCTAATGTTGGATAAAATTAGATGCTATTAATAATTAATTAACCTTACATACATAGTGACCCACTGTTTTTGTCATTTTTCATAGTATGCCAGTATATTATGTACTTATTTTAACTTTATAAACCTTTCCCATCCCTCCCTCATATAAGGGAGGGATGGGACATTTTCATGACTATGTTAATTGCTTATGAAATTAATATTTTAATAATTGCCATCAAATGTATATTTTTAAAAGCTGTTAAAGTAGGGAGGGATGGGACATTTTTATGACTTTGTTAATTGCTTATGAAATTAATATTTTAATAATTGCCGTCAAATTTATATTTTTAAAAGCTGTTAAAGTGTTTTAATTTGTTTCACTGAAACTTACAGTGCTGTACCAGTAAAAGTAAATTTGTAAAAAATATTTTTGTCAAAAATGTCCCACCCGTCCCTACTCTCCCCTATATATATATATATATATATATATTAATAGTAAAAGCCGAGAAATATCTATATAATATACAAATAATATTTTAAAACATATTTAAATTTTAAAACTTCTTCACACACTATAAATTTTAAGCCAGAATAACCGTTGCTTTTGCCTTCAAGGCAGTAGCACGTGTTTTTTTGCACCAGATGAAGAAAGGCTACGTCCTTTCGAAACTGGTTGTGCTGGTGTGTGAAGAAGTTTTAAAGTTTAAATATTGATTGTACACCAGTTTTAAATTTAGTTTTGTGATTTTAAAACATTGTGAAAGCCGAGAAACAGAAACAAAATCACTGAATATATCCTTTTATTATCAAAAGGATTATATGTATATATTATATTTTTTCAGGAGTTATAAGACAAATTAGCTAGTATTTATAACTTTTACTGGATTCTTATCTTTACTAGTTTGTTAATTACTATCCTTTTTTTTTTTTTTTAATTCATGTTTTTATTCTTCTAGTTGATATTCTAAATATTTTAGTTGGTATTTGAACAGTTATTTAATTATTCCAATCGTAGTTTCTATAAATGAAGCATACAGCAGGGTTCTCAGCAATCACTGTTTAGAATACCTTTTTTTATATAAGGCAATCTTTGTATTATTCTTTCGAAGATATATATACTACAAATGATTAATAATAATTACTTAAAACTTAATAATTACTTTAAAAGAAAAAAAAAAGTGGTTATCAAAATTGTGACTGCTGAGAGCCCTGCATAGAGGATATGTCTATCAGATTATTTGTATTTGCTCAGGATTACATTATATCGCACATCGGAAAAGTTGCATTGAAAAATCAGCCTAAGGATAAAAATAAAGCATTGATTAGCCTACAATAAAACTGACATAAATGTATCTCATGTGGGTAAATTGTGAGATAAAGATATGATGCTTTTCGTGCCCATTGGGGAACCTCATACACATTTTTCAGTTAAATGAACTCAATTTTGCTATTTTTGTCTTATGTCCCTTTTCTTGCCGATATCACAATCCAAGACAAGGTAATTATTGTACTTTGAATTTGAATAGGTTTTAACGTCAACTTAACAAAGAAAAAAATGTCCTTTATTTTGAAGTAAAAACTGCATTAAAGTAACCTTTTCTTCCTTAAAAAACTAACACGCACGCTTTTTCTTATATCCTTAATATAAAATTAGTAATTTTAAATGAGAATTTAAAAGATAATACAACATTATCTAAAGATTACATTGCTCGGCATGAAAATTGCCTCTAACACCATTTCAACATAGTCTTATGTAAAATAACCTCCTGATTTCGAATCTGACGCCCATACCCTATAACCCAAAGATGTTTAGGAATGGCCCCCTATTTTTTATCATTTTTTGGTGATTTTATGGCTATAAATTTGATTTTTAGGAGGGGGGGGGAGGATTATTGTAACTGTTAAATATCTTCTGAGGGGCGACAGAATTGGAAATTTGTAAAACATGGACATTTATGACAAGGTTTTTTTTTTTTTTTTTTTTTTTTTTTGAGGGGGGGGGATTTACCACTGAAATTAAGCATTATGTATCTTACATTTTTTTAATCTGTTATTATTCATTCTTCAAATCAAATTCATAGTCATAAAATTATTGAAGAGGGAAAGCAATTGAGGGAGGGGGTGATATTTCTAGAAAACGGTGGGTGTCTGGACAAAATGGGATCCATATTCGGATTCAGGAGGTCATTTTACATGAGAATCAGAAAGAATGGTATCAGAACTCCATTTTTTTTTTTCCTGCAGAGCAGTGTTATTAATAGTTTTACATAACAACTTTACTGTTTCAATATTTCTGGGTTTTAAGGAATTAGCAATTAATCAGTTCAAGCTGCTTAAGCTTGTGTAAAATTATATTTCCATAATATGGAAATATAATTTCTTGGAAATATGATTAAAATATATATATACAGATTCTCATTAGAACTATTTCCTTTCTCTGTATCAAGTCCGGTACATGAGATTAAAATTCTAAAAATTTTGAGGGATTTCAATTGTATACATTTTATTGTGTTATTAAAATGTATTTTTAGTTATAAAGTATATGCAATGCCATTAATAGTATTTCAAAGCATTGTGTTCTATGAGAGGTATTTCTATAAACCATATTTTTATATCTTTACTGTACACATATCTTAATGAAATAGAAATATCTATATTCGAGTTCATTACTGAATGTTTCCTGTAGAAAATAGAGTAAATATCACCACTTGTTTATGTACAGAGACACTCAAAAGTATTCCAAAGCATTGCGTTCTATGAGAGATATTTCTATAAACTATATTTTCATACCTTTAGTTTCTACGAAGTTTTATGAAAGTGAAATTAATATATTATTTGCGTGCACAAAAGAATGCTTTGCATAGCATATAGCATGATTAGCATTCGATTTACATGGTGACACAAAAATATTCATTTATATTAAAAGCTATTAATAAAAATTTGCTAGATATGTACTTTCGTTTACATTAAGCGTTTTTAACACTTTCTAACATTTGTCAAGTGTGAATATGATTTCAATTTGTGTATATGTTCGTCTGTCTGTCTGTCTGACCGTGCTTTAACTCCCGTAAATATTTATGGAATTTTTTGAAACTGATATATGTTATTCAAGTTCACAATCGGGGGTTCCCTATTGAAAATGAAGTTTATACCTCTACTAGTTTGTGCACAGGGGCACCCAAAAATATTCGAAAGCTGTGTGTTCTATGAGAGGAGTTTCTATAAACCATATTTTAATACCTTTAATGCATAGAAACTTTTATGAAATTTTATTATGTTATTCAAGTTCCCTTTCGGATGTTTCCTATGTAAAATCGAGTACATTTCTAACTTTTTTGTGTACAGGGACACTTAAAAGTATTCCAAAGCATTGCGTTCTGTGAGAGTTATTTTTACAAACTAAATTTAAATAATTTTACTTTGCACAAAGCTTAATGCAATTGAAATAAATCATTCGTATGCACAAAAGACTGCCTTCTATATAATATAGTATGATTAGCATTAGATTTACAGGGCCACACAAAAATATTCAGTTACATTAAGAGCAATTAATAAAAATTTGCTAGAATAGCACTTTCGTTTACATTAAGCGTTTTAACACTTTCTTCTATTTTTAGTGAAAATGTGATTTCAATTTGTGTATCTGTCAGTCTATCTTTCTATCTGTTTGTTTCCGGCTCCTAGCGTCGGTAAATATTTTTAGATTTTTTTAAAAATGATACAATCAAGTTCACTAAGGTGTGTTCCCTATTTAAAATGACAGTAATGGATCCTGTGCAACTAGTTTGTTTACAGAGACAACAACAACAAAAAAAAAAAAAAAAAAAAAAGTCAATGGATTAAGTTTTAGGACAGAATTTTTTAAAAGTTATATTTAAAATCTTTCGATTGTAAAAATCATAAAAATATTCACATGAATTTTTAATATTCTAAAATATTTTTTGTATAGAATATGATATAATTAACTTTTTCAGATTAAAAGTTATTCGATACAACAATTACGTACAATTGGAAAGTGTTACTTATCAATGCGTGCTGCATAATTTTTCTTTCTTGTTTTATCTTATGAATAATTGAGTTAAAATTATTTTCAAACTATTAAAAACCAACCTAAAAGGAATACATTTAATAAAATGGCATCTGTTACCGTAAAAGTAAAGTAAAACTTTAATATTTGATTCCTGGAAATACACTGTGTCCCAAAAGTTTAGACAATCAATAAAACTTGCATTAACATAAAAAGTAATAAGGTACAATTAAAATTCGCTAGATAGGTAATAAACAAAAACAGTTTTGCTGATATACACATATAAAATATGGTCAAAGGTTTAAAATTATAAAATGTACGTTAAATTATATAAAAATGTGCTGTCCAAAAGTATAGACACCTGTAAGTGTTTTTTGGCTTTACATTTATAAGAGTAACTAAAAACTTACTTTTAATATTAAATTGTATTTCCACGACACTTTATAACATGAAATACACGTTGTTCCATAGAATTAATTAAGCATTAAATTATAGAAGGAGTTTTTTTATACCACGCTTTGTCAATTGCAGTTTTTAAGTCATTTTACGCATGTATATTGCTTTCCATTTTCATATATTTTACGAGATAAGATCTCCGAGTACTTTTTGAAATTCTGGAAGTTGATGCAATTCCACGCACAGATAAATTATCAACAGAAGCCTTATTTAATAACATTCTATCATCAAGTAGCGTTGTTTTCTTTGGTTTCCGACTCGCTTTCGAGTATTCCATATTCCATCTGATTTCCTGACTCTATAAATGCTGCTCAAGGATGTCTTTATTCTTCTCAATATTTGTACTGGATTTTGTCCTTGCGCTTTTAATTGTAAAATCTTAATATTTTCATCTTTAGAAATTTCTTTAGAACGTGGTATTTTTTAACAGAATACGCAGGAAACATCTTTTCCGAATTACAAACAAAACAATACATTGAACTAACTAAATTATTATGTTAAATATATAGCAGACGATATTTCAATTAAAGGAAAAAATTATTCTACATTTATAGAAGCAGACGACAATAAAAATATTTTATTTTGTGAACAAAAATGTAAAAGAAAACATGCAATGCCGTATTGTGTCTATACTTTTGGGACAGCACATTTTTATATCATTTAATGTACATTTTATAATTTCAAACCTTTGATCATAAGTCATATGTGTGTATCTGCAAAACTGTTTTTATTTATTGCCTATCTCACGAATTTTAATTGTACCTTATTAATTTTTATGTTATTGCAAATTTTATTGACAGTCTAAAGTTTTGGGACACGGTGTACACTTTGAAACATTACCGCTTGCTTTATTTTATTTAGACAAGTTATTATAAAAATAAATCAATAATCATTTACCTTCAATTTAATGTCACCGCACTCGCTTCGTATTTCGCGAGATGACAACAACATGATAACAGATGTAGCAAGGCAACTATATACAAATAAGAAGTAAGAGCATGCGCGGACAGTTACTTGACGTCAAGGAAATTTTAAGCCAGAAATATGCTTGATTTGGCATGCGTAATTTTCCTAACTTGAAGTTGGTCTGAGATATCCTTGAATTAGCAACTTTGCTCTGTCATGGTAAATTCACTTTAAAGCCAACCTTGTTTCAAGGAAGTGTGCTGTATGGGGTTAGGATTTTATTTATTTATTTCTTAGAATATGAAATGTGAATATGTTTACAAAATACAAAAACATCTATGAGCGTGCGAGCATGTGTGTGTGTATATATATACTATATACATACATACTCTAGCGCATGAGTACATATATCTGCATATGTATAATAACAAAAATTTGTTACATTTATTACAATACTTTCGTCTCATAAGTGAAGATTTTGATTTTTCTGTCAAACACTGCCAAATAAGTCTTCAGATAATACAACGTTTTAAATTAGAATATAGCCACACTGCATGAAAGATATTTTACATAATAACTAGCTGTAATAATACGATTCAAAACGACATCATTTAAATGTTATCGTCATTTAAAATATATTTTTAATATTTTTATTTATTCTACACAATATAAATATGCAATAGGAATAGGTTACCATTCAGTATCTTTTTCACCAAACTTGTTTATGTGTTGGAGTTATCTACCCTCGCACCACCGGCTTTTTCACACCTGAAATTTTATGTTTGCGTCATTAGATATATATGCGAAGTATTTACCTCTTCCTGTTATAATATATAACTAATGAGGGTTATTCACCGTTGGCAACGTTTGTGCGGAAGTCACGTGACGGTGGTATTCCATGATTTGTTTACGCTGCAATGCGAAGTTAAAGAAAGCAACATATAAAAAAACTGTGCATATTTTAGATCCACAAATAATTCAAGCAAAGAAACATGCAAGCAGAAACATGTAAGTTTTCATGCATTTCCTTTAAATTCGTCTGGTTTATTAAAAGAATGGCTTATCAAACTGAAAAGAGAAAATTTTACACCATCTGAGCATAGCGTATTATGCTCAGAGCATTTTACCGAAAATGACTCTACTTACCAAAATTTTACAGAGAGAATATTTCTGAAAAGTGACGCTGTATCGTCTATATTTAGTTTTAAGTTAGTTACACCACACTTTTTAAAAAACATAATTCAATTTTCATTTGATGAAAGAAAATAAAAAAGTTTCACGACATAGAATTCATGTCGAAAGAGCTATTGGGTGCATTAAATTACTTGAACTTTTAGACTGCACCATACCATATACTATGTTACCCTCCATTAGTCAATTAATTTATATATCAGCATTTTTAGTTAATTTTGGAACCCGTATTTTATAATTTAAATTTTAATGAAAAAATAAGAAAATAGGGAATTTTCTACTTAATTTCTTACAATAAATCTCCTATATGCTTCAATGTTACTGCAAAATGAATGTTATACTTTTCTTTTTTTATTCCCCATTTTGTGCATACCATACCAGATACAGTAAGGTTATTCCACCTTATACTTAAGGTTAAATTTTTATAATTTTGCTTATCCTAAAGATTTGTTGTTGTACACACATTTTTTTTTAATTCTTTCAGTTTTATTCAAATTTATTGTAGACTCCTAGAAATCTGAGAGTAACACAACCAATCTAAACAATGAAGTTTATTGTAAAGTTTAACAGGAAAAAATCAGGGTAGCACTTATTTTTTTTGTGGTGGTTTTTTAAAAACTGAATTTAATGAGATAAAGAAAGGTACTTTTAATTGAGGTCCAAGTCTTGGAGATAAACTGAAATAATTTATGTTGTTCCTGACTGTTAAATTATCCGAATTGTTCATGTTTAATATAGACACAATTTTAAATTTAATTTTTATCACCCAGTATATGTAGTATCATACGGAATGCATAGAAAAATCATTAATCAATTTAAACCATTGTTCTTTGCTAAAAACAGTTGAATTTTTTTTTTTTTAATGCTTATTTAAATCATTTATATACACACATGTGTACACTTTGTTTAAAACATTTGTTTTTAATTTTTTTCTTCATTCCAGTTTGTTCACATTTTATGTATTATGCATTGCATACTCATGTAATTTATGTCGACTAAGATTTTTAAATTTTCATATTTGTTCACATTTTTGTAGAACAAAGACAATAAAATCATTTCATCTTGTGTAACTATGCATTAGGGTTTCATTTTTTCTCAATTTACATTTGCTCATATTCCTATATTATTTATACTCAAATAACTTTTTCTTGTACATATATTATTTTCTAAACTGATAGCAGTGTAATTATCAGACACAGCAAAATTACTTTGTGTGTTAATCATCACTTTTCAGAAACCTTTTTATTTTTAAGTAAAAACTTTTTTTTATTTTAAGACTTCATGAATAAAACTTTTTTTATTTTGTAAAATTATGGTGAGCAAAGTCATATTCTGTGAAATAATCTGAATATAATATGCTGCATTTTGTTAAAATTATCTCTTTCCTGTTTTATTTGTCATTCTTTTAATAAAGCAGTTGTATTTGAAGGAAATTCATGAAAATGTATCCGCTTCTGCTTGCATGTCTCTTTACTTGATGCATTTATCCATATAAGCATTGTACTGTTATATTGTAGTACTCAAATAAGATTATATACCATAGTGCTATTATAGTACCCTTATAAACGATTTAAGGAGCAGGGGATTCATCAGTATCATTAGGGATTATCTATTTTTTTTTTTTTTTTTTTTTTTGTGTGTGTGTGTATAGTGTTTGAGTGGTATGTCTTGTGTATAGTGCTTGTAGGTACACCAAAGAATTTGGTGCCATTACAGTCTACAAACTAGGGATGCACCGAATATTCAGTTTGGCCGAATCTAAAACTATTCGGCTAGTTGAACATATAAAGACTCAATTTAAAAAGAAATATTTAATCATTTGGAAAAAATTCTGTTATTTTTAATTATCATTAAATTAAGATTTTTCAGAGTAATTAGGAAGTAGATTTTATTTAAATCAAAACAATTGTGTTATTTAGTTTCAAGTAACATTAAAGAAAATTAACTATTAGTAGTGCTGCACCGAGTAGCACTTTGGCCGAATAACGAGTACTTGACCTTTTACTACTCGGCTGAGTACCGAGTAGTTGTAAGAAAGAATAATTGATGCATGTATGAAGAAATTTGCACATCTTAAAATTAAAGAAAGTTTTTTGAACATAAAATTTATTTAAATGGTAAACAGCATGCTTTCATGAAAAACTTTTGTAGTGCATATACATAATTGGGTTCATTGCTATATTTTGATACTTTCAGCATAGTGGATTACTAAAACCATAACTGATAACTTTATTCTTAACATCTTTTTTAGATGCGAAGTTATCATCCTCAGACAATTCTTAGATAATATAAAAGTTACTAGCACTAAGGCTTAATTTAAGATCCATGAAATTCACATATAAAAGGGGAACAGTAAAATATTTTATAATTTGAAACATGATAGGCTTCATTAATCTTCAGATCATAGAATTGTAAAATAACAGGTGGTTTTGGGCCATAATTTGCAAAACAACAGATTTGATTATGAAAATAAGTTTTAAATAACGTTTTAGTGTATTTACATTTTTTTTATATACAGGGGTGGCTACAAAATTTCAGAAAAAAAGTTCTCTGATTTCCCTGATTAATTTTGACAGATTTCCATGATTTCCGTTACCTATATACATTCCATAATTTTGTGTATATCGCATTCTTGTGTAACATGTTTTCTAAACCACTTCAATTAAAAAAACTATACTGATTAAGAAAACTATATCAATCCTTTTATTTTTTTATGTGTTCACTTACAAAAAGAAAAGAAAAAATTTGAGAGAAATTAACAAAATTATAAAAATCTGAATTATTTTAATTGCACAGCATATTCGCATCAGAACATAAAATTATTCCACAAATTGCACTAAAATTATTATTATTATTATTATTTTAATAACTTGATGAGATTTAGCTAGAAAGTGTTTTTCTTAAAATATTAAATAAACGCACCTTTTACTCAACGGTAAACTGTATCCAAATTGGTGATAGTTTTTTACATTATTTTATAGTATAAAATTCAAAATCAATCTTTTCTTACCGATTTGAAAGTGTCTTACTTTTATTTGCACAAATGAATAATGAAAATTTTGTGTTAATATTACATAGAGGTTCTTTTTTTTTTTCTAAAATATATTATTTTTGTCTGATTTATCAATACAATTTCATGTACTAAGTTTTTATAAAATAATGCATATTACATTCATACAAGATAGTTATAATTAAAAGCTCATATCATGAATCATCTCTATACTAAGTTTGATAACAGCCCGTTTTAACTGCAGACAGCTGTTATAGCAAAAATTTTAATTATAATGACTCTGTATTTATATTTCCATATTTTTTTAGTTTAGTTATAAATAAATATCTTTCAATAATGCATAAAAATAGTGAAATTCCCACAACTACTCGGTATTGGCCGAATACATAGCCTACATTTGGCCGAGTACCAAGTACTCAGCAAATAGGTCGAGTGCCGAGTATATACTGAGTACTCGCTACAGCTCTAATTATTAGTTACATTAATCGGTACTTTTCCTGTATTCGGGCGTATGGGAAAACTTGCCAAATACTATTAAGGGCTTGGCGACTTGACTCGCATGGAAAAATTGCCAAATAATGTAGAATTCCTCCAAAATTTCTTACAACCCTAATGTGAATGTTTGTATAGGGTCAGGGCTTGGTTTAGCGAAAAATGATTTGGGCTTGGCGACTTGGCAACTAGTGAATGTTTGTATGGGGCCATGACTTGGCTCACTTCGAAAAATCACCAAATAATGTAGAATTTCACCAAAATTTCTTACAACCATAATGTGATTGTTTGTATGGGACCATGGCTTGGTTTCTTATAACCCTAAATTTCTTATAACCCTAATGTAACATTTCGGCTTTTATTCCGTAAACTATTCTTACATTTGCTTCGCTTGGCAACTTGGCTCGCATTTGGTGATTTCCATGAGCCTGGATAAAGGAAAAGAACCCATTAATCATAACAATATCTAAAAAAAAGTTTTCTTCATCAATAACAGTATAACGATATCTATACTAATATATAAATACGAAAGTTTGGATGGATGGATGGATGTTTGTTACTCAATCATGCCAAAACGGCTAAACGTATCTGGATGAAATTTGGTACAGAGATAGAGAATAGTCTGGAATACTTACATATTAATCAATTTATTTATTTTTCTATATACCAACTACTATTAACTGAGCATGAAGTATATATAACCACAAAATAATAATAATAATAAAAATAATTTTCTTATGCGATAGAAGTAGCCGATCATAGCATATTGTAATATTATAGGGGGCTTGAAATTGCTGTCATTCTATGATTGATCGGTTAGATCAAATAAATATAGGAAGTAACTTGAGAGCAAATATTATGTACATCACGTATCATGTTGTTCATATGTAACTGGGATTCAGATATAAAAGAGCAACTTCAAATTTTTCGATACTGTCCGTATCAAAACTGTCATATATGATAAGCACCCAAATGGAAGCCCATGGGTAAGCTATTGTCGCAGGCAATAGGGACAGGCACCGGAGAATGCAAGGACGAACAAGTCGCTGCCGAAGGCAGCGGGAACCCAAAGCGAGCTATTGACCGATTTCAGTTTTTTTTTTTTTTTTTTTTTTTAATTATAAAGCTATATAGAAAAGAGTTTGCCAACGAAGCGGGCAAAGCCGTCCAAAATTGTTTAAGAACTAAAATATTATTCAACAATTCGCTGGGAGATGAAAAAAAAAATCATTTCTTTGTAAAAAAAAAAAACTTAAAAATTTGAAACTCATAAATATTATATAAAATTCACCACATAATTAAAATTTTAATTCACCAGTCACCAAATTATTATTAGAACCAGATTAATATTGTGCAATAGTGAACTAAAATCATACAAAGAAAGGTTTCGAAATAAAATTCATAATTGACGACCCAGTTTTTATACTTCCGCAACGCAGTACTGTTTTAGTACAGGATCCCTATGAACGAATATTTAATTTTTATCGCCATGTTGGTGATAACTTTTTATTTATTTATTCTGGCATTAAAAATAAATAAATAAAAACTAATTCCTATTTTGATTATACTTTTTATGATGTTTTTTAGTCAATTTATGATAATAAATCATATTCTGTATATACATTTAGAGTATTGCTAGATTTCAAAAAACGCTTGCAAAGATTCTTAAGATTCAACTTTTAAAAATATATTATTTCCAAATATTGCAATTTCCATCTAAATTGGCTTTTACAATGACGATCAACAAATCCCAGGGCCAAACCTTAAAAGTGACAGGCATTCATTTAGGAACTCCATGCTTCTCACACGGTCAATTATATGTTGGTTGTTTCCGTGTTGCAAGTGCTTAGAACTTGCATGTGCTGACGGAAAATAAGTCATTTAATGTTGCATACAGATCGGTGTTAGAATAAAAATAAATTGTATTTTTTTCCCATAGATCTTTCAATGAGTTACAAATTTTTTTTAGTATACTTTATCAGACTCTGTTTTGCACAGCACCACAATAAAAAGGTGAAAAGGTTTCATTACATTACATATTATGATCAAACCGTCAGTTCCCACACATACACATCAAAATTTCCACGTGAACGAAGTCGCGGGTAACAGCAAGTATGATTATAAAGTTGAGTTAAGAAAGAGTGCATATAATTCACATGATGTTGCCATCTAGGAAACTTCAAGAGATCAAACAAAAATCATACTCAAATCTGGCAAGAAAAATAACACAAGAATATAATAGCAATTTTGAATTAGTCATTGAAAAATGCATATGAAATAAAGTCTGAACTCACATGCGGCTCAACAGGCAATAAATCACAATAAACTTGATTCCTGGAAATTTCCAAGAAAATTAATTCCTGGGTCATGCCTTTGTTTTATAAAAATAATGAAATTACGGTACAGTTAAGTATGTACAATTTCAGATTATGTACTGATGATGACGGCATCAGTATATTGTGTCCGAAATGAATGTTGTACATAGGTAGGCATTTTTACTCTAAAGGTACTGGCAATAACTTTGAAAATTTTGGCTTTCGACTTTTTTTTCGATTAAGGAAAATGAGTGCAAACTCAGAGCAAATACTTAAAAAGATACTAGACAAAACAATGGGTCATCCTGTTGAACCGTACGAACCGCACTATGGGGATACCGGCGATTCAATAAATTTTGAAGACGAAGCGCTTCCTAATATTTCAGATAATTCTTTATTGAGAGATTATGATTTAAATGAAAGAAAATTGGATTGCGACCATCATTGCAATAAAAAACACAAACATGAAGAAGGCGATCAGAAATCTGGATAATTTCCCTTGATTTTTAATAATTTTTTTACAAAAAAATACAATGGGCGATTAACATAGGAAATATTTTTCTTGCATCCACGGATGGTCAGTGACGTGACACTTCACTTGCGTATACACACGTTCCGGAAAATGCACAGGGTCCTGATCATTCATATAATAACAATCATTATTTTAAATATAAGTGTTTAAATAAATAAGTATTGTCATAAAATTCTGTTTTTTTATTTACATGAAATTAAATTAAAAAATAAATTAACTAATAATTTAATTTTAAAAAAAAATTAAATTATTACCTCCATATCCTTTGATGAAGCGATGTGCATTAACTTTGTGTTGCCAGGGAGAGTTATCTTAGTCGTGCAGTGATTTTAATAAACACCACACAACTTAGACACTCACCAGGCTCTGTGTCGGCTGTCGTGAGGTGCCTCAGGTTGATGGCTTTCACCAGTGGGATGGTGGGGTGTCTCAGGTTGTGGACTTGCTGGCTTTAGATATTGAATAATCTTCATCTGATGAAACTTCTTTAAGATGGCACGTTTCTTTGCGGTTGCTGCTAGTCGAAGTCGCCTCTCCTTTTTTCGCTTTATGGTCTGGGTCTGCTGTATCTCGTGTTTCAGAAGTAGTCGGAGGTTCAGGCTCACCTTGGTTACCCATCTCTCTTTGTTAAAAAAAGAATAACAAACAAAAATAACTAACAAATAAAATTGTTTTATAAAAAATGAAAAGTCTGAACTTGCACACAATACAAATTTATCACAATAAAATGCAAAAATATGTATTTTTGGAATTAAGACACAAAAGTGTACAATTGTTAACTTACAGTAAACAAATCAATTAGTACATTCATTGAAGTTGGCAGAAAAAAGAAAAAAAAAGAATCAGCAAATTTTACATATTTGCTAATCATACATTTAAACAAAAAAGCAGAAATTTTAATGAAATAATTACATATTTCAGACACACACATATTGAAAAAAAAAAGAAGTTTTATTCCTGGTAGTGCCAAAATATTCATTATTTTGGAAATTGGCAGCAGAAATTACCCCTAACTTAAGCATTTAATTTAGCTGTAAATAAATGTAATTTCTTTTTAACAGTAGTGAAATAAACCCACAATTCCCTAATCAACTGTGAAAATATTGCACGTTTCAGAAATTTGCTACCAAAAAAGCAAATATATAATATAATATTACACATTTCTGGAATTAACTTTGAAAATAGTACAAAATTTTATCATATTTAACAGCAAAATAATCATGTTATTTCAAAAATTTGCAGCAAAATAAAAATTAAAAACAGTGAAGCAGTAATTTTGTTGATTTTTCAGCAAAATAGTTACATAATTTGGGAAGTTAAAATGATTTTCTCCCCCCCACCCCACCCCAACATAAATTTTGGTTATGGTTTCTCTTTGGATTTACACAGATCTCAGAAACAGCCAAAACGACCTTCAAATGGAAGGATTTCAGACTAAAGTCTGAAAACTTTCATGCCTGATTAAATTAAATAACAATTTAACAGTAGACAAACTTTTCTCACAATCTTGTGGAATTATAAAATTACCCAAATAATGAATTAATATCTTCAAATAAAATAACAGATTTTTTTTTTTTTTTAACTAATTACTTTGTTATACTTCCAGGTTTAACACAGAGAAAAAATAAAATTTTATTCATTTGATATTTTCTGTAAATTTGAAGATGCTTCTAGTGTGCAGTATTTCTTTATTTGTGTAATTTGTTAGCTTTGATTAAATTCATGTATAATGTATTTAAAAAGACAATGCAGTCACTTTAAAATTCGACTGGCTTGTATTGAAGACCAAAAAATTTTAAACCTAACTGTCAAAACTGATAATTGGATGTAATTTTACAGTTATCAAACTAAAATTTTTAGGTAGAAATAGCCTGTAAAATTTGAAAAATGAATAAATTCATTTTTCTAATTTAAGAAAATAAAATAATAGTAGCAATAATAAATCCTTAGAAAGCAAGAACAAATTTAATGATTGTGCTTTTTCTGAATGTGAACATGAAATTTAAAAACCTACATTAGGTAGTGAGTAACTTTTGTAATAAAATTCCTCACAGAATATATGATGGTCTTAGGCTTCAGCAGGCAATAAGTAGAAAGTCTCCTTGTACACGCTTAAAATTATACATGCAGCATGCAACATAGTTAAAGCATGTTATAAGAATGTTTAAAGGCATGGTTTCCATAAAAAGTGGTAGACACAGAATTAGTAATTATTTTTATAATGCTAAAACAAATTCTGATACTTCACGTAATCCTTTAATTGACTGGAAATTTAGTACAACAAATATTTGATTTACATGCAGCTATATGATTTTCGGATTAACTTAGTTATTCTGGCTTATTCACACATAGCTGGAACACATAAGAATTCTTATGCGTTTTACACAACATTTTTTTTTTTTTTTTAAATGCATTTGGTCAATTTCTTATTTAAATCAACAAAGTGGAATTAACATATATAAAAAATATTTAGTTAAAAAAAAGGGTGGGAATATATATACATACGTTTTATATCCTATAATATTTAATTTGGATGAGGGGTGTAATTTATATGAATAATGTGATTCAAGGCTGCCATATGATATAAAGGTGTTGAAAAAGTGTAAACATAGCCATTCATTGAAATCATGTCCATGACTCTGGCTCAAAACACAGATATCTATAAAATTTCTTACGAACAGATTTCTCTGAGACGAATAAAATAACAGTTTCTCTAACATTAATCGTTCATAAAAAATGAACTTTATATTTCGTGGCACAATAACTTACTAAAGTTGCAATTTTTGAAGAATAAAAGTTATTGCATGAACTTTCATCACTGAAAATAAAATCAAAATTATCTGGAATACGTAAATTATAAACAATAAATATCTTTAAATATATGACATTAGAACTGCGCAACTACCTCTATAATTTATCAAGCTGGGTGTCTTTGTAGAATTCGAAGTTTTAAATATGCTTTTTTGCACAATATGTAATTACACTAAGCTTATTCATTAATTTTAATAGGCACTTCCAAAAATACGGGGGGAAGGGGATTAAATTGGGTCATAAATTAAAAATAAACTACTTAATTTTAATACATTTCACCATACATGCTTCGCTCGAATAGTCTAAAAAGTTTCTCATTCTAGCTACACAACAAACACAGCATAATGAAAAAAAAAAAAAAAAAATCATTTAAACAAGGAATGGAAGAGATACAATAATGAACTATAGTATTACAAATATATTTACAACTAATTTTAATCACATTCAACACTATGGAATATGAAAACATTCATACCTCATTGTCACTTGCGATGGTCATGTTTAAATTGCATTTCTGTTTTTTATATTCAGCTTTGACATCTGCTGATACAATGGTAGCAGTATTTCTCTCATTCTGAACTTCTTGAATTGTGAACTTTATTACAAAATCTGCTTTAAAAAGCTTACACCCATTAAGCAGCAGAACTTCCGTGTCCTTCATTCTGTGAATGAGAATGTATTCTTGGATGTTTTCATGGGGAAAATATCCGGCCGATCAAGGATAGAATAAACTATGATCTTAAAAATTCACTGCTGAGAAAAAGGGGAGAAATTTTAACAAAAAGTAATGAAAAAATTTAATAGAAATAATGGCGCTCACTACTTAGTTCAAGAAGAAACAATCCACGAGGTTAGAGGTAAATACCACCGACACGTGATCATTACGTCACCGGGATAAACCTCATTCTGAAGTTTGAAATTCACTTCGTTCCCTCTTCTCCTGACCTAGAGGTGTTAGAAATGATTTTCAGTAACGAAATTCTTTCAAGAAAAAAAAAAGCAAAAATAAAAATAAAAATAAAAGTTAAGCAAGAAGAAGATTCCCCCCCCCCCCTGTATTTTTTTAAATAACAAACATGTTTCCAAACGAATGATTCCGCGTAATTTACTTTTAATTTATTTTTCCCCTAACTATATATATATATATAGTATAATTAGATGGCTCGGCCCCCTTATCGTTCCTCTCACCAACTCCAGAAGGAGGCTTCGCCTCCCCCGACCCGCTTTTCTTACTAATTCCTGCGGGGCTCTCGCCGCTTGTTCGCTGCATTGCCTTTCACTAAATAGGAATAATAAAATATTATAGAAAGCCCATATTTAGTGTCAAATTAAAATACATAATTTTTAATACCACTTTTTTTTTAATATTACGCTTAAAATCAACATTTTTTTATTTTATTTATTTATTTTTTTAATTAGAAAGAAATTCTCAATATCTTGACCATGTTGCGTTACAGCTAATTTATATGACCTCTCTTGGTGACTTTTAAATTTCTGTTACTATTTGGGAGATGAATTTTTTGGTATATAATTGCTTGTCAAAAAAAAAAAATAATAATAATAATAATCATAAATAGAGTAAGTATGTATTATTGAATTTTTTTAGTTAATTTGGGGCTTAGTCACAATTGTAATAAGGCATCTAGAAAAAATAAATTTTACTCATGATTTGAAACAAGTAAAGAATAAATGCAGTTCTATGTAAAGACCAATTTGGCTGTTTGCTTTAAAACGTGTAATTGTTTACTGAATCAATGAATGGGGTATCAAAAAAAATCTTTATTTAAAAAATGTCTATTGTAGATTGTAGGAAATGCACAATAAGAAGACATACGGAACGCATAAAATGAACTTTTATGGATTTACACATTTTCAGATGTCAATAACATGATTTAATCATTTTTAGAAAATGTCTGTCGGTGTGTCTGTGTGAAAGAGAGACAAAAATTTTGTGGCAACTGTATCACAAAAACTACTGCACAGAATGTTATACAAATTGGTAGGTAGTTTCACATTGTCATAAAGTAGTGCCTATTGATTTTTAAGGAAAATCGTCTAAGAGGTGGCTTTGCCATTTCAAAATTTATACGTAGCGGTATAGGACGAAATTTGGAATAAAAGCGCACAAAGAGAATTATTTTAACGATTTATTGTGAAGTTAAAAAGAATTATTTAATATAGTATGCAATAGGAAAAAACATTTGGACACATAGCAGAAATTGGTCGAAATCATATACGGTAATATTGTGTAAAGAGTTAGGTTCAAAAACTAAAATAATAATAATAATAAAGGGCGTATCAGACTCGACGACTTTACAGCCGATTTTAGAGCCAACCACTGATTAGCGCCGATTTTTCGGAAAAAATTGTCTCTACTCCCAGTGTGATAGCGCAGACCGAAGTTGTCCAACTTTTTCAGAGCTGTCTTGATAAAATTGTCCGTATACTCAATTTCTCCTCGGATTCGTCCAATCACGATGCGCTATTTTGATACGTCATATTTCCAAGATGGCGGAACACGGGAATCGCTTCAAGTGGAGATTTGAAGAAGAAATATTATCGTTAAGCACGTTTATTTTACCGTTAAATGATAAGAATTTTCAATTAATCGTTTTTATTTTCGTATGTCGTTATGACAATAGTTGTAAAAAAGATCAAAATAGAAATAATAATGCAATATTTTACACAAATGAAAGAGAATTTTAACGCTAATCATTGCGTATTTTATTCGCGCCAAAAAAAGGGATAAGCGTCAGAAGTTAGTCTTCTTTCATCCAACTTTTCACCCGACTATTGTAACCTCTACGGTGCTTTCGTGGAGGAAAAATCGGCGCTAAAGTCGGCTCAAAAATTGGTTGTTTCTAAAGTTGCTGAATCTGATACGCCCTTAATAGGTGCTGAAATACAGTCATCTTTAAAATCGTAGTTGTCAAATAATAGCAGCTTCACCTCCACCTATCGTGGATAAATGGTGACGTGCCCTTAGCGGAACGTGCCCTTAGCGGAATGGAATGAAAGGGGAGAAGGAGGAATAGAAGAAGCTGTGCCCTTGGCGGAAATAAGAAGGCGTGCGAGTAGCAGATTGAAATATGTTATTCAGATGCACAAAAGAATGTTTTCTATAGAATGTAGTATGATTATAGCAATAGATTTACAGTCACATAAAAATATTCAGCTACACTGAGGGTTATTATTTGAAATTTGCTGAATTGCATTTTCGTTTACATTAAGCGTATTCATAAGCGTGAATCATATTCACATTTTAAAAAATGGTAGAATAATTCTACCATTTTTTTTTTTTAATTATATGATTTGAATTAGTGTATTTGACTACTCTACTGTCCGTTTGACCGCCTCCGGCATCCGTAAATATTTTAAGATTTTTTTATTTTTACTTTCTTCTATATTTAATAGAAGAAAGTAGTATTGAATTCGTAAAAATATCTACTTCCGGTTTTCAACTGATTTACACGTTTTGAGAGATCCAGAATACGATTTGACTATTTTTTGAAAATGTCTGTCTGTCCATGTGTGTGTGAGAGAGTGAAAATTTTTTTGAGGTAACTGTATCTCCGGAACTATTGCTCAGAATTGCATATAAATTTACATGTAGATGTACCTTGAGTTAAATTAGTGCCTATCAGGTTTTGGTGGCAAACGCTCAACAGGTGACACAATTTAAGGGAAAGCTATATCTGAGGTTCTATTGCGTATAATCAATCAAAACTTGATATAAAAGAAGGCCATTGTGAGACATGCTGATTAAATTTAAATATTCATGGACCGACAGGTGGCGCTGCTATACAGCGATTTCTGCAATTTAAGGAAAAACAAATAGGAAATTAAGAGCATAATTTCTGTTTGTGTTAAATATTTTTAACACTTTCCAACAATGTTTGAGAGTGATTATGAATTCAGTTAGACGTTAGCAGGGCGCGAAATTTCCGCTCGCCATTGTCGAGTGGAATTTTTACTCTGGCGAGTAAAAATTTGGTCTCGTTATAGATAGAATTCTTGCACGATATGGTGACTGAAAACATTATTTTTATAGATTTAAATACGGCAAAATCTTGTCATCTTATAACCTCATATTTAACCTCTCCTTTTTAGATTCTCGGAGAGCCGAGTCTGTGTGTGCGCTGCCCGAGATCATTCCAGCATGGTAAAGGAAAAAGGCTTAGTGCATACCATTGAGTGCATAGATAAAAGTTTTGATCTCTTCGGCAGTTTCGTTTTTCCAACTGTTATTTCTCCCAGCAGAGTGACAATAGACGAGCAGAGAGCCTCTTTGACCGTCGCCCACTATCCAAGAGAAGAGACACGCGAAAGTTTGCCTATGCGAAATTGTCACATGAAAATGAGCCCGAGCCCTTTTGAAGATACTGCCTATGTTTATTTTGTTGAATAATGATTTTAAAAAAAGCAGTTAATATTTTCCAAATTTTTACTGAAACGCCAATGATTTGTGCTTGTAATGATTTGTAAGCAACGATTTTATCGAAAAAGTTATTCCGAAATGGCTATTTCAAATGACAACAATGAACAAGTTATACACATCAACATTCCGTCTGATTACAAAAATTAAATGGACAAAAAAGACATTTCTAATATAAAAAGTTAACTAAATATAAGTAGATAAATAAGGAAGCTTAATCTTTCATAATAAAAAGATTTTCACAGGATAGTGTTTGACAAAGAATTTTTTTCCTTCTTTTTTTCTTTAATGACTCTTTGCATTTATGTTATTAGATATTTTAATATTTTTCGAATCTCAAATACAATGCATTATAGTGATCTTTAATTATAGATGATTATGAAACATGATGATATATGACACACTTTTAATATATATAATTTAGACATATTTGTAAAAACCTTTCAAATAGTTAGGAAAAATAAAAAACCCAAAATGAGTTAAAAAAATAAAAAATAAATAAATAAAATAAAATAAAATAAATAAATAAAAAATAATGACATTTTGTAGCGAGTGTAATCTGAGTTGAATTTTCGGACCCTGAGTTAGACTATATGTCTGTCTTTCTGTCTGTCCATTGTGTAATAATATAGTTAGACATAGAACATAGAATGTTATACAATACAACGAGCACGTACAGTTGGAAAGTGTTAATCAAAATCTACCTCATGATTTTTCGTTTTTATTTTAGTTTTAAAAGTTGTAAAACTTAATTAGATTTTCAAAAACTTAAATAAAATCATAAAATGACAATAATGTACGTTTTCGTATAGAGTACTGTGATTCATTAAACTTTATATGGTTACAGATCACCATTCCCTCAAATAACGGATATTCTACAGTAAGCATACCTATTTTTGCGACAGGTTACTTCTGAAGCAAAATATAGCCAGTGCTAAATGTGGATAAAGTGTAGAGGAAAATTGAAGAGTTCATTTATTTATTTATTAACCTATTTTTAAATTTATTATACATTTCCGCTAAAGGCACGTATGCTGAAAGCATGCCACCGAGGGGGATAACATTTCAGCTAAGGAGGCGGGTTTATGGATTTACGCTAGCTAAGGACACGGCCCCGGATAAATACCCAAAAGTGCGTGCAAAAGACTTTCCTACAAGCAACGAGAACCTGGATTCGATGGAGCGCGAATGGAAAAAACGCTGTTAGTGGATACCCGAAACGAGGTTTACAGCAATTTCAATGTATTTTTTTTTTCTTTTTATGTATAATGATTCTTAGAAAAAAAAAATATTAATAATATAGCGACCAGCGAAGCGAGCGAAACATGCTAATAATAAGTTATAAAAAATTAACATACTAATAATACTGAAAAGTATATAACTAATGAAATATTCTAATAGAAGAAAAATAATTAACAGTTATCGGGATCAGAAACGGGTAAAGTAAAATAAAATAAAATAATAGTAAATTTCAGATATTTACGTAACATTTTTTCGACAAATTATTTAGTGACGATTTTGACGAATTTGTGTTGAATTTAATTTTCAAAGCTGATTTGTATCTACCGCCTTTAGCGTGAGAGAGAAAGAACAAAAGAGAATCTGTGTAAGACAGAATTTAATTTAGTACGAAAGAATATTAATTTCAATCAGAAATTTTTTTATTTTTATATTTTATTTATTTTTTATCTCATTTTTTGGTCGTAAAACTGGGCCACGTACTTTTTAAAATGACTGAAATGAATTAAAATGAAGTATTGTTACCTAAATTTCATACTTTAGTTAAATAAAAAAAAATTAATTGTCGTATCGAAAAACTATTTGCGATCCTGGATTTAGAAAAATCACCCCTTTCATTTTGTACAGAATTTGTAACGATAGGACTGATATACTTCTAATTTGTTTTTCCCTCTTTTTTTTTGTGTGTTACACAAAAATGGTCTACAAAAACTGGCAACGACATTTTTATCTAAATTGGAACTAATAATCCCCTGATAAAAAAAAAAAAAAAAAAAACATAATTATCAGCAAAGAAAACATCACTGGTATGTCAAAACACAATGAGATTAGTAACTTACCAAATGTTTGCATTTTTTCTACTGTTTGTGAAATATTCTTTGTATCAGTTGCATACACACACACGAAAAGAGACATTTTTTATAGTTTATCTTTTAAGTATTTGAAGAACTTTTTCTGCTTCAAAACGGACATGCGACTACTGCGCGAGTAAACACGGTAATTGTTTTTTCATTACTGGTTATTTATCACATTTAACCACCGTTTTTGATTTTCGAATAGGACAAATTTAAAGATAGGTTCATTTGGAAATAAATACCGCTAGGCTGGTGAAAACGGACTAATTCAGTGAATACAGACTGGGATTCTTTAGAAAGACCCCCACGGAGGGCATTCCCCCTATAGGCCTAGGACACTTGCGGAGTCAATCGGCCTCAAATCTTCCAACCAATCATAATATATAAATAATTTTTTCAGATACCTAGTAAAGCACAAATTTTTAATATCCCCCACTTAAAAATAAGTAAATAAAGATACAACATAATATTAAAACGAACTTTAAAATAACAGGCAAACTGTCGTTAAAAATAAATAAACATTTTTCAGTTTAAATAAAACGACATATCTTTTGAGAAACACATAAAATCAGCATAATCTGGTATATCACTCACATAATTTTCTCCTAGCCTGCAATTTAGTAATCTAAAAATACATTGCATATTAAATTTTAAGATGAATCAGTCAAGATAATAAAATTTAATTTAATTTAAAATAATCTTAAGAAATTATAAACACTTTTATTTGGTATATAATTCTGTGTGAGGGGGCTGCTACCACACCTTAAACCTCCGTTCAATAGTAGTATCTACAGATATTTAAGAAATAAATAAATAATGCTGTTATTAATATGCTTTTAAACCTGCCAATCTTGATCAATTTTTTAAGTGGCAACCTCATGTGAACTTCAAAATACCAGATTTGAAATTCCTACACTTCCTTGATTTTAAATTATGCTGATAACAGATACACATAACAGATCAACTGCAAAAAATTAGACTTGCGTAATCAGGGCAACTCAAAACGTGATTTCATACGAATAATCAAGATTCAATTTATAACTTAAAAATTTCTGTAAAAATATCAAAAACATAATTGTGAAAAATCCTTAAAAAACAGATTCGTCACTCTGGACTTTCAAACTCAAGTAATACCACACCACTGTTTTTTTCTGCATCTGACCGGTTCCAAAAAGGGGGAGAAAGAAAACCCATAAAAGTGTCACCAGCAGAACAATTAATCAACCTCACCCCTTCTCACTTCCCCTCAATTTTTCTCTCTGACTCTATCCAACTTGGAAGGCGGAGTTTTTAGTAAAATTGTAGTTTTTTCACGATTTTTCCTCGTACAAAAGAAGAAATAACAGTTATTGAAATTCATTTAAAAAAATTGAAAATTGTACGTTATTGAAATGCGGATTGTCGTGGATAGCCACGCGTTTTTCAAATTCCAGAGCAGTTTGTCGTTTTCTTTTTATAAAGTTTCTTATATATAAGTACCTTAATTTTTTTTCGTTTTAAAATTTGAATTCCTTTTTGCACTAAATGACAAAAAATATCTAAAATGTACAAAATACAGGCCACGAACAAAGGTCGTAACTATCTTATGAAAAAAACAAAATTAAAAAATCTTTAAATGGAAATTAGATATCAGTGGATTAGTTTTAAATTGATTTAACCTTAGCTTCAAAATCTCAGAGACTCTATGCAGCGGCCCCTTAAGAGAAAAACTATGGCATAATGGGTATTTATGAATGTCTTTTGTAATACAAGCACACAACCCCCATACACACACACACACACACATATATATAGAAAGAGAAATGATAGACAAGTTATTTACCGATTTTGAGAAGGCCTCAATACCATGTGACCACTTTTAATAATATTATTATCTCTATGTGTGTGTTACAAAAATTTTGTGGGAGCTCTAGATAAAAATTTAATGTACAACTTTTCATAAAAGTTTATATTTAGTCGCACCTTTACATAAACTTGCATTTTTCAACTATTGGTGCATATTAGTCGACAGGTGGCGCTGTAGGTGATCGTGGTAAGAATTTACACATTTTTACGAGTGTATGACTTACAGTTATTTGTAGAGATAAAGTAAATATTTATTTTCTCTTCACTTTGAAAAAAAAAAAAATATATATATATATATATATATATGTATATATATATTCCTCCTAAACAATTCTGTCCAACCAAACTTTTAAATTTGTTAGAGAGATTGCTTTTCGAGAAATACACACACAGTAAGAAATAAAGAAATTAGAGGCTGATGATTACTAAATGTGATTAATAGATTTATACTGACTTGTTAATTTTTGTCTGAACACTTGAATTTCATAAGAATTATTTTGTTTATTTATTATTCTGTGTTTATACATAGAGAGAAAAAAGCGCAAAATTTATTTAAAACTAGCCGCCTTCGGCGACCAGCTGGTTTGCGATCCCTGAAATATCCGTGTTTACGAAACTCCCGCTCGGTGGCTCCTGCAGCGCGTTTTTCCCGTTTCAGGTCTAATAACAGCTTATTGATATATCGTGAGAATAGCTTATTGAAATCGCAGTAAATTCCCGTGCGGTAGCGCCTTCGGCGCCCTCTTCCCTTTTCAATATCTGAAACAACCTGTTCACTCACCATGTTCACTCACCATCTTTCAAATTTCTGACTTTAGCTAACCCCACTAAAAATATTCCGAAGACATTCTTGAGAAAATAGTATTTTCTTAAGACTTTCTTCAAATATTTTAAAGTATATCTTTTTCTATAAAATATCTTCAGAAATTTTAAAGACATTATAAAGAAATTTCGTAAATTTTCTTAAGTATGGGCCAAATAACTTAAGATATTCTGTAGATTTTCTCTAAAAATATCTACAGAATATCTTAAGATTATTTTTAGTGGGGAAGTCCCGCTCGGTGGCACCTGCGGCGCCTTATCCCTGTTTTAGAACTTACAACACTTTCTTCGCTCATTAGAATTTGAAATATTAAAGTATTAAAATTTTAAAATATTACAGCGCCATCTGGCGGTAGAAATTTCTGTAATATATTGTTCAATTCCAAATCAACAAAGCTTTCAAATGTTGTATTACTTATGAAATTATTTTAATTAGTAGCTGAGATACAAAAGAAAACCTAATCAGGACACCTTAAAACGTGTAAATCATGTGAAATCTCGAATTCCACTTTCGATAATATAAAAATGAAATTATACTAATTAGAAGCTGAAATGCAAAGATAATACAAACATTTTTTTAAAAGATTTGTGTCTGACTTAACATTAGTTTTCTCCAAAACTTGCTTAATTCCGGGCTATATACCATTAAAAATTATTAGTACGAAATGTGAGCGAAAATCTGAATTTGAAACTCTGTAAAATATAAAAGAATAAAAATTTTCTGGTTTTTCCGTAGTTTTCTCCGAAAGTTTCGTACAGAATTTCAACGGCTTATACAGTGAAACTTGAATAATTCGAACTTGTTTAATTCGAAATTCTGGATAATTCGAACTTTTCACTCGGTCACTTGAATTTTGTATTAAAATAATGTTAAAAAATTGTAGATAATTCGAATTCTATTTTGGATAATTTGAATTTTTCATACGATTACCTTTAAAATATTACTATAAAATTTGTTCCCAAGATTTTTCTCAGCTAATATATTTTAACAGTCTTTCAAAAGAAGGATAAGAAAATACAAGAGAAGCCCCTAACTAGTGCATCAGAAGATAGGGTGCATATACATGAACTTCGAGGTTTTTTTTAATTGAAAGTCATATCTAATGAAGAAGATTCTATTTTTGTATCAAGTCATGTGCTATGACACAAAGATTGTATTTAAAGAAGAAATTAAAAATATCTGACTATTTTTAAAAAAGTGTTGAATAATTAAGCTCGTAAAAAAATATTGATTTAATGGGAGGGGGATGTAGCAGTATTCTTAGATATAAAGTTTATGTGTTAAATCTTTGATCGTAGAGTTTTAAATTTTTAATTTATCTCTCTCTTTTTCTTTTTTCTTTTTCTTTTTTTTTTTTTTTTTTTTTTTTTGACAAGATAGTGTATATAATTCGAATTTTTGGATATTTCGAATTTTTTTCTGGTCCCGTCAATTTCTAATTATCCAAGTTCTACTGTATCATTTTAATAGCTTGCAATAAAAATACTTTAAAATATCTTTTGAATGATGTATTATGTATTACAATAATGAATATCTTTGATATATTTTAGACTCAAAATGACTAATCTATCAAGGGCAATTAACGATTTCTATTGAAATCCGTCAAAATTTAAGAATTCCAAAACTGCTTTTTACAACCGAATTCATAAAAAAAAGGGGGAAAAAAAAATCATTATTATTCTGTTAAAAGTAACTTTTGGTGTCATTAACAGATGAAATAAAAATGAATTTAAATAAATATAATGTATATTTATTTTATTTTTAAAGCTATACTTTAAATTTTTTAACTGCATACAGGTGAGCCATAATGACGGACAATTTCGAAGTTCTGCTTTTGATCGATTTTAAATTTGAAAAAATTCAAAAACTGCTTTTTTTATTTCCAGTACTTTGTCACGTGGTCGAAAAACGAAAAGCAATTTTTCCCGACCGGAAGAATAGTCAGCCAGCATGTCTAACACATGGCACTGAAGAATCGTTGATAAATGAAATAATTAAGTGTTCTGCCTGTTGCCAACTAAATTTCATACTTTAGTTAATTTAAAAAAATCTAATTGCTGTAGAGATAAGCCGCTTGCACTCTTAGATTTGGAAAAAAATCCCCTTTCATTTGTTACCAAATTCGTAACGATCGAACTAATATTTCTAATTAATTTTCCCCTTTTTCTGATTTTAACTCCGTTAAAATATCTATTTTTATGCAATCGCGGTGAATTCTCAGTCATTGAGATCACTTTTTGATTAGACATAGGTCTACTTTTTAATTAATATCTCCGGAACTAATTAAAATTTTTAAATTCTGTTTTCACTATCCCCTCGGGAAGGCTTCTGAGCACCTGTATGTAAAATTTTATAATTCTGCGTTCTGTAGGGGCTGAACGTATAGATGCTCAGACAGACAGAGAGACAGACACAGAGACAGACAGACACACATCTTCTTTTACAGTGAAACTTGAATAATTCGAACTTGTTTTCAATTTTATATTAAAATAATGTTAAAAAATTGTGGATAATTCGAATTTTATTTTGGATAATTCGAATTTTTCATACGATTACATTTAAAATATTACTCTAAAATTTTTTCCCAAGATTTTTCTCAGCTAATATATTTTAACAGTCTTTCAAAAGAAGGATAAGGAAATACAAGAGAAGCCCCTAACTAGTGCATCAGAAGATATGGTGCATATACATGAACTTCGAGGTTTTTTTTAATTGAAAGTCATATCTAATGAAGAAGATTCTATTTTTGTATCAAGCGATATGCTATGACACAAAGATTGTACTTAAAGAAGAAATAAAAAATATCTGACTATTTTTAAAAAAGTGTTGAATAATTAAGCTCGTAAAAAAATATTGATTTAATGGGAGGGGGATGTAGCAGTATTTTTAGATATAAAGTTTATGTGTTAAATCTTTGATCGTAGAGTTTTAATTTTTTAATTTATCTCTCTCTCTTTTTTTTTTTTTTTTTTTGACAAGATAGTGTATGTAATTCGAATTTTTGGATATTTCGAATCTTTTTTGTCCCGTCAACTTCGAATTATCCAAGTTCTACTGTATTATTATAGATACTATAAAATAATTATTCAAAAATAAAGCACTTATTGTAGAAGTTTTGCCTTGTTGGTTGAAATACATTCAACCAATTTAAATTTATTGCAATAGAAATAAATTTGTCTAACTGAATTAATAGAAGTTTTTAAAATCCTT
The DNA here is from genome assembly GCA_963930645.1 of Salticus scenicus. Classification (NCBI taxonomy): domain Eukaryota; kingdom Metazoa; phylum Arthropoda; class Arachnida; order Araneae; family Salticidae; genus Salticus; species Salticus scenicus. Next base: position 250,474,201 of record OZ005660.1, on the reverse strand, counting down.
TTTTTTTTTTTTTTTTTTTTTTAGTTAAATCATGAACGCTAAGGAGAGTAATCTTAAAATTCAAAATCCTTTAAACAACTAGAGATGATCAATTTATTCTTTTATTTTTAAACAAAACTGTTAAAAGTCATAAATTTGCGCTTATCAGAACAACTTCTCTTTATTAACTTTAAAAAATGAAGTCTACTGTTATCGTGTAATTTGATGGAACAAAAAATGAATGAAAAGAAAATGCTTAGTTTCAATTTAATGAATTATGAATATTTTAGTCCATTGTAGCTTCTAAGAAAACTAAATAGCCTGCCGGAAAACTTAACGCTTACCAGAAACGTTTTCTCGCCAAGTAGGATAAATCCATATCTAGGAAGAATCAGCCCTACTCATAGCTCACATAAAGCAACCCAAGATTTCATCTATAGCGATTGCGACAAGCGGATAACCACAGAACGACTTCTTATGTTAAAACTTAGAAAAATTTAAGCACGATTCGAGTGCGTCTTGCGCATGCGTAGAAGGAAAGCTGTGAAGCAGGGATCACGATACAGGATGACAAACTAGATAGGGCGGTCAGCGTGGGGAACGGAGCTTTATTTTCCGCATTAATTCAGCCGAACAGAGTAAGCGATCCGATCGCCGCCTGGTGTAGTATCTTTGAAACTCATCGGAAGAAAGGGAAAGCCCGCCCCTTCGGCTTCAGTCATCCAACGAAAGAACAGCCAGAAATGTAATAATGCGCTGATTAGTGTATTTTCGAGATTTGAACGCCCTCTATCTGTAAGATGAAAATTACTACCTTTCCGTAACATTAGTAATACATCCTTCTCTTTTAATCCGTGCTGTGAAGGTATAAATAAGTGGTTTATCCCTATTTTGTTGTGTTTACATTTTTACATGTAAATAAACACGCAAATTAACTATGGGTGAATTTGGAATAATTAATATTTAGACATAATCATAAATAGGCAGTTTTATTAGTTATTTTTATTCTGTTAATAAGTTTTGTAGATTTTTAAGAAGATGAATATTTTTTAAATTACCTATCTTATTTAAATATTTAACAACAACAACAACAAAAAAAAATCAATAAAATTTCCATTTTCTTTTTAATAATAGCATTTTTCAGTTTATAATGTTAGTTGCTTTGATTAATGAGGATATACTGTAGTTATCTATACACTCATTGCAATCTTTTGTCAATGAAAAATCGCATTGATTATTTAGTACTTGTCGTTTTCATAGCCTTGTACCCTTGTGTATATTTTACTTCCGCCTTTAGTTGTTATTTATTTATTTTTTATTTTTTGGCCGTTTATTATTATTTATTTATTTTATTTTTATACATCACAAGAATTTTTTATTTTCGCACACTAAAACACGTCAATATTGATCATTGTAAAGAAATTTTACATATACTATTTATATTTTTAACATATCATTTCTGAAAACGTTGGAAATTGTAAGGGAAAGGTGGAGAACAGTTACATACTTTAACTAGAAATAGGAAAATTTGAACGATTGGCATTAACAGTTAGTTTAAAGATTGAATCATTTTAAATTGATTGTCAATGACATGACCATAGTGTATTCATGATTAATTTCAGTTTCTTTGTGACATTTACACATCTAACTCTGTTTAAACTTTTGTTATGCTACATTTTGCTATGAAATTCCAATTTCTAGCTTATGCCTATAATATATATATATTTAGCTGTTATATATTTTGTGTCTTCTGGCTGCAGATTTTTGAAAATTATTAATACTTTATCATTTATTAAAAAATCTTTTCAAATATTGTTTTAAATAAATTAAGAAAATATTGCATGCCAGTTTCTTTCTTCCATGTTAGAAAAGAATCGAATGATTCAAATTCTAGTTCACTTTTAATCAAATCTATAGCTATTTAAAAGAGTAAGATCCGCTGTAAAAGGCACGTTAAAAATATTTAAAATATTTAAATATTTTTAACGTGCCTTTTACAGCGGATCTTACTCTTTTAAATAGTTATTTCGCACGTGGTTTTTAATTATTTAGTCAAATCTATAGTGTGCTGCGCACTCAAATGTTCTTCATATTGTTTTTTAGTCTTAAACTTTAAAGGACAAAGAGAGCAATTTATTTGGTATGTTGGGAAAGAAGTTTCAATACCGTAAATATTTCGTAGATGTGTATATAAATTGGAAGATTTTGAAAAATTCTTTCCACATTCTGGAAAATTATGCAGCGAACTTCTGCATCCATTGCAGAAATAAATAATAACTTTCTCCTTGCAAATTTGATTTGTAAGTAAAATAATAAATAAATTCAACAAAAATAAATAGAAATTTTAAATCTAACAAATGTAATGAAAACAAATTTAAATTATAACAATTAATTAAAACAATAACAAATTAAAAAATATAAATCAATGCATGAAAAAAAAAAAAAAATCGCCCTCGAGAATGAACAGAAAAAAAAAAAAAAAAAAAAAAAAATTATCTTTTTTGGTCAAAAGGGGGGGGGGGGAAGCAAAATCAAAACAGTTCTTACTTTAATTAATCAGAATATGATGGTACTTTATTCTAATCATGATTATTTAAAAATTACAGTGTTATTAGTAAGTATTGTTCAGCATGAAAAATAGAACACGTAAATGTATTATAATTAAGTAGAAAAATATTTTATTGATACAGAACGATTTATATGTATATATATTATGTGTAATGGAATAATTAAAAAAATTATAATTCTGAACGAAAAATAAAAGTTGCTCCTACATAACTGAAAAATATAGGTTAATATACATTAAATTTGAATAAGATTATTAATAATAATTAAAATTTACAACTTATTCTTTAATTGAATTCCTGTATTACAATTACATTATTCAAAGTATGTGAAAAATATAATAATTACATTAAATCGTTTATCATGTGTTACATTCGTGGTTAAATAAAAAAAGATAAATTTATACTTGATCTTTAAGAAATAGAGATAAGTAAACTTACTGATTTGAAATCACAATAGCTTGAAACAATCTTGCGTGGCAATCCTGCAAGGGTTTACATTAAAGCAAAAAAATAAATAAAACTTTTTGCTATTAATGTAACACCAACTGGCTGAAAATCTACGAAATAGAAGTAAGAGAGACAAAACCTCCATATCCTACATTTGAATACGTCCCATACATACTTCCTGGAAACATTTGACACCTTAGCGTATATTTTAATTACAAAATAATTCCGTCATTCAAGACTTCGCCATTTAACGTACAATAACGAATAAAATATTTTAAGTAATGCGATAAAATTCTAAAATTTACATTGATAATCAATTCCTTAAAACGAGTCAGAAAATTATCACAGTCAAAAAAATGCTAAAGTTGTAAACAAACATAAATATACTTAGAGAGAGGGAAAATGTATTTAGTTTCGCCCCATCCGGTTTTACGCATGCGCAAGAGACACGAACTCAAGCTAAAATTCTTTCTCGCAAGAAGTCGTTCTATGGTTATCCGCTTGTGCGATTGCGCAGTGACTCATCGCCTTCCATTGTTACAGGATTTTTGTATAAATGCATTGTAATTATAAAAGCAGGTTTTTATTGTATACATATATACAAAAGAGAAAGATTTTGTGATATTCTATCAGAGTTAACAAAAGAATGTAAAAAGCCTTTTAGTATATGACTCGAAAAACTATATGAATAGTATCTAGAAAAAAGCATATGACTGTATGTCCAATTTTTAAAATTTCCTCCAAAAACAATTAAGAATCAAATTTACTTATCGCAACTAAAGATTGAAAAAAAAATCATAATAAACAGAAGGATGTCAATAAATTTTTTATTGATTCTTCTTTTCCTCCTTTAATTTTATCTTCAATAATATATTTAGTAAAATTATTGTCATTGAGATGTATGTTTTAAAAGATTTTCTATGAAAAAAATATCTAAATATATCATTACTTTTATTTAAAGAAAAAAACATAAATTTCTGATTCAATTAAATAATTTGTATGAAAAATATGAATATACATTTAGTCAATCATACAAAAGAAAAACAATATATGTGTGAAATTTGTTATAAAAAATTCTCTGAGAAATGTAATCTAAAAAAACACCAACGCATACGCACACATACCGGAGAAAAGCCATATGTCTGTGGGGTTTGCTCTAAACGATTCTCTGGTAAAAGTGACTTAAATAAGCATTTACGCACTCATACAGGAGAAAAGCCATATGTGTGCGAAATTTGTTCCAAAGGATTTGCTGAAAAAGGACATTTAAATTCACATCTACGCACACATACAGGAGAAAAGCCATACGTCTGTGAAGTTTGTTCGAAAGGATTCTGTAATAAAGCCAATTTAAACAGTCATTTACGCAATCATACGGAAGAAAAGCCATATATCTGTGAAGTTTGTTCAAAAGGATACTCTACTAACGGTAGTTTAAGTAGGCATTCGCGCTCTCACACAGGAGAAAAGCCGTATGCGTGCGAAATTTGTTCCAAACGCTTTTCTGAAAAGGGACATTTAAATTCACATCTACGCACTCATACAGGGGAAAAGCCACATGCTTGTGAAATTTGTTTTAAAAGATATTCTGATAAAAGTCATCTAAAAACACACTTTCGCACACATACAGGGGAAAAGCCATACGTCTGTGAAGTTTGTTCTAAAGGATTCTCTGATAAAGGTAATTTAAACAGGCATTCACGCACTCATACGGCAGAGAAGTCAAACGTTTCTGAAGTTTGTTCTAAAGGATTCTGTGATAAAAGTAATTTAAATAGACATTCACGCACACATACAGGAGAAAAACCATGTTTGTGAAGTTTGTTTTAAAGGATTCTCTAAAAAAAGTGATTTAAATACACATTTACGCTCTCATAGTGATGGAAATCATATGTGTGAAATTTGTTCTAAAGGTTTATCTGGAAACGAAATTCTCCATAAATATTTAAGGTAAGTGTACCAGTAGTGGGCCATGTACCAGTAGTGAGCCACTTGAATGTTTAAATTAAAAATAAGAAATTCCAACATTCAAATGAGATAAGAGATCTGCCTCTGATAAGCTGAAACCCTTATTGACTAGATACCAGAGGCACAACCTTCATTTCCTATTTACTTAGGAGTTAAAAAAATTTTTGCTGAAGTTAGTCTCAGAGAGCAGCATTATAAGCCTATTCTTAATGGTTTCCTTAAGAGATAAGTCTTCATTCAACTCCTTTTTAGCATACATTTTGCTTGTTTTAAAAATGAATTTTTATTGATATTATTTCATTATATACTGCATATTTTATAAACTATCATTAAATTAAATAATATCAATAATTTATAGGTAATGGAGGGTGGCCCACTTTTGGATCAATGTTTTACTAAATGTTCCAGTAGTGGGCCTAGCAGGCCCAGTACTGGAGCACATGCCTTTTCTCATATAGACTGTTTTATGATGTTTAATAAAAAGATTACATCTTGTAATCTTATTTTGTATAATTAAATTTGTTTTATTTCTATCAGAACCAGTAGTGGGCCACGTGGCCCACTACTGGTACACTAATGGCCCACTACTGGTACATTAATGGAACATTCTGAAAAATTACTTCAATAAATATGTGAATTACCACATCACAATATTATTTCAATATTTTGTTTACTTTGTATTTGCTATTTAGTGTATTTAATTCTTTCATTTTATTTATATGTTGTGAATGAGATGTATTTTTATGATTAAATAAGATTCCCTAAGATTTAATCTTTCAACAATTATGTCATTTTGATACATATATTAGCTTATAAATATCATGATACATATCAGGATGAATACCAGCCAATTCTGACTATTATAGTCAGAATAAAATGAAAGAATTAAATACACTAAATATCAAATACAAAGTAAACAAAATATTGAAATAATATTGTGATGTGGTAATTCACCATATTCATATTTTGTTCTTAAGTAACGCATATTCACAAGTTATATAATCTAAAATACGTGTATAATGAAAAATGTTCTCAAATTGTAGTTACCTTTGAAGTTAGTATTATAAAACAACTGATTGTTTATTTTGAGGACAATATGTAAAATACAGATAAAGCAATTCTGTAAGCTTTGGTGTATTTATTTTATATGTTTTGATTTGAAATGTATGTGAATTATCTAGGTAATTTAGGCATTCCTTGCATTAAAATAATAGTTTTGTAATTTTTCGATACATTATAAAGATATTATGCATATTTAATTATATAATAATGATAGTATATTTACTCTGTAAATAGAACATCCTAGCAATTCCACAACAAAATATAAATACTTCTAGTTTTGGTTTACTTTTGTTTTAAATATCTTTGCATCGTTTTGAAAAGGAATTAATATAACTATAAAATATAATGTTAATAATATTACTATTAAGTATATTTGTTTTATGCTGAATAATATTTTACATTATTTAAAAAAATTTTCATGCATCCCGTGAAAAAACAATGGATTGAGTTTCTACTGTAAATATTAATAATTTAAAATATGCATTTTTAAATGATGAAAAACTAATTCAGTTTTAATTTTTGCAGTCTTTAAGTTAACTTAATAATAAAAGTATATTGAGGAAGAAAATGATTTAGGTGTTAAAGAGCCTGTTAAAGTTTTAATAGATTATATAGATTCCCTAGGCGTCAGTTCTATATATGATCAGGTAACAGTAACAGGGTTGCTACGGAACAGGGAAAACTCAGGGAATTGAAAATCTACTAAAAACAAGGAAAACTCAGAGAATTTGGAAATTTATTGCAAAAACAAGGAAAATTCAGTGAATTTTGTAATTTTGTGGAAAAACATTGGATTTTTTTTTTTTTATAATCAAATCTTTTTTTTAAATTTTAGTGCTTTATAATGAATTAATTATGGTTTTTTTCTCCAACTATAGTAAGTTAATAAAATGAATAAACCCTAAATATGTTCAATTGACTTGTAAACAAGTTAGATTCTAATGCTGCATGATTACGTGTCATCTATTTTACTTCCAGAAGAGACTTTTTTTCTCCTGATTTGTGTAGCAACCCTGAATAAGTGATACCATCAAAACTTTTGGGGAAAAGGCTGATCTTCACAAATCATTTGGACTCTGTAAGGAGGCAAACAATAATAATGACTCTCCAATTGCTGGGCCATCGAAAAATATTCTATCACCATTTAAGAGGGCTTTTTTCTGGCCACAAAAGAAGGATGATCAAAGAAAAAAGAGAAAGCAAGGGAAAAAAAAAAAATCCTACTGTAGTTACTTCACCAGAAATGATCATGTATTATAAAAAGAAAGACGTTGCTAAAAATGCAAAAGCTGCTGAAAAAAAAAAGAGAAAAATTGAAAGAAAAATGGAAAAGAAAAACAAGATCAATTTGTTCTTGTGTCCCTGATGGGAGGTAGAAGAAATACACAAAAATATAGATATTTATGCATAATTCAAGATATAAAACATAAAGCAATACAAGTTCAGGGGTTAAAATCCACAAAGACCAAAAAGGACTTTGTAATTGTCAAAAATTATTTATTCACCATAACATATCAAGATTTATTATCTGTAATACCCCAATCAGAACTTAAGATGAAAGACAGACAGTTAACATTCACATATAATAAAAAATTGCCTATTAAAGAAAAAATGTAAATTTCATGTGGCAAGAATGCATAAATAAAAGATTTCATCAACATTAAGCCATTTTTATTGTATTTGTACAGTGCAAAAATGTTAATATAGTCTTATTATTACTGTGTATAATGTTTCTATTCTTTCTTTTAAGCATATTTGGAAAGTATGGGTGGCTCACTTTTGGTATGCCCACTACTGGTACATTAAAATTTTGCTATGCCCACTTCTGGGGCATAGAGTGATCCAAGTTTTTAATTTTTTTTAAATTGATATTACAATATTTTTGATATTTTAGAAGATTATTATTATAGATAAAAGTTTGAACAATCATAAAAATATATAGTTTTGCAAAACTTCTTGAAAGTTTTATAGTAATTGAGAAAATGCCCTTAAGTGGCCCACTACTGGGGCATTTACCTTACGCATTCACACACAGAAAAAATCATGTGTATGAAATACACTGCACGATTATCTTGGAAAGACGATCTAAACTCACACTTTTCTGTAGTTTTCTTATGTGTGACGATATTTAAATGCCTTTTCTGTAAGTAATACAGAATTTTGAGAATTCATTTAACTACAGTGACCGACGAAACAGGCAAACCCGTCTAGTGTTATATAAAAACACCAAACTCATTACATGATATGTAATTGTTTATTGACTAATTTGGGTATTTATTTTCTGTGATTTTCCAGATGGCTATATCTCAGCATCTCTTCACGAAAACTGCCGCAAACTGCACACATAAAATGTCAGTTTTTAGAAGCTGACGCCAATCGTTTACAAAGCAGCATCATTTCGTTTACTAACTTCCGGAACAAAACCTTTCTACTATAGATGGAGCTTAATAATTTATTAATTTATGTTTCAACCAAAAGAATGAATAAGGTTTAAAATTATATTAAGCATCATGTATTTCACTTTGATATTTCTTGAAGCAAATACTTGTAATCTAATTACGATGGCTGTAAAAGATTGAAAATAAAATCTGGTGCGCTGGAAAAAATGAAGATGTTTTCTCAAATGCATTTAAAAAGTAATGAAGGAAATCGCAAAAGATCTTACATCTATTGCAAAAATGGTATATTTCAGAACTGAGAAAATGACTGGATGATCGATTGTTAAATGCTTAATTTGTACACACAATCTTTTGACTGGGAAAAAAAATCTTCTGAGTTTTGACCCTAACATTTCTCCAAGAATTTATTTTTTCCCCACTCTAACACTTCCTCCAAAATTTCCCCACAGGCAAAATTTTTATTCAAAATCGCGAAAAATTTCCCCAATCTGGTAACCCCGAGTAAATCGTAAATCCCTAATAACTTACGAATTTTTTAAATTATAAAATTCATTATCAGTGATATTCGTGCCAGTATCCTAAATAATATTTCAAAAGTGGTCTGGCATCTATACGATGAAAATTTTCCTCAAAATTGACGTTTATGTGAAATTTTGCCCTATTCTGCCATGTTAAGAAATTTGTAAATTTCCAAGAACTTGCGAAATTTTCAAAGTAACTGGTCTTACATTTTTACAGAAAAAAAAAAAAAAAAAAAATCCATTTAATTCACGTTTAAATGAAATTTTGCCCTGATTTCCCAAGTGAAGAAAATCGTAAATTTCTAATAACTTACGAAGTTTTTTAATTCGAATGTTGCAAATGAATAGAGTTCTTGCCAGTGTCATAAATAATATTTTAAAACTGGTATGACCTCTTTGCGATCATTTGTTCGTGAGATATCGTTTACACAGACTAACAAACTAACAGATACCCTACAGAAAGACACCATGCAAATTTTATCATTTTCGGATTCCTCACACTTCAAAACATGTAAAAAAGTCAAAAATTTTCACTATTACATAAGTTCTCCATGCCTATAGTATGATTGGGAAGAAAAGAAAAGAAAGATATATATAATATACATAAACATCTATTCATTCGCACAAATTAAAAGCCATTTGTGTGTGAATTATGTTGCCTTTTTTTTTTTTCTTTTTTGTAGAAATGTGATCTAAATTGACACATACGCACTAATACCGTAGAAAAAGTAGTTTCCAAAATCCTTCAGAATACACATGTGTGGCATACAGAAGGTCTGCAAGATTTTTTAAAACAAGTCCGAATAAAAAAATGTTTGCAATTATACGGAAGAAAATCTGTGGTATCAAAAATAACTTTCAATGGATGCTTCATTCGTTCATTCTGTAAAAGCACTACATATATATTGGGTTGTTCGATAAATAATGTCGTTCTTCAAGCAGACTGTGAAGAGTCGCTTGCGTGCTCGCTCGCTTGCTTCCTTCGTTTCCTAGCCTGCAGAAGAAGATCATTCTGAGGCTGATATTCTTTTCTAGTTTTCTCAGATGGAAATAGTTCGCACTGAGCTGGTGCAACAGTTGCATATGTTTTGTAAAAGTTCCGTAATGGCTGAACTTTTCTTTTTCTGTTTTTATTTAAACAAAAATTTCATTTTAGTTTTAATAAACTAAATTTATTTTAATTTTGATTCTGTTTTATTTCCCTTACCATATGTGTGTAAATTATCTTATTTATAGATCCAGCTTAATTTAAATTTCTGGAAGGATTTAAAGTTTATGAATAAGGCTAAGTTATTGAAATTCTGATTTAAATATTTCTTTCTCAAAGCTCTTTTAGATTTAAATTAAGCATAACTGAAAACAGTGACCATTGTTACTGGATCGTCCATTAACACCATTGTTACTGGATCTCTCCATTGGTGAGATCCATTGTTACTGGATCTCTGCTAATGAATATATTTTATCGGATTATAAGTTTAATTTCAACCCATAATCCAACGCGGGTTATGGGCCATAAGTTACTGTTTTAGTGGTGGTAGCTTAGATTAGTAATTATCATTTTGTTTTATCTAGTAAAGAGCTAAATGTTTAAAACACATTTTGAAGTTTTAAAAAAAAATGTGTATGAAGAAGATTAATATTGAAGGGTAAATTAAGTAATCGATTTTTGAAAGTAATTTCTTTTTCTGACTATTGAATTACCTGAATACACACATTATGGTATTGGAAAAAGCTGTTTCTTTCTAGGTAGTGTCACATCACAGATTATTACACAGATAGGACACTCCCGTTTATTCTTCGGTAACCAAAATTTGACTGTAGCGACCCTATTGTTAACGGCTGTAAGTTTCTCGAGCTCTCCAGCTTACGCAATTGCTCGTCTTATTTTCATTGTATCTATGTTCATATCGTAATATTAGTGCAGCGTTAAACCCAACATCCAACCAACAGTTGTATTGATGTTTACGCTTGGGCTTTGTTATTGTTTACGAATTTGATTGCCGAAAGCTATTTATTTTAAGAAGCAAGTACTAAATATTAAGCAAATAAATTTCGAAAATATACATAAACCAGAAATATTTTTTTCATTTTAAAGCATTTTGTATTATTTAAACCAAGCAATGTTATATATTTGAGATTTCATACCATACTGCTATTTAAGCATTACAGTTTGTTATATTAATTTGTATTGGCAATTTTTATTTTCAAACATAATAAAAATTAGTTTTTTTTCTTAGAAAATAGCTGTGAATGTTATGATTTTGTTAATTTAAAAGTAGTAGAAAAAGTGAAGGAAAGAAAACTGCACGTTTCCGTTTGGCAACTTTATTATTGTTTACAAACTTTATTGTCAAAAGCAATTTATTTTAAGAAGCAAGTGCTAAATATTACGAAAATAAACTTTGAAAATATAAATAAAATAAAAACTTTTTTTCATTTTAAAGCATTTTGTATTATTTAAACCAAGCAACGTTAAATATTTAATGATTTCATACTGCTATTTCAGAATTATAGTTTGTAATTTTAATTTGTTCTTGAATATGTTTGGCAAAGCATATTTTTAAACATTATAAAAAATAATTTTTATTTCTTAGAAGAATAGCTGTGAATGTTTTGGGGATAATTTTGTAAATTCAAAAACAATATAAAGTGAAGAAAATGAAAACTTCCCATACTAACCTGCTACTAACTACTCGCGAAATAGAAAAACAATTTTCGACCAAAGATGCTATTCATGTAGAGTTAACACACATAGTTCCCTTCCGTTGACACTAGTGGTGCTACTATATTTCCTGTTCGCGTTTTAGCTTCACTGTCCTATCTGTATGATAATCTGTGTGTCACATACACTGTAGACTTGTTTAATTGGACTTTGAAACTGTGTGGACAATAGCTTGATTATATATGCATAAGGACTACTTTAATTGCAGTTATTTTAAGTATTGTATAATACATACTAATGTTACTTTATCTCTTTATGCAAAGGAGTCTGGACAAAGGGAAATATAATCTGAAAAGGTTTAGGAAATTAATTTAAGACGGGCTGTTTCGAATGTGGGGCTATAGTTTAATGTAGTTCCCCTCTCTTTTCCCCTCTTGCCTTATTGTTTTTTTGAGACGTCATGGCTTCGTTTACACAGTACAGTATAGCTAAACTCACACACTAATTATGTGAGCTGGTCCCAGGATATTAGATTCATCTTAATGGAAAAATGTGTCTGGGGTATCGTCACCGGAGAGGATGTTGAACCTGATTACAAGCCAGGTGATCCAGTTCCAAAAGAGGTAATTGAATACCGTTCTAGAGCTCAAACAGCTTTAACAAACATTTTTCTTAATTTGAGTGACAATTTTAAGCAGATAATTTATAGTTGCCTTACAGCCAAAGACGCTTGGAATAAAATCAAGGAGCATTTTACTCCTGATAATAGAGCTCAGCATATGGCTCTCTTCTCTGAACTTTGCTCATGCAAAATTAAACCAAAGGAATCCGTGGACGTCTTTGCTGCCAGGTTACGTATCATAAGGGATCAACTCAAGGGAATTGGTGAAGAAATACCCGAAAAATATGTTAGTTTCCAATTTCTCAGGTACCTCCCAAATAACTTTGACTCTATAGTACAAAACGTTTTAAGATGGGAGGATACTAAGTTTAAATTTGAGACAATAGTTACAGAATTAGTAGCGGAAGAAAGCCGCCAAAGAGTCCGTGAGAAGGACAAGGTTGAGACTTATGAAGCCAATAAGGTAGCTACTAAATTTAGATTTAGAAAAGGTGAAATTAAGTGTTTCAGGTGCGGACAGGTGGGAGACGTAAGAGGCAGTTGCCGTACCAAGTTGAGAGGAGAGTACCCAGAAAACAGGACCACCTATGAAAAGAGCTCGGAAGCAGAATCGACGGATGCATCTGGCAGACCAAGGAGGAGTCATACTGCACCTAAAACAAGTGGCATCATGAAGGGTAAGAAGGGAAATGGTAATTCAAATTTTGATTTAAAACCCAAATCTTTCTTTGTCCAGGCCAATTTGTCACATGCTACGGAGTTAAAAGATGTCTTTGTGTTTGACACTGCGGCGTCTCATCATTTTACTCACAATAGAAATATCTTAGAGGATTACACTCCTGTAAATAATGAGACGTTGTCTGTCGCTGTAGATGGTCTCAACTATCCCATAAAGGGAAAAGGCACCATGAAGTTAAGATTCGGCCAACAAATTTTGTCTTTTAAGGACAGAATGTATATACCTAGCCTTAGAAAGAACTTATTAAGTGGGCCTCGTATGGATATTTTTGGCGCTTCATTTCATGGCAAAAATGGGAGGGTGAAAGTATCAGACAGAAATAATGAATATCTTTTCACAGCCATTCTTAAAAACGGCATTTATATCACTGATGCAAAACCAGTTGCTGAAAAGCGGTCAGTTAAATTTGCCGCAAACACTAAAATTGAAAGGGGAATCGATAAATTAGACTTATGGCATCGCAGATACGGACATTTAAGTCCGAGTTCAATTGAACGTATAAAGCGGAAAAATGTGGTAAAAGGTCTTCCTCACCTGGACTTCAGTAACTACTCATGTGAAACTTGTATTTTGAATAAGTTTAGAAGAGTTACATTTAAGAGGGAACATGAAATTAAGTCTAAAGCCCCGGGAGAAATGATACACACTGATGTTTGGGGTCCGACAACGACAATTGGTCGTGATGGGGAGAGGTACTTTCTGTCAGTAATAGACGATTTTAGTCGGTATGTGACCAATTATCCCATGGTTTCAAAGCATGAAGTTAGTGATAGGTTATGCCAGCATATATTGCGGATGGAAAACTCCCTTAATACCCGTCTGAAACGTGTGAGATCGGACAATGGAAGTGAGTACTTAAGTAATGACCTGTCTGATTTCTTTAAAGAAAAAGGCATTAAGCACGAAAGGTCAAATATCTGCACGCCGGAACAAAACGGTTTGGCGGAACGGTTTAATCAAACAGTGCTAAACAACGTTAGGTCGATACTGGATGATAGTAACCTTTCGGATACATTTTGGCTTGAAGATTTAAGGTACTATTCGTATACTTGGAATCGTTCTTGTCCCAAAAGGATTAAATGCACACCTTTTCAAGGATATTATGGTAGAGTACCATCAATCAAGCATTTAAGACCTTTTGGTTGCACAGCTTATGTTGGCCAACCTCGCCAGCTGAGACGGTCTAAATTTGAGAGACGTGCCAAAAAGGGTATAATGATAGGATACCCGTCAAAAACACGTGGGTACAGGATCTTTATTCCAGAAGATGATAAAATTATAGAATCTATAAACATCAGTTTTAATGAACAGGAACACGGAAGTTGTAGCGCTGATAGCGGAAGCATCCTGGACCCTGATGTCTGTGATAGGAATAATCCGGTAGAACCTCCTAATCGGTATTTTGTCTCATTAGATCCTCCATCCTTATCTGATGATGAATATGAGGATGCCCAAACAGATGTGGAGGACGAAGTTCAGGATGAGCCCCGTACGGTTGAGTGGTATAGAGAGATAAAACATCTGAAGGAAGAGCCCCGGGTCGACGTGTACTATTATGAAGTGGGAAAGAAGGAGAAATTAAATTCGATTGTAAAGGTCGAAAGATATTGTCTACGTCATAACATTAAATTTAACAAGTCTTATTTTAACTTCTCTCCAAAAGAAACTTTTGAAGGTATAGTGCGCGGTTTTCTCACTCCACCTAGTACTAGTGCAGCGCAAGCATGACTAGGCCAGTCCACTTTGGTAATTCCAAGAACATTAAAACAAGCTAGGCTTTCACCTGAAAGCGTTGAGTGGATAAAGGCCATGGTAAAAGAACTTGACACCATGAAGGCTCTTAAGGTGTGGAAGTTGGTTAACCTTCCTCCTGGTAAAGAGACTGTCGGTTGTAGGTGGGTATTTAATGTAAAAAGAGATGAGACGGGACAAGATGTACGGCTAGAGTTGCAAGGCCTTCAAAATGCCCGGTTTTTTCCCGAAAAAAAACCGGTTTTTTTCCTCTGGGAATTTAAAGCAAAATTGGGAATTATATAAATTTCCAAAAACTGGGAATTTTAAAGTAATGATAAATTTAATAATTAACCCTAATATCTGAGAATTTTTATAAATAACAATAATATAGCTAATAAATTAATACTGCATTATTTTTGTTTCTTTGAAACTATATTAATGCTATAATATGTGGTACTGATTAAAAAATATTTGTTGTGAATGAAGGTAGAATGAAATAGCTCATGCATGATATTTTATCTGGAATAATACAATAAAATAAAATGAATTTTAAACTTCTGAAATATTGCAATCGTTTTATTTATAAAGAGGTGAATTTAAGAAGAATACTTATAACTATTTTCTGACAACTAGTCAATCAAATAAGTGAGATGTTATGATTGCAAAAATTTTCCTTTATTGTCTATATCAATAAATCATTCTTTATTATTCATTCTGAGATAATCTCATAAAAATATCTAAAGCAGTTTTCAACTATACTTATTTATTTCAAACATCTTCATATCGAATTTACTGTTAAAAAAAAAAAAAAAAAAAAAAAAAAATATAAACTGAGTTATCTTTAAAGATTTACAATTCCGATTTTCAAAATATTCAGAAAAATACACTCTTCTTTGTCAAGAAATTCAGCTACCGTGATAACAGATTAAACATTTTCGCATTTTTAATAAGCAAAATAAATAAATCTTGTTCTTTTTCATACAAAACTAAAAATGGCGGATTTTAATAAATTTAATTTCTAGAAAAAAAAAAAAAATGTTTCTGAACAGTTGAAAAAACTGTAACATATCTGTAAATTAACTCTTTTATAAGAGAAATGTCTTCAGATATGTAAATTTTTGAAACTAAATTTGAAAACTAATGTTTTAGCTTTAATTCTCATATAATAAATATAAATGACTCAACGATACAACCTTATAAGCTTATCAACATCTAAAAGCCTTTAAAGTATGATTTATATTATATAAACAATATGTTGTTTGCTTAAGATTTTTCGAATTAGTTTTTTCCCCGTAAAATTCCCAAAGTTCCCAAAATTTCCAGTTTATTCCCCAAAATTCCCAGGTTTTTTCCCTTGCTTCAAAATTCCCGGGTTTTTTGCATCTCTATGTACGGCACAAGGCACGTCTTGTGGCGCAGGGATTTAAGCAAATACGAGGCGACTCGTATGATGAAACATTCTCACCCGTTGTATATTTCTGCGTTATACGTCTGTTCTTCTCTTTGTTAGTTAGCCATTTAGGCTGGGACCACCTGCAATGCGACGTAGAAGTAGCATACTTGTATGCACCCTTGAAAGAGGACATTTATAAGTCCCAACCACCAGGCTTTGATATCTCAGGAAAGGAGCACATGGTATGCAAGCTAGAAAGGGCCTTGTATGGTCTTTGCCGGTCTGGTCGAATGTGGTTTTTTGAAATGGATCAAAAACTACAGGCTTTAGGGTTTATAAAATTTAAGGAGTGCAATTGTGTATACAAGCGTAACTCGAACCTCGTACTTTTGCTCTATGTGGATGATATTGTGCTGTTCGCACCCAAAACACATTATCGACCAAGGTTTAAACCTGTTAAAATCGTGCTTTGATTTAAAGGTATTAGGTCGAACTAAAAGGTTACTGGGTGTCGAGTTTGAGCACAATGACAATCAGATAAATATCCACCAAAGGTTGTACATCGAAGATGTGTACGAGAGGTTGAGGTCCTTTAAACCGCCTGTATCTTCCTTGCCAATTGCTAAAGGTGCGTAATGTACTCTAAAACCCAAAGTCCAGTTACGTTTGAGGAACGATCAGAGATGGTTAACATACCATATCGTAATTTGTTAGGTTGTTTGTCGTTTTTGGCGAATCGTACCAGGCCTGCTATAAGCTATGCGGTTAATTTGATGAGTCAATTTCAGGAGAATCCTGGCCCAACACATTGATATGGCTTGTTGCGGATACTAGGATATGTAAAAGGCACAGAAAACTGCAAGTTAAGATTACAGGCAAACTCGACTGAATTAGTTGGGTACTCTGACGCTGACTTTGCGTGTAATAAAGACGACAGGACTTCCGTTGGCGGGCACTTAGTATTTCTTGGTGACGCTCGAATTAGCTGGCGCACATTTAAACAGAAATGCGTCAGCCTTTCATCAATGGAGTCGGAGTTCGTTGCGTTAACCGAAGCCACGAAGGCCTTATTGTGGTATGACCGTATTTTAAAAGAATGTTGGGATTACAAATTATTAGCGCATAAGACTAAACAGGCGACATTATTGGTTGACAATATATCCGCTATAAATTTCGTAAAATCATCTATTGAAAATGCGCGCAGTAAGCACATTGATGTGCCGTTACTCTTTGTGCGTGATCTTGTTAATAAAGATATATTTCAAATTAAATATGTTCCCAGTAAAGGAAATTTCGCTGATGCTTTCACCAAGCCCCAGACTAAAGCCGACCTTGCTAAATTTGTAAAAGCTTTATTTTTATTAGTGTAATTTGTACATATTTATATGTATTTTATAATTAAAAAAGTGTAATTTCTGTAAGCTAACGTAGTTCTTCTTTAGTCTATTTATAGTAGAAAATAAAGGACAATTCAGGACTGTGAACTATTAGTATGAAATATTTTTCTCTTCTGGAAGTGAGGGGCCATTGTCAAGATACGAGACAGTCAGATATTGACAATTGGACTTCCATCGGAAAAATGACCATCTAGTTTCTTCATTCTGACTCCATGTTACAGAATCCGTAATGATCGCCAGCGGCTTCATTTCTTTTGAATTCCATTCCTCTAACGCAAGCCGCAACTGCAGTGAATCCCTAAATGGTTCTTCAACATAATTCTCCAGAGGGCGCATTACACCAGTATGCAAATACAAGAACTTGGAAGAAGTATAAATACTTCACGCAGACTGTGAAGAGTCGCTTGCTTGCTCGCTCGCTTGCTTCCTTCGTTTCCTAGCCTGCAGAAGAAGAGCATTCTGAGGCTGATATTCTTTTCTAGTGTTCTCAGATGGAAATAGTTAGCACTGAGCTGGTGCAACAGTTGCATATGTTTTGTAAAAGTGCCGTAATGGCTGAACTTTTCTTTTTCTGTTTTTATTTAAACAAAAATTTCATTTTAGTTTTAAAAAACTAAATTTATTTTAATTTTGATTCTGTTTTATTTCCCTTACCATATGTGTGTAAATTATCTTATTTATAGATCCAGCTTAATTTAAATTTCTGGAAGGATTTAAAGTTTATGAATAAGGTTAAGTTATTCAAATTCTGATTTAAATATTTCTTTCTCAAAGCTCTTTTAGATTTAAATTAAGCATAACTAAAAACAGTGACTACGCTCCATTGTTACTGGATCTCTGCTAATGAATATATTTTATCGGATAATAAGTTTAATGTCAACCCATAATCCAACAATAGCATGCAGAAGGAGAAAAAATGACATGATAGTAACATATTTTGTAAATTATTTTGTATGAATTTATGGTAAAAGCTGTAGCAGAGTGCGATGTGTGTGTGGTTATACACATTAATAAAAGAACCAGCAGGTTTTAATAGACACAAAGTTTATTGCAGGACGACACGAAAACAAAACAGAACATGAATACTGCATCCACGGAAGAAGATTGTATAAGAATTGAAACGAGATAGGGCACAGAACGCGGAAAACGGAGCTCTCTTTTCCGCATTAATTCAGCCGATTCGATCGCCGCCAGGTGTAGTATCTTTGAAACTTATCGGAAGAAAGGGAAAGCCCACCCCTTCTTCTTCAGTCATCATCCGATTTCCGAGAACGACCTACGAACGAACAGCCAGAAATGTAAAAATGCGCTGATTGGTGGATTTTCGAGATCTGGTCGCCCTCTATCTGTAAGATGAAAATTACTACCTTTCCGTAACATTTGTAATACATCCTACTCTTTTAATCCGTGACTGCATCACATCACGAACAACCATGGACGTATACACTATGGACCGCCGACGCTGCGTTATCAAAATGGCCCCATTTTGGTCCCTTTTAGAAGATGGCGCTCGCATCGACTGCCTTTCCACTTCAGACTTGAAAGAGCGCTTTTTCGCAGAATTAAATGTAATATTTAGCTGTTTTAAAAGCACTGATACATGTATATATATATATTTTTTTCTTTTTCGCATCATCCAACCACAAACACTAGAATACCACATGTTATTAAATAATCAAACATTCTGTAAGATTATCTATATATATAAAATCGTACTTCCTGACTGACTGAGTAAGTGAGAAGGTGATTCATCATCGCCCAGACCAAACCCCTGGACCTAGAAGCATGAAATTTTTTTTAAATGCTCTTTCTATCACGTAGGCATCCACTAAGAAGCGATTTTACAAAATTCGTCCCCAAGGGGGCAGAGGGGCAAAACGTGATTTCACAAAATCATGAAATGAAAAATATACTGGATAATGTAATTCTATGAACATCCATCTTTGTAACAAACCGTAAGTTACAAAGTGTACTACCACTGTGTACTATAACTGTGTAGTACCACTGTTTCCTTGCATGTAAAATAATACTCCGTTCCTTAACAACATTAATGCTGCCTGGTACTCATAATTTCTAAAATATTCTCTCAGCGTTTTTATACAAGTTCCTATAGTAAGATTTTTAATTAAAAACTATTATTTTGAAGCTTACAGAACATTTTCTCTTTCTAGAATGTATTTTATTTTTCCTTTTTCTACTGGCGCAACAAGAATTTGAAAAAAAAAAAAAAAAAAAAAAAAAAAAAAAGAAGGAAAAAAAAGAAGGAAAAAAAAAAAAAAAGAACCTGTCATAATAACATAATTAAAAAGTAATGGTTGGTTGTAGGGTTTAAGGCCGATTGCCTACGCTGAGGTCCTAGGCCGTATTTACGCGAGTTTCGGAGAAAACTACGGAAAACGCCTAACGTCTTGGTTGATGAGCACGACCTATGATCGAACCTGACATTTCTGAAAGGTAATAAACATTACTTTAATGAATTTGATTCAATTTATAATTTGTTTAGGATATTTCTTTCTTCTTTCATTTCTTTATGTTTGAAATATAAGGTTTGCCATTATGTATTATACAATGTGTCCCAAGGAGAATGATATATGCTTTAAGTCTTAATTTTTATAGATAAATGGGCAATGTGACTTAAGTGTGTTAAAAATAAGATGTTATTAAAATTTTTTACTTTGTTAGTTTTAAAGTTACAATTCAACTTTTATGCTATTGTTATAGACAAACTTCGTCAGTTAGCAAATTTTTACTTTTACTGCAACCCCCCCCCCCACACACACACACACACAAAGAAAAAAAAA
Source organism: Salticus scenicus (assembly GCA_963930645.1). NCBI lineage: Eukaryota > Metazoa > Arthropoda > Arachnida > Araneae > Salticidae > Salticus > Salticus scenicus. Next base: position 250,453,910 of record OZ005660.1, on the reverse strand, counting down.
GGGGGGAGTAGGATACTTGCGTGATTGTAAGTTAAAAGCTGCATGGGTTAAACTTAATTGATAATTTAATGTTTGTACTTAATGATGCTACGCCAAAATAGAAATGTACATTTGTGACATGTTATAAAATGACAAAATGCATTATAATATTCACATTAAAAATATTTTTATATGTTCACAGTAGAAAGAGAGAGAATAATACAATTAAAGTAAATAAAGAACATCTACATTTGTGGCCACTGACTGTTAATAATAATTTATAAGGGAAATGATTAAATTCATTCCAAGCATACTAGTTCTTCGCATTTCTCACATATGACATTATCAAATTTTTGTTTGTGGAAAAACGATTTAAGTAAACTTTTTTGCTGTATCTTAATTCAGTTGGTTTTAAAGATACAGTAATATGATCTTTTCTAATAGTATCATTAAATGAAAGGTAGAAAGTTTCTAACTGACAAAATTTGCATATGGCAAAGTATGAAAATATTTAATGGGTAACTTTTAAAATTAGCGATTTTTTTTTTTCATTCTCTCTCTCCCCCCTCCCATTTTTTCAATTTACATTGTATACTTAGCTGTAACAAGTAAAAAATTAATTTGTGTTGTTAAAGTTTATTCCACAGATAACAATATTAACATAGCTTGCTTAAGAAATAATGCATATAATATTTATTAGAATTATTTCTAAGAAATAAAAAATGATGGCAATAAAAATAGAATGTTGATAAAAATGTGAAAAAAAAAAGTGTAACGTCAGTTTATAAACTCTATGAAAATTAAAGCTAATTAAATTTTTAAAATATTTATCTGAATGTCAATGGAATAAGAAGTAATATAATACAGTCGAACCTCGTTAACGTGAACACTGTTAACATGAATTACTTTTTGTGTACCAGCGGCCGAGCGGTTCTGCGCTCAAAGCTGGTAGACGTGAGGTTCAATCCCAGGTTGCGCTCGTCGGTCTCGCCGTTCAGAGTTTTTCTCCGAAACTTGCGTAAATACAGGCTAGAAAGACCCCTTAAAAAGACCCCACGGAGGGCACTCCCTCTCAGACCTTGGACCTACAGCAGTCAATCAGCCTTATTCTGAAATCCTATCCAATCCATGAATTACTTTTAGCATGAACTGTTTCCACGATCCCCGTAAAAATGAAGATTAGTTACTGATAGCATGAACACATTTTTTATCCTCCTTGAGGTTCTCGTTAACAAGGTTCAATTGTATATATATATATATAACCATTTAAACATTATTATAGTTCTTTTCCATTTTGCATAGCGAAATAAACAGTGATTGGACATAAATTTTGAGATATCAATTGCTCCCCCCCCCCCCATAGAATAAGATTAATATGCATGTGTAGCATACAGTATCAAATTTTTCTGGTTATATGTGCATAGTATGAATTTTATAAATCATTGAATTGATATGAATTGCTAATGCTCACAGGATTTAAGGAATTTAGATTCTACTCGATAGTAAACATAAGATGTACATTACTATTACTCCAGATTTTATAACGCATCATTGAAAAAATATTTATTTCCTTGAAATATGTTATCTGTATCAGTTGAAATTTAGTGTGGATTTTTTCTTTTTTTTTTTTTTTTTGTAAGTAAATGCATTCGATGATTTTCTTTTACTCTGTTTTCAAAAGAAAAGACAAGCAATCATGTAAAATATCTTTTATTATATAAGAAAATCCACATAAAAAAGGAATGAAAAACAAGTTATATAGAGTTTTATTAAATTAAAAGAAAAAAAAAGTTACATGAACAAAATAATGAATTATAAACAGTATTTACAAAATTTTATAAACGCTATAACTGCAAAATTTACAAAGCTGCAAATTCAATTATAAAGCTCAAAAATTATCTTTCTTAAAATTAAAAAATAAATAAATAAAAGAATTAAAAAAAAAAAAAAATACATTTACCAATAGCATTAAATTGACAACTAAGTTTGTTAAAACATTAATGAAGACTGATACAATTTATGTTTTTTAATGTCATCTTTTTAAACTTTGTTTTTTTTTCCAAGTTCTTATGTTGTAACTCAATGCCATAATTTTATTGAAGTTAAAATTTTTAATAGCTTTTAATTACAAATTACATTAAAATGTTTTCTGTCCATTTATCGGTTAATACGTTTTTAGATAAAAGCTATTATAACAGATTTGTATAGTAATAGAATATTTATAAGACAATAATTTTATCATTCAATAAAACATGAAAATCAATAGCTTAGATTAGGTGGACGAAATAAACTTGGGTTCTTCTCACCTATTTCCTTGTTTTTTTTTTTTTTTTTTTTTTTTTTTTTCCGAACACTTCGATATCCAGAGGTGCAACCTGGTGCGTAACAGAGTGACATGATAAAAAAATGTAATATTAAAAATAAATTAAAAAAAAAACTGAAAATAAAACTAAAATTTCGTCTACACACAATGCTATTTCTACGGCGTCAGTTGACAGTCAGAGAACACATACGACCCCTAGCGGCGAATGAATAATAGCGACCATCTCAGGTCCATTTTTGAGAGACGGCTGCCGTTGGAGAAACGGGTCCTTGTTATCTAGGTCCGTGCGAACAACAGAACAGAACAACTACTGTTTACTGACAGCACATTCATGCTACATTCGGATGCGCACGCATTCCCAAATGACTACGATTAAAAGATACATGGTATTTAGCTAATCCAACAAAAGCAGGTGTTTTATTCTATACAAATATACAAAAGAGAAACAATTTGAGCGTGTTCAGTAGAGCGACAGAAATGGATCAATGCGACCGGGCGATGACGTCTTTGATCCTGGATCGTGCCAGGAATCTACTGAACGATTTGGAACAATTCTGACGTGATTGGAGCAGCGCTGTCTATCTAATTTGACATGTATTAGCAAGTTATTTATTGTATTTCTGTTGTTTATTTTGTCTGGACTTTCAATACGTAATTCCATAAAATGCTATATATAAAAAACTATATTACATTTTTTCTTAATAAAAAGAAAGAAAGATCTTTTATGTAATAACAATTGTCCTTCTTTATTAATGTAGACTTTTGTATTCGGCTAGCATAAAATAAGAAGCTATTAATTGATTGTACTGATAAATTACTGATATACAGTAGCATTGTATATCACATATATATTATATGTGATTCTACTCTTCCTAAAACACCAGAAAGTGAAAAAATTATCGGCTGAAATGAATTACAGCGACCACAAAAAATTATCAAAGTTAAGCATATTTGGCGATTTCACATTACGCGATTGATTTTGAGTACTTGGCGGAGAAACAAAACACGGTTCTGTTCGTACACGGCAATCTCGGTGCTAGCGAACTGAATGCCTAACAGCGCTAAATCGCCAAATATGCTTAATTTCTATAATTTTTTGTGGTCGCTGTAATTCATTTCAGCCGATAATTTTTCTACTTCCTGGTGTTTTATGAAGAGTAGAATCACACACACACACACACACACACACACACATATATATATATAATTATTTTCCGGTTTAATCCATTGGTTTCTAAATCAGAATTACCTCAAACATTCTATAAACCACTAGTAAGGCTGCATGAGTTCAATTTTTCTTCAGACTACGAGCTGAGCACACAACTCTAAGAAATTTAAGCATTTGATCATTGTTCTGAATTAGTAAAATTCCTGTTCTGTGGCGTAGGCTGTTTATGTGTACGAATAACTGGTTTATTTGATTGTTTCAAGAACGTTCATTGATTATCAGCTTTCATTCGATTGTTTCCCTATTATTCATTAAATACGACGCATTCGTCCACTAGAACCTAGAAGACTTTACAAATTACTTTCTATAAGCAAGAATGTCAACAACTTTTGTAACTGTATATTAGGTCGTTGCAAAAGTTCGTGCGGACGCGGATCATTTTATTGCCTCCAAAGACGAGAGCGTCTATCGCCGTGGTACAGCGTCTAGAATAAACAGTGTGGCAATCGCCTATAACCGTGATGTTAAAATGATGCTACAAAAATTAAGCTTACCCAGATGTCGCTGTGATCGAAGCTATTTCTCAAATCGAAGACCTGATTGGTTTTTTTCAGTTTCGTCAGTTTAATCACGTAATCTAAGCATATAATTAACCAATAGGGAGTCTCGGTTTTGTTGTCGTGACACTAGCTTCGATTACAATGACATCTGGTGACAGGCTTAATTTTTTTAGTACAATTATATTCGCCGCTTTCCACACTGTTTATTCTAGACGCTGTAGCCGTGGTATACATTTGTTACCCAAAAAATGGGTAAAGGTTGAAGAAAGTAATGAAGAGTATTTTGATTAAAAATTGTCATTTGATTCGATGTATTTTTATGAAATGATGCAATAAAAAAACCGCATGAAGTTTTGTAACGACCTAATATATTAGCGATATCATTAACGTCTATTAAAATCTGTATGACAGAAAGTTATATATAATGACAAAAATTTTCTGTTTTTGGTCATTAGGGATATAATATTTGCGAATATTCCAAAACAGAAAGGCGCACGGGAAAACCAAAATGAGAGATGCACAACAACTGTTATAACAAATTTAGATATGAAATTGCAACGTTCTACGTCAAATCGTTTTTGAGTCATGCGAGATACACATACACATACGAACATACAGACGTCCCAAAAAATCGTGTAAATTCGTAGATATCACAAAAATGGGAGCTCATGTCAACACCAAAATTGGTAAACAATTTCATATATAAATTTGCAGCTTTCTATGAGTATTCGTGTATGAGCTTTTCGATACGCAAAATGCCTTTCGAAAGTTGGTTTCACAATACTTTCTTATACTTTGAATAAAGAAGTAAAAAGTATAGTAAAAGTATAGGCATTTCATTTCATTGTAATATTTATAATTATATATGTTAGAGGATAGTGGTGGCTTTAGTTGTCATAGTACCATTGCTGAGCCCTGAGAATGATAGTTTCTAAATGAATTATTAACTAGTCTAGTTGTTTTCCCTTCTTTTTGTCCCTTTATTTTCAATGCTCTGAATATTTTCTTTACTTTATGGCCTTATTTTGACATGTTTATTTTAACAGTCATGGTGGCGCCCTGAGCAAAATTTTTCTGTCTCTTTATGAATAATACTCTCTAAACAGCTTTCTGAAGTTTAATCAAATATAATATACTGTGCATTTTTCCAAACATTTACTTCTTTACTTCATCAAACTTTGGCGGGAAGTCAGGGGTCACTTGTAAATTGTCCTTTTCCGATTGTGACAATATTTTATCGTAGTGCTCTTAAAAAAATATTGTTTTTCTTGGAGAATACGCCATCCACCATGCTTTTCATTGTAAATGAATTCTTTTACTTATTAATCATTTTCCTACCTTTATTTATTTATTTATTTATTTATTAATGACAAACCAGCCTTTTTTGGCGCTCTTCTCCGTCTGGCGCCCGGGGCATATGCCCCGCTCGCCCTTCTTAGTTTCTGCCCTGGGTTCATTGACCCTCATCGACAATTAAATAATGAGTGATGAGTGATGAGTCGATGAGTGATGTACCATAGTACTAAGTGAAAATGTGTGCAAAGAGATTGTGTGACGCAAAGAAAACATTTACATAATTTTTATTTACAGATTTGGATAGTGTGACGCAATAGACAAATCAATTTATTGAACTAGATAATTTCAATTTATATTATAAATTCAGTAAAAGCGTGATTATTTGACAGCATATTTGAAAATTAAAAGCATTATTTCAATGCGGAAATATACTTTATTCAACAAAACAAAAGTAATTGTAATGAAATTTAAAAATAAATCTTTTAAAGTAACACTGAGGCATCACAGAAATTATATCATTTCTTTTATAACTCATATTTTGAATTCACGAAGTGCAGATGAAAAAGTATCAGGGAGTAAGTTCTACACTCCTTCTCATATTTATAAGGACACTTTATGTTTTGAAATAACTAATGTAAAAAATAATTGTGAACAAGTTTATACTAAATGTAATTGATATATCTAGTATTCTAAAATCCAAAACTGCTATAATTTTTTTAATATGAAACAAAATTAATAAAATATAATGCAAAATATCTTTTTCTCCACGTTTTTAGATGTTCATAATTATAGGGACAATCAGGAGTTTTTCGTTTTATTTAACTTACTAGCGGATAAATTACAGTTGACATGCGAATTTGTTAACTACTGTGCTAGATTAATTCATATATAAGCCTTCAATTTTTCTTCGGCGGACATTACTGATAATTCCTCGAAAAAAGAACGTCTATCTAGTGAAGTATGATAAATGTGTTTTTTAAGTGAAAGGATAATTTCAATCCGCCGAATTTTTAATGAAATTCGAAGATCTAAAAATGCTGAAGGAAATGTGATCAAACGTTGAACTGCTGGTTCGATAGGAGAGAGATCTGATGCAAAATCAGAGTTGTTTTACAGAAATCGAAGGCTCATAATTCCTCTTACTGTTCTACTCATAATGACTGCTTCTGAATTTGCTCGTAATTTTTAACGAAAGGTTGGGGTCCACATTTATGCATGTTTAAAATAATTATTAATATGTTAAAATGAATAAAAAAAACTGTAATAATAAGTATTTAATAGGGGAAAGAACGTCTGTGTTAAAGTTTAATAGAGACAATATTAAATGATAAAATGATGCATTTTCGGATGAAAAACATTTTTTCTTGATTAATCAAATGGTTTTGACAGTTACTGGCACGATCTGAAGATAGCGAAAGACAGAGCAGATCTTTTAAAGGCAGATATGAATCGGGCAATTTAAAGGTGGACGTATAGTGCTCTGGGGAGCTGTTTCGATTGGAGGCAGAATGAATTTAGTGTTTTTGTCTATTATTATGAACATCAAGAAAATATCCACAAATATTAAACATGGAATTCTCATATTTTTGTTAGATTTTGGGGGGTAATAATATTGTTTTCAACAAAACTTACATTTTTGCTCTACTTCTAGAGCAATAGGAAATAATTTGAAAAAACAAACTTCTGTATTATTCCTTTTCCTGTGGCCGAAAAGTTGAAAAAACCTTATCATATTAGAAAAGTGCATGCAAGTGGAAAGCAATTTTAAATTGTTTAAAAGTATTCATAATATCATCTATGCTGTATGAAATAGTATTGAAACTGAATATTAAAAAAAAAAAAGTATATATATATATATATATATATATATATACTAGAGAGAATGTCTGACTGTTTCACCCTAAAAAGAAACCCCATAAAATATTAATTTAAAGAATAATTGAAAAAAATTTACTAAGATTCGAGATGTCCTTATAATTGTGAACACCTGAAAAATTATCTGTTTGACTGTATTTAAAGTTTTTTAAGATAGAAAAACGATAAAACTTTTTTAAATATAGTGTATTAATGAAATTCAAATTAATAAAAAAATATATTTGTTTAAATAATACTGTTCAGTGTTTAGTTAATATAGAAAAACGGGTGTCCTTATAATTATGAGAACCAGTGTATATATTTTTTCGTGATGAAGTTGAAAATATCATGTATACACTGTGATGTAAATAGAAGAAGAATAAAAAAAAATGATGAAATAAGAAAATCTATGTAATATATTTCAATTAATAACAAAGCGTCACTCAATATTTTGCCTTCTTGGTTGTTTGTCATTTAGGTGATATGTGAACGAATTGTAAAAATGTTCAGGGCTTCTGGTCTAAATAATTTGAGTGATATCTGATATATCAGTGTTGTCTATTTTTTTTTTTTTTTTTTTTTTTTAAATATCGAGAATAAAATGAACTTTTTTTGGATATTTAGTGTTATACTACATCGTCTGCATTACCATGGGAGATAATTTTTTTTAACGCTAATTTTAATAAACTATTTTTACTGAGTGAATTTGTATAGGAAAATATAGAAGAAAGTCATGTGGTGGTCACAATACACTAGTTAACAATTGTATTACTCGGGGATAAACCTTTTGAGGGACTACTTATAAATTCGAGGTTTTTGAAATTTTTGCTTTTTTTTTATTTTTTTATTTTATGTTAAATTATATTGTCTTTATAGAAATTTCTTATTCTGGATGCAGTATAACCTCGCTTTTACATTTTTCAAGGGACATAAATTAAAAAGTGCAAATTGCAGGAAAGTTTTTCTTGGGAAATAATTTTTCCTATGTTACTGCAGAGCTTGACAACATTTCTAATTTAGATATTTACTCGTATTTATTTATTTATATATCAGGGGTGTTTGTGTTTAGGGGCTACCCCTGATTCTAGGGGTTTTAATCTAATCCATCTCTGTTTTCATATTTTCTAGAAAGTTATATTTTGCCTTCTTGGTTGTTTGTCATTCAGGTGATATGTGAATAAATTGTAAAAATGTTCAGGGCTTTTGATCTAAATAACTTGAGTGACATTTGATATATCAGCGTAACTCAATATCATAGATATAGTAATATACATAGATCTATCATCCCCATGTTAACGTGCAATGATTTTTGATGCCGAAAAAGTTTTTGGCATCAGCCATGATGAGAGAGTACAAAACTCGAAAACAACAATGGAATAGAATGTTGATATCATAGATATAGTAATAAGATATGGTTGATATATATTGAAAATGCCGAAGTACTGCGCGGCTTTTAATTGTAGAAATAAATTTATGAAAGGAAGGGGAATAAGTTTTCATAAGTAAGTTAAATTTAACTAATTTATGAAAAATATGATTCTTTATAATCAGTTGCTTTGTTATTATTATGGTTTAAATACTGTTTTGATTTTTAATGGAATACTTTTTTTAAAATTTTAATATTTTTTAAGTTTTTATATTAGTAAGTAATATCGAATTTTCAAAATTCTTTTAAATGTAGTTAGCAGTGGCAGAGGTAAAACCCGCTTGTTTTAATATATTATAACTAGTATTACCACAAGACTTTCTTCTCTATTTAATCCTATACAAATTTATTCAATACAAATTATTTATTAAGTTATAATTTATTAAAGATATTTTCCATGATGAATGCAGATGATTTTTTTCTTAAAGTAGTATAATAATAAATGCTGAAAAAAATCATTTTTGTGCAGACATGAAAAGATATACAGTCGAATCTTGTTAACGTGAATCTCAAGGGGGATCAAAAATCTGTTCATCTTATCAGTAGTTCATGCTATCAGTAACTGATCGTCATATAACTAAAGTAATCTTCATTTTGACGGGGATTGTGGTAACAGTTCATGTTAAAAGTAATTCACGTTAACGAGGTTCGACTGTATATATATATATATATATATATATATATATATATATATAGTATAGACATATATATAGTATAGACATATATATATATATATGTCTATACTATATATACATTATATATAACATTAAAAATAAAAGAAATCGGTAGCTTCGTTTTAAATTAATACAGATGTATGGTTCAACCATTCGTTATAGAAATACTGACGAGTTCTTTCTAAAATATCCACATTGAAAATTTACACAGGCCCCGGGGGAAGAGCACTTCCTTCCCAGGAGGAAAGCAACGCTCCTACATGCACACATTTTTTTTTTTTTCTTTTTCAAGTTTATTACTACTATTATCAATAATTCATATACATTTTACATTCATGCGTTAAAAATAACTCACATTATATACATTTATATGAAATTTTGTCCTATACTGTCATGTTAAGTACTTAGAAAAAAAAAAAAAATAGGATGGCAGCGCCACCTGTGGAGCGATTGATTCCCAAAATCTAATCAGCACCAGTTTAGGTCAAGATCTAACTGAATGCAAGTTTGGTCGAATTTCGTTCATATTAGGGGCTATAAATCGAAATTGCTAGAATTACATTTTTAGTTGTGTTAAGCGTTTCTTACAGTTTCGAACAAGGTTTAAGAAAACATTATGACATTAATTAGTTTTTCTGCCTGTCTGCTTGCCCACCTGTCCGTGCTCTAACTGCAGTAAATAATTTCAAACTATCTTCAAAATGGTATATATGTTATTCAATAATACTACGGCATTATCTATATTGAAAATACTATAAACAGCACGACTGGTTTATATATTAGAATACTCAAAAAAAAAATTCAAATGTTTGCATTCTATGAGAGGTATTTCTAAAAACCATATTTCAATACTTTTGTACTGCACGAAACAGAATAAATGAATCAGACAATTGTTATTCATATGCTTAAAAGCATTTTATACAGAATGTGATGAGATTCGCATTAACGTTTTGAGGGCCACGCAAAAATATTCAGATGCATTAGGGGCTATAGTTCGAAATTAATGGAATTGTATTTTAAGTTGTATTAAGGATTTATATATATATATATATATATATATATATATATATATATATATATATATATATATATATACATACGCATACATAATTTCGAACTATGTTTATGACTAGTTATGACTTTACTTTGTCTGTTTGCTTGTATGTCTGTTCGCAATCTATCTGTCGTAAATATTTTTTGACTGTCTTCAAATTGGTATGAATGTTATTCAAGTATACTACCGCATGTTTTCTGGTGAAAATACTTCAAACAGTGGGACTGGTTCATGTTCTGGAATACCCAACGCAAAAGGTATTTTAAGGCGTCATTATGGAGGCAGATATTACTTAAGCTTCAACGATATTATGGATAAGTTCAGTAGGGAAGTATTTGCAATTAGTGTGAACTGCATCATTTTTCTTTCTTGGTTATTTCACAACATTTTATGCATTTTCTAGTGATTAAAGTTTGTTTTTTATTATTTAGGTTACCACTTTCTGATAAAGAAAAATTGAATCGCTGGGTGTGTTCATTGCGTAGAAAAAACTTTTCACCCACTCCAAGTTCTTTTATATGCTCGAAACATTTTGCGACAGAGTGTTTTTATGAAAGTTACCGTTAAAGGGTTAACGCGAATTTTCCTGAAGATGAGGATATGTCCATTTGTTTTATCTCTCTAAAGAACACTTAATCCCAAACTTTTATTAAAATCGTTATATCCATTTCCGAGTAAACCGAATTTCTATTATATGTTGCGACTGGACGTTAAAGGGTTAACACAAATTTTTCTGAAGATGAGGATATGTCCAATCGCTTTATCTCTCTAAAGAACACTTAATCTCACACTTTTATAAAAACCGTTACATCCATTTCCGAGTAAACCTAATTTCTATTATATGTTGCGACTGGCCATTAAAGGGTTAACGCGATTTTTCCTGAAGATGAGGATATGTCCAATCGCTTTATCTCTCTAAGGAACTCTTAATCTGAAACTTTTATAAAAATCGTCATATCCATTTCCGAGTAAACCTAATTTCTATTAAATGTTGTGACTGGCCGTTAAAGGGTTAACGCAAATTTTCTTGAAGTTGAGTATATGTCCATTTGCTTTATCTCTCAAAAGAACGCTTAATCCCAAACTTTTATAAAAATCGTTATATCCATTTCCGAGTAAACCTAATTTCTATTATATGTTGCGACAGGCCGTTAAAGGGTTAACACAATTTTTTCTGAAGATGAGGATATGTCCAAACGCTTTAGTTCTTAAAAAAAAAAAAAAAAAAAAAAAAAAAAAAATTAAAAAAAAAAGACACTTAAATTCAAACTTTAAACAAAATCGTTATATCCATTTCTGATTAAACTCAATTTCTACTACATGTTGCGATTGGCAGTTAAAGGGTTAACACTAATTTTCTTGATGCTAAGGATGTTCCAATTGTTTTAGGTCTCTAAAAATCCCTTATCCCAAACTTTTATTAATATCTTTATAACCATTTCCGAGCAAACATAAATTTCTACTCTATACAGTCGGTAACAAAAGTGTCCGACTGCATTGCAATTGGCAATTAAAGGGTTAACATATCTCAAAAGATGAGGATAAGTCCAATAGTTTTTTCGACCATAAAGACTTCTAACCAGACAGAAATAGTAGACAGAAACGATAAATTTCTTTAAATGTCGTTATTCCATACAAAAAAAAAAAGAAAAAAGGAAGAAGAAGAAAAGAAAAAGAAAAGAAGAAGAAAAGAGAGAAAGAAAAATGAGTATCTGGAGTTTTTTCATTCATCTTTAGTACATAAATTATTCATAAATTTTATTTTCTAAATTATCTGTGTGTATATTCAGTCGGGGAAAGACATCCACAAGAGAGTAAAATGGCCGTCTTTTTCCGAAAAAAAAAAGGCATCACTTTTTCGGCCTCGCTGATCAATCTATGTCTTATTACTATATCTATACTCAATATATATATATATTTTTACTTGGGGCTAAAATTTTCAGAGATTTAGCCTTTGAGTCACAATCACCAGGAGGAAATAATGCATTAATTGTCTCCAACTTTGTTGTAAAACACTTTATAAAGCAAACAATCTCACAACAAACAAATTTTAAAAGAAATAAATGCTGATGCTATTGCTTTTTGAAATTCTTGTAATTGAATAGTCAAACAGAAAAAAAAATGTATAGATGTTTTAAAATGAATGTTTGAACCATAGATCTCTGATATTTCAAAAACAAATTTATAACTGATTTTTAATTTTAAGGAACAAATACATTAGATGTTGTTTATAAAGAACAAAATAGGGTTTTTGACATTAAGTGCTGCATACCTCTGAGATTAAAATTGCCTGCATTCATCAAGGAAAATAGTTTTAATAAATAACAATTTTTTATAAATAATTCATATTGCGGTATTTTATATTGAAAATACAGAAGAAATTTTTTTTTTTTTTTTTTTTTTTTTTTTTTTTTAAGAGATCTACAACATTCTGATGTTTAATTGTTTCTATTTGTCTCTGCAAAGATCAGGATAAAGCCTTTTTGTTTCTGTCTAAAAACTGTCTGAACCTCTTTTGATATTTCTGTTCGATTTCTTCAATATTGCTGGCCCAGTGCTCATAGGAATAAGTTTGCAGCTCGCCGCCAAGCTCTTTCGGCAGTAACCGAGGGTTGATTCTACGATGAAGTTTATCCTGCTCAGAAGATTTGTAAAAGAATATCTGAAAAATAAAATTGATTAATAAGACATTACAGAAAAATAAATAATTCTTTAAACTAACTAGAGCATTTTTTAAAGAGAGAATATTAAAATGATTTTTTTCCTTGTTACTTTCTACTATTGAATATAGAAGAAAGTTTTGGATTTGTAAATATTTTCGACCTCGGGTTTTTGATGGATTTACACGTTCTGACATAAACCTTCTCTCCTTTGATACCGGTTTTCCGGAAACCCATATATTTTCTGAAAGCTTATGTCACAAGTATAAAAACTGTGAAATCTTAGGGGCAGAGGGACAAGCGTTTAGGAGATACAGGGCCCACAAAGTATCAGAAAAGTGTGTATAGAGGGACATATTCCCATAAAAACGTCTCTATTCCTTGTGTGTTCCCGTATATTGCTGTCAAGTACTAACGTATTGTATGTCTTCTTCTTACATTGCTTCTTATTATATGGATACTATAGTCGTTGTGGTGGCCTTGGTCTCCCGATTGGGAACAAGTAATCGGTCTCCGAACATCCAGGAATCGGAGATGATAAAACACATAATTATTCTCCTGGAAAATTATATGGAGATTGTGGAAGGGATCCGGACATTAGTATTTGCTAGAGGCGATGGAGAAGAACGGACGAGGATATGGACTTCGAAGATGATGGTGTCTACTAGGAACAGCAATGCTCGTCGCAACAATTACCGTATCCACTTCTGTCATGACATATTTTGGTCAAGTATGGCTAATGACAGGAAGAAAATTCTGCTTTTAGTGAATACATGGTGTTCTAACATGCATTGTCTGCTTCCGAAGTACTTGATGGTAAAGTCCTACAAAAAGAATTGGTACCTGAAGGATGTACAGGAAAGATTTAGTCTCTGGATATTCATTTTTTCAGACACTAGAAATATTTTGTTCTTTACATAATGGAAACAATTATTATCGAGACACATGAGCACATCTGGCACCGCGATAGTCTTCTGGCCCTGCAGTCCTTTTTCCCTATGTCAGTTCAATGCTCCTCGTTTCAAGAACTTGATTAAGTGTGCTTTTTATAAAAGCAGATACTTGGACGACAAACCTGGAATGTGGATTGCGCCAATGGATTACTGCTTCAATTCATTGACAAATGATGAGTTTGCAAATGTGCGGCTATCGCTTTTGTAAAATGTGCCCATTGTAAACTGTCTTTCTGCCCGTCTCACTGTTTATTTGGTGAATTGTACATTGATTGTCTCTTGTAATGGACTTCGTTTGAAGTCAGTAGCAAGTATCCCAACGTATACTGTTTCTTTTCAACGAGTTGTTTCTTCCTTCATACCTCCTCCTTTATCTATGATACCTCCACCTTCTTACCATATTATTAGTTCATATAAATACGTGAAACGAACATTTTAGCGACTTTTGGTGTCATCTTTCCAACATTTTATGTCCTATAACTCCAAAACGCTTATCCCTCTGCCCCTAAGATTTCACAGTTTTTCTACTTGTGGCATAAGCTTTCAGAAAATATATAGGTTTACGGAAAACCGGTATCAAAGGAGAGAAGGTTTACTTGTGAGAGCTGTAGAACACGATTTGACCATTTTTAGAAAATGTCTGTCTGTGTGTGTGTGACAAAATTTTGTGGTAACTGTATCTCAGGTACTACTGCACAGAATTTCATACAAATAGGTATGTAGTTACACACTGACATAAATTAGTGCCTATCATGTTTTGGTAAGATCTGTCCAACAGCTTGTGTTGCCATTCCACTTTTTCTAAATTTTTAACATTGTGGTATAGGACAAAATTTCGTATAAATGTTCATAAAGAGAATTATTTTTTAATAATCATTATGAAATTTAAAAGAAATATTTGTAATAGAGATAGTCAACTGAAAAAAAAAATGTGTATGTAAAACCTCGCCTTCCCCCCTGGGGGGGGGGGGGAAGTTCTGCTGAGAAGATTTTTAAAAGAATATCTGAAAAATAAAATTGATATTAAGACATTAAAGAAAAATAAATAATTCTTTAAACTAACTAGAGATTATTGAAATATTTTTTTTTGCATCCTGGATCATGTAAAGCCAGTTGCACTGGTGTTTAAAATTTAAGCAACAACCTGTTTTCTCATTTTCTTCTTTTGCGCATAATTTTTAAACAAGTGAGCATATGAACATAAAAGTTGGATGGCATGTTTGTTATCATATCATTAACCAAATTTTATATAACTTTAACATAAATGATAATTTTAAACTAATAAATATTCTTTCATTCTTTTTTTTTTTTATCAAAAATAAACTTTGGAAAAAATGACAAATTTCAACAATTTTAGAAAAGAAAATTTAATGAAAAACTGTCATAAGGATGCATTACAGATAGGTGAATATGCACATGCATCCATGTGTTAGATTAAAACCGGATCTTTTTACATGTATTCACTTTTCTGTTTTTTCCTTCTTGTCTTTACATGTGAATAACTTTAAATATATACATACAAACATGAAAATTGGATAAGGTGTTCATTATAAAACTATTTATAGAAATTTTTATTATTCTGGTGATGCTCATAGTTTACAAATAATTATATATATATATATATATATATATATATATATATATATATATTAAAAAGTCTATTATAAAAGTAAAAGAAAAATTAATACAGAAAGAAAAATCGAGATGTAGAGTAACATTTCAAGGCATGTGCGTCTTTATCTATTTGTAATGCATCCTTAACACCACTTTTCATTAAATTTTCTTTTCTAAATTTTCTGAAAGATTACCTATTTTCCAAAGCATACTTTCAAAGGAAAAAAAAAAAATTATTATTACAAAAAAAATATTATTACTACTGACCCTGGAAGATAGGTCAAATATAACGTATCATATTTATTGTAATATAACTCACAAGGAAACATTCAAAAGGTGTCATCTTCAAAGAGTATTGAAAAAAATGTATGTGAGTCTACTCTTCAGAAAACACCAGAAAATGAAAAAATTATCGGCTGAAATTAATTACAGCGACCACAAAAAGTTATCAAAATTAAGCTTATTTGGCGATTTAGCGCTCTTAGGCGATACGTTTGCTAGCAGCGAGATTGCCGTGTACAGTCGGTAACAAAAGTGTCCAAACACTAGGAAAAATTCCTATGTAAAAAAAGTACACTTCATACGGTTTTGTTAAATAAATCCTTGTCAAATCCTCTTCTTAGTCAGTCTAAGAACATGATTCGATAAGGATTTATTTAACAGAACCGTATGAAGTGTACTTTTTTTACATAGGAATTTTTGCTAGTGTTCGGACACTTTTGTTACCGACTGTACAAACAGAACCGTGTTTTGCTTTTCCGCCAAGTACACAAAACCAATCGCATAGCAGTGTGAAATCGCCAAATATGCTTAATTTTGATAATTTTTTATGGTCGCTGTAATTAATTTCAGCCGATAATTTTTTTCATTTTCTGGTGTTTTATGAAGAGTAGAATCACATATATTTTCTTCAATACTTTTTAAAGATGACACCTTTTGAATGTTTCCTTGTCAGTACTTATTTTGCTTCCTTCTTTGACTCGTTTTAATAAGTATTTTTTATATGCATGGGCAAATTTAATATTTTTTAATTTTTCGCTTGAAAACATTATTTCATCTTATGCCCCCCCCCCCCCTCTCACAAAAAAAAAAAAAAAATTACATGTATATATATATATATATATATATATATATATATATATATATAAATATCCCATTGAAAAGCAAAACCGAACTCATATTTAAACATAAAATTCAAGAATAAAACAAGTCAACAAAAACTTAGCGAAATTAACAAACAAACTAAAACCAAATAGAGTACGAAAAATATCTTTAACATAAACCAAAACTAAAAATGAAACTGAGCGAAATTAAAATTAATATGGAGACAGGCGGCATGGCTTACAACATGCACTGCAGGGTTAAACTAGTTTTACGCATGCAACGTTCCCCTCACCTGTCAAGACCAAATGAAAAAAACTCATGAAACCAATTCTCTAACCCAGGCCTGTCCAACCCAAAACACTTAGTGGGCCGCATTGGAAATCTATTTTATTTATCCGGGCCACACCGTATGTTTAGTCATAAAAAAAGGCCCTTCCCCCCCCCCCCTCCTTTCCAGACTAATTTCGCCGTAAATTAGAGTAGAGACTTGTTTCTGGTGCTAATTGATTACTAGTAAGGCCTAGTTTAGAACGGTTTAGTTAGATTTTACTTAAGGGGTGTCTACGTATTAAAACTGGCATCAACTTCATTTTGTTTTCAAAGGCAACCCACAATTTCGACAAGCTTTTTGGATTATTTGGTTCAAATCAGCTCAGAAAATGGCATAGTTTATATGTTTCTTCCAATTTTTCTCAGAGTAATAATTTGTTAAAATATGGAGATGATAATGTTTAATGAATGTATTAAACATTAAATCATGTCTTCCCAAAAAATTAATATACATATATATATTTAACGTTAGTATGAATTAACCCAAATATACTCATGCATATTTTTGATTAAAAAACATTTTTTAAATTATGAAAATAATTAATAAATTCCTATTTAAAAAAATTATGAGTTATGACCTGCATTAATTTTTGCACGAATAGAATGGGCATCATAAAAAATATGGTTCCTAAATTTACAGTTCATTCCTATCATTATTTTTTGAATTATAGTGATATTTCAATTTTTATTCCTCTTAGGGGCTGTCACTTGTTACCTTTTGTGTCATGTCATATATTATTTTGCTTGCGCATGATTAAAATAGTTATTGAAGTAAGTTTAGACGTACACATCATTTATTAATTAGCATTACTTTGCATTATTTTATATTTAAAATTGTTATATTTATTTTCTGATTATTATCTGAAAGGATATAATACTTTTCTATGTGATATCTAAATTTAATTTTTTTTTAATATAGAGATTTACCCCTGATAAATTTTTGCTTGTAACTCTATGAAGACTTGATATAAAGAATATAACATATATCTTTTTCCGAACCGCCTTTACCTCAGAAATTCGAATATGTAGTCAAAAATGGGTGTTACAATTCGGAAAAGAAAAAAAAAAAAAAGAAGAAGAAGAAGTTTGTACACGTTTTAATATGTACATCCTGACACCCTAAACAAAATTTAGCAATTGAATTAAAAACTAAATGTTATTACCAATTGTTAGACATAAGCTGCTGGTCTCTACGATAATTTACGGCGAAATTAGTCGGGGAAGGAAATTATTATTATTGTTTTACGACTGTACATATGCATATGTGCATCTATGTTTGTGATTATATGATTCATATATGTCTATACTTTTTCGGGAAAGAAAGGGTGAAAATTCGGAGCAGAATACATTAATTTAAATTACTTTCATTCATAAATTAACAATAGAATCGTAGAAAATTTATGACTGTATATTGAAACTATAATATAAAGAATGAATGGTGGATCTAGTAATATTTCATTACAACAGCTCTTTAGCTACCATAATCGTTGAAAGGTATTTTCATTTTGAAAAGTCAGTACGTATTTATTATTTTTGATCCGTTAACCAAAGTTGTCAAAGCATTAAATATCGTTAGTCTCCTCGCGGGCCGCAAGAAACTACGCGGTGGGCCGCATGCGGCCCGCGGGCCGCGGGTTGGCCACCCCTGCTCTAACCCATCCTTCCTTTCAAACAACATTTTCAACTCAGTATTCCTTTTATACTGATTCACGAATTGGTACGTCATACTTTTCACCAAATCTCTATGGAAACCCTGAGCTATGCTTTGACGACACCATTCTACCATATCCTCAAACATCTCTTCCAAGTCTGAATTTAATCTAGCAATACGTATTAAACCATTTCTAAATACATTCTTTTTAACTGAAATATGTACGTTTGATGTAAAATGCATAAGCTTTATTGTTTTAAAATTAAAGTCTTTTCTTTTGTCATAAATTCTAGTTACCAAATTATCATTCTCTAATTTTATATTTACGTCTAAATAATTTATATTTTACAATTCATTGAGGAGGGTTCTAGTTTTAAATTCATAGGGTAGTACTGAAAATCAATATCTGTATTTTCACCATTCAACCTTATCAATACAAGGTCATCGATATATCTACAACATAAAGTTTCTCTGTTTAAACTATTGTTCTTTTCATAAATATGTAAGTAGATATCAGCAAGTATAGAGCTGCAACTCCCCCCCCCCCCATTGGGATTCCTAAAACTTGTTGGAACACTTTATTTCCCTCATACAGATAGTTCTCTTGAACGACGAACTTAAACAAATTAACGAAGAAATCTTTATATATATATATATATATATATGTAATTTTTATACCCCCTTCAGTACCGCTCCCCCTAATCGTAATAAAATTTTTCGAATGGAAATCTAATACCAACTTTCAAATACCAAGTTTGAATTTCCTGCACTTTTTTGTTTTTAAGTTATGCTGATGATAAATAGACGTACAGGCCAACCGCTAAAAATAGGATTTTCATATGGAGGGCAACTCCAAACGTAATATTATACAAAAACCAAAGTTGAAAATAGAACTTCAAAAAATACTTTGTTTACAGAATGGGTATACAAAATTAATTTTCCTTCCTAAGCAGTGATTGTCGACACAGTAAAATGTAATAAAGAACTTCCATCAATTACATTCAATAGAAAAGAACGCTTAGCTTAATTTTGGGTTCAGCTATAAAAATTTTCTATAAACTATGTGCACATCACATTATTTAAATAAATTTAGTTTCATATGAAAAACACCTAACACAAGATGAAATACCCTTCCACGATTTCCAAGCATAGCCTCAGTAGGGTAAAAGCACCAGTGATTGACACTTTTAGAGCAATCTCTGATGTTTTTAATGTTCTAATCATCAGAAAATATTTTTAGAAATCTTAAGTTAGTACATATGGCATGAAAGACATCCAGAACCACATATATGTTAAAATATATACATTTGATAACAATTATTTTTTTTTATATGAATTTTTATTTGACACCCACTCAGTGTTCCAGTAATTAATTGACACTGTCAGTTTTTCATTTTATCAGTCATTGGCACCCTATGTTCCACTGTTTGACACTGCTAGTGATTCATTTTACCAGTTATTAGCACCCTATGCTCCAATGTTTGACATAAAATGTTAAAATTATTATATGTAAAATATGTGATTTTTTATTTTTCTTATTTATTAATTATTTCGGGATAGATGTCAATTACTGGAGCATGTCAATAATTGGAGCATCTATACCCTATATCCAAATACTTAGGGTAGACCTGTAAACGAATGTTGAATGATTTCTATACCACAAACTTCAGAAAACATGCTTTTAATGCATATATACATTTAAAGAAAAAAAAAAAAAACGATTATTTTATTTTGTTTCAGTGGCGGATCCAGAACTTGACTTTTGACGGGGGGGGGGGGGGGGGCTAAGATTTTTCAAAGTGTTATTCTAGACCAATAAACAATTTACAATTGCAATATTCAATTGTGAATGTCAGTGTTTTTTTTTTTTTTTTTTTTTTTTTTTTTTGGAGGGTGTGTGGCTTCAGCCCCTTAGCCCCCCCCCCCTTATATCCGCCACTGTTTTGTTTAGACCAGCCTACAGATGTATTTGAATTTTCTTGGATGGCCCTGTACACATACCATTTGCTTGATCTGAACGAAAAGTTTAGTTTAGCATCGCTATATGATACGTGTATAGAATACCAAGTTTGGACTAGCTGCTACTTGTTGTTGAGATAGGCTGACGACAGACGAACACACAGACAGACAATGATTTTCGAATTCAGGGGAGTTCAAATCGTATAAATATAACAAAAACTCAGTTTCGAAACTTTGGCCAGAAAACAATACTTTCGCTACCATACATATGGCTAAAATAAAGTAAAAAAATATATATGTATCGTGACAATTTTGAGAAACAAATAAATGAATTTTCTTACTCTCTGTCTAATTTTCTCGCTGATAATCGGCTTTGCTATCTTCCATAAAGCTTTTATAAGTGCTGGTGTGTGAACTATATGGAATTCCTTCGCTAGACACGGACAGCATCTCTAAAGAAATAAACAAACACATGTTAGATAATCTGACTTCTCATGACTTTCTCTTGACCAACATTTCAATATTATAAAGAAAGATGGCATTTTAAGTAGGGGTGGGAATCGATTAAGAGTTTTAACTGGGTTAATCTTAGTTCATTAATCGATTAATCGGTCAAAACTTCTGATTTTTAATCGGTTTTCATTTTTCTTTCATATAATTTTGGTTGAATGATGAATAAAACACTGCTATATATATATACATATAGTTAGTTATATAATTAGATGGATAGTACACAACAAACCATAAAAATGATACAGATGTTAATTTAACTAGTTCCTTAAACAATGAATGATAATAATAATAATAATAAACATGCAAATAAATAATGAAAAAATATATTCTTAATATACTCCTAAATAAAATTTTTAGTCGGAAATACAGCTGAGAAATAACTTATATTTTTTATTACTTTCATATCTAAAAATTAAATTCTCTATAATACTATTTTAATCATAAGTTTGACTTAAAAAAAAAAATAATAATAATAAAATAATAATAATAATTTTTGTCTAATTGGCTATATCTATTTCATAACTGAAATTTTCAGAGTAATAATTGGTGACTTTAAGTGTTAATTTTATATAAATATTTTCACTTATTCAATTTTTATTTTAATAAATTCATTTTCAATTCATTTGGGAAGCAAAATTAGATTAATTTATACATATTTTAGTTTTATATTTGCAGGCCTTGTCGATATCGCTTGTCCTTTTTTCAAATGAATTCTCAAAATTCCATATGATTATTACAAAAATCTCAAATTCTTCATTGTTTTAATATTCCAACTCTTCTTCGGCACTTCAGACTAGAAAACAGAATATTATTTTCTGCTTCTACTTCAATAGTTACTATCAGGAATTCTGAAAAGACAATAAACACAGGTACTGCGAAACTCTGTTGACATTTCCCTCATCAACAGGATGGTGAAAATCACAATTTTTTCTTTTCTTTACCTTGAGAATTTCAATTTTTTCGAAGCTTCATGTTTCTGAGAAACCTATTGCTCTCCCTGTAGAAGACTACAGGTGATGTTACCCCAACACGAACGTAAAACAGCATTTTGTTTAATAACTGTCTTCCCCCTTTTCTCTATCAACGAAAGTGCAACAACTCCTTTTAAGAGTTTTATTTTTATTTATTTATTTTTTATTATATATATATATATATATATATATATATATATTTATATATTTATTTATTTATTTATTTATTTATTTTATTTTATTTTATTTTATTTTTTTTTGCTTTTTCATTATTTCATGGAAGCTTCTTAGACTGTTTGTTAGCACAATATGTGAAAAAATATTTTGTAGACAGAATAGCACTTTTACTTTAATTCGTAGTTTGAACATTTTAATCGGAATTTTTAAAATTTTATTCGAATTAATCGAGCCGATTAATCGGGACTAAGGATTGATCGATCAATCGATTAATCGGCACAGCCCTAATTTTAAGTCTTAAGATAAATAGCGTAAGATAATAAAGTTCAGTGTTCTTTTAAAATATCTGAAATAGGTTTAGGAAGAGTTTTATTTGACATATAATTCTGTGTAAGTGGGCTACCACCCTCTTCAGCTCCCCTTAACCTTTAATAAATATAGTGCCTACAATTATTAAAAAAAAAAAAAAAAAAAAAAAAAAGGTGTTATTAATTTGTCTTTAAATTTGCCAGTCTGATCAAATTTTTTAGTGACAATCTAATACGAACTTCAAAATACCAAATTTGAAATTTCTGCATTTATTTGTTCTTAATTTATGCTAATAGCAGATATACATACAAATCAGTCAGCTAAAAATTGCACTTTCACATTCAGGGCACCTAAAAAAGTAATATTATAAAAAAAAAAAAAAAAAGTTGAAAGTTGTACTACAAAATACTTTGTTTACAGTATGGTTGGCAAAAATTGTCATTCCTGAGTAGCATTCGTCGACATAGTAAAATGTAGCAAAGTACTTCCATCAATTACATTCAATAAAAATCTGAAGTGAAACAACCAAACGACTTCCATTACACACTATTACACGCATTATATGCATTTTTGAGAGATAATGTGATCAGAAAACATAAAAGTGACCTAAAGAGAAAATCGTTAGAGCTGTTTTTGAGATACCAACTTTTACGAAAAATCAATTATTGACCGGAAAACAATAATTACATGCAAAAGGATATTTAAAAGTGTGTTAATATGGCAAATTTGAAGAAAATCCGTACAGCCGTTTTTAAAGGAACGCGCTTGCGAGACCTGAAATTGAGCTATTTATACAGGACGCCTATCAATTTTCTTGAACTAATCAACTATATCATTCGAAAGGACATCTAATAGAGTGTTCATATAGCAAATTTGAAGAAAATCGTTAGAGCCGTTTTTGAGATACGGACTTACGGTCCCACTTCCGATCTCCGATGTCCTACTTTCAGTTTTTTAATTTCCCCCAAAATTTGGAAAATTTATCTGTACACTAGTAGACCTGTCTTAATTCTGGAGTTTTGTAGTTCTATCTTCATTAGTTTCGGAGATATGATAGCCAGAAGATTCCACACATACATACATACACACACTCACATACTGACCAATTGCCAAAAGCCAATTTTTTAGACTCAGGGGACCTTAAAACGTGTAAATCAGGTGAAATCTCGATATCGAATTTTTGGACCAAATACAATACTCCCATTACCTACGGCAGTAGCGTAATGGAAGTAAAAAAGACCGTTTAATTTCATTTTGAGTAGCTCTATATATTGTCTGTAAACTTATGCTCATAAAACTGTGTGCTTAAATTGAGTTTTGTGTGAAAACCACATAACATAAAATGAAATACACTTCCAGCAATTTCCAAATATATCTCTAGTATATCCAAATACTTTCAGTAGTCCTGTAAACGAATAATGAAAGAATGTTGGTAGGTGAAGCTTCCTTTCTTTGACTCAGTGACACCAGCGTGCACATGACTTTTTCTTATCTTTTTTTTTTTTTCTTTTTAATTACAAATATATCTTTTAGGTTTATTAATTTAGTTACAAATCTCAAGTAGACGAATGCGATAAACAAGGATCCTCCACTCCTAAACTACCTTCTATAAGCAGTCTGTTTACTCGTGGTCTCTTGACCTTCACCTTTGTAAAGTGTTCGGAGAACACGAGAAAACTGATTTGTTTTCGCCCTCTGTACGTAACCCTCGACATTGTCGAGGGTTACGTTCTGTAGAAGCTAGCCAGTTTTCACCTTCGTCCCAACTCACTTTTTATGAAAAGCTTGACTTCTCAGAGTTTCAAGGGTCAGTGCACCCACAATATATATATATATATATATTGTTTGCCAAACTTTAATTTTATAATAATGTAGTATTATAAAACTAATAATTGTTAATAAAGAGTAATTAAGTTGGTTTGTGTGTGTGTAAATAGATTATAAAAATTCTTAGTAGTATTAGTGTTTGTATCTTCATTAAGAATTTTTCTGTAATTTTTTATGAACCTGTTGTGATATAATTGTTTTAAATATACTCTATAACAAAAAAAGTGATGAGCCAAGAAGGAGTAATGCAAACTGGACGCAAATTGACATACATGCAAGTTTTGATGGAATCAAGCACCAATTCCTCATTATCGTCGATTCTACGTGCAACTGGTACTTCAGTGACTTCAAATACCCTTAATAGGCGGTTCAGTGAAATGGGGCTGAGTTCAGTCCCCGGATCTCTCTTCCACTGAGGACGTTTGGAGCATCATAAAAAGGGTCCTACAACCAGCTCGGGATTTTACCAATCTAACGCAACAATTCGACAGAATTTGGCACGATACTTCACAGGAGCACAACTGCCAACTCTATCAATTAATATCAAGCCGAATAACTGCGTACATAAGGGCCAGAAGTGAACCAACGCGCTAACTTGTTTACTTTGTGAGGCCATTTCTCTTGATTAAATCATTCAAATTTTCTGAAACTGCAATCAATTGTTTTTCTCCACATGTACATCACATCTACCAATTTTTGTCCCATTTGGACCATCCATTCCACCTTATCTACCAATTTTTGTCCCCACTTCTTCTTGGTGCGTCTTTTTTTTTTTTTTTTTTTTTTGTTATAGAGTGTATATACTGTATTTTATTAAAAGTTCTTTGTACTAGTAAAAAGGAAAAAAATGTACACAAACTGAAAAAGTTAGTATTCAGTATCTTTCATTTTTCGTGTAACATTGAAAATTATTTGCATTTTTTTTTTTTTTTTTTTTACTTTTCTAGATTTTCCAGAAAAATGCAATTTGGTTACAGTGTGTTTTTCAAAGATTCACTGCAATGTTACAGTTATTTTGATGTTCACAATATATTCTATATATTTTCTTTGGACTAGTTAAACAAGAAAAAATAGACTTTTAACTAAAAATATAGAGACTTTTCTTATTTAGAGACATTTTCAGAATATTGTTAGACTTTTTATTGTCAACAAGAACTTTTGAGAGACTTTCTTCTACACAAGCTATTTCGCGAGGAAAAAACAAATGTTCCTTTATGTTGATAAAAACTTTTATAATAGTGCCAAATTATGTTAACTTTTATAGCAGTGGCACATTATGTTATACATTTTCCTATGTTTTTGTACTATTGCTACTAACAGTATTGTACGTATCAGGCTAAGCACTTTGAACATTCAAACCTAGAAAAAGAACAAATAAATGAATAAAATGGAATAAATCATTAAATAAAGAAAAATGCCATCACTCCTCTTTGTAAACGATAAAACAAACAAAATTTTTCCAGAAATATCTTCCACCTCTGGGAGAGTTCCCGCAGACTTGCAGGCAAGCCTGGGGGAATGTCGTCTTGGAGGAGGGATATGAAGGGATAAAAAAAATTAAGATTTTAAATTATTATCTAAGTGATAACTTAAAGAACATCCCATTAAAAATTCTTAACTTGAATTCTATTCTAGAGCCCATGTAAAATTTGTTTTTGCAGCAAAGCACGTTATAATGCGGGATTAAGGTTTGAGAACAACTTTTAGAATAAAAATTAATTTGTCTTACGAAATCTTCAGTTTTAGTGGTAAAACAATGCAGACTACTTAACCCCAGATTCCCACGCTTCAGCTAAGCTGGCCAATGAGAAAGGGTAGGCGGGAACTAACTCAGCTAACTGTCCAATGATAAATCATAGGAGGAGTTTAGATCCACTCCAGAAATGAGCAGTATTTAAGTGAGAGCATGCGGAAATCGGTGCCCTTTTCATATGTTGTCTTGATTGATTAATCTACGTTAAATTAACGGCCGCAGGAGAGGGTACGAGCTGCGGTTCCGAAAAGTGATCGTCAAAGTAACGGTACAAAAATCGTCAAAGTAACGGCTGGGCTCGGCCACCGATGATATACTTCAACGTGCTTGGACCTAATGACTTTGAAATAACCTGTAAAATGTCCAAGTGCCTCGAATAAACGACTGTATAAAATATCTGGTCTCGTTATTGAATGAAAAGCCTCTCTTCATCTTGCATTATATGTGATAGCAACTAATATTCCTCACATATATATATGTACAGGGTGATTAAAAAAAACGTGGACATAATGACACGGTAGATCAGTCATACAACAAGGATCAAAAATCGAATAGGAACAGAGGGTCGCAACTGCGATCCGGAGCCTCTACAGGACGTCTAAAATAATACATAACAAAAAGAGAAGAAAAAAACCCATTACAGATCATTTTGTTGATAATTACCCACACACATGCGACTAATGCAAGCCAAATGTTGAGCCTACAGGAGAAGCTCAACGTTTTTGCCAGATGCATCGAAACACGCCTGGCATCTACGTTGCATAGAACGCCACACCTTTTCAAAGGTACCAGGTGCATCTCTAGCACATCCTGCTGCCACAACGATTCTTCCTACCAAATCTTCCGGCTTTGCAACAGGTGTTTCATACACAAGTCCTTTTAAAAATCCCCATAAGAAAAAATCCAAGGGAGTCAGGTCAGGTGATCGTGGTGGCCATGCGATTGGTCCACCGCGACCAATCCAGCCGCCAGGAAAAGTAGCCCGCAGACGTGCTCTGACGTCTGTGCTGAAATGTGCAGGAACTCCGTCGTGTTGAAATCGAATGCGTTGACGAATAGGCACCGGAACATCATTCAGCATTTCTGGCAGAACCTCTTGAAAGAATGTTAGGTAAATGGGATCGTTAAGTCTTTCTGGGAGAATGTACGGACCAAATAAACAGCCTCCTACAATGCCAGCCCACACGTTAACGGAAAATTTTCGCTGTGCGCCGTGCGGACGTGTAGCATGCGGGTTTCGCCCACCTATGCAGGTTGTGAAAGTTCATCACACCCTCTAGTGAGAACGCAGCCTCATCCGTGAAGAGAACACTTGCTGCAAAATTTCCATCTGCAGCACTTCCTTGCAAAAACCATACGATTGTTCTAGTCTCCCGGTTCCAGTGCCTGGACGCATTGTAAATGATTAGGATGTAGTTCTTTGTCGTGTACAATGCGCCAGACGGTAGCTTGGGGAATATGGGTCTTTCGGGATACAACTCGTGTACTCGTTAAAGGATTACGCTGGAGTTCTTGGGCAACTATTTCTCCAGCATCAACTGTCCGAGTTATTCGTTGGCGACCAGCATCTGGCTTGTGCACGTCGAACAAGCCGGTTTCACACAATCGTCGATGCAGAGTGGCAAAGAATGAGCGTCTAGGCATCTTTCTACCAGAATATTTTTCACGATACATTCGCAAGGCTTCTCGTTCATTGCAGTTGGCCATGACGTAAATTAAATGTATGTCAGCCACTTCGCGGTGCATGTAACTAGCCATGTTACGGCCAACGCATCCACGGCTCGAATGAAGACAATCTCCGTTAAATATATACCTCCTGTAAACTCCTTTATTTTTTTTTTATTTTTATTATTATTATTATTATTATTATTATTATTTTTTTTTTTTACTTTTATTCTGTTTTAAAAATCTCAGTACTTCGTTGCCTGTACTGCTGCTGATCAGCAGAAAGATCTAATGCCACTACAGTTGCCCCTTGTCGCGTGAGGAAATACTCCCTGGCAACTGAAGTCAACCATCTCTTTGATGAACTTTTTTCACCAATTCCTCATGATCAACATTAACCGTAGTCAGCATGCCCACTGTCGCGTGGGACCGGCTGGGTTCGGCATGCTGACCAACTTTGTTTTGTAAATTTTTGAATTCTTGCCACTCATCATCGCCCTCTGTCGCGGGCAGGCTAATAAGCTAAGAGCCTGGCTATGTACTCTTGTAAATATCTTTTTGTTTTCAATAAATGTCAGGCAGGCCTGGCCTGGCCCTTTGTTCCTCCTGCGTGCAGGGGGTTCTCTTCGGGACAGCCCTACTTGGACTTCGGTCCTTGTATAGCTCAAAACCGCTCTTCGAGCGGTGAGCCGGGGCTGCTCCCCTGTTAAATCTCCGTTTGCTCAGCTCGTGTTTGTATCGCAACGCCCTTTCGTCGCTCTAGTGCCCTCTACAGGCATTTGCGACCCTCTGTTCCTATGCGATTTTTGATCCTTGTTGTATGACTGATCTGCCATATAATTTTGTCCACGTTTTTATGAATCACCCTGTATATTCATTATATACTATATATATTATATATATGTGTGTAGTTAGATCGCGGTAGCCTGGTTGGTAAGAGCAGCGAATTCATGATCGAAAGATTGCGGGTTCGGTCCTCGAGCCGGCCGAAGACCGTCGTGTTCGCTAATGGTGACTGGTACACGTTAAATTCCTTCGTGGTCGCAAAGTCCTCCAAGTTCCTCTCAAAAATTATACCTCTGGGGGTACCGAAACATGCGTTTAACCAAAGCTCTCTACATAGAAAGGTTGGGCGCGAAGAAAAGGGGGTAGGAAGCGGAGGCCCACATTCTTTTCCTTTCTTCTACTTCCTGTCCAGTGTCCAGTCATATAGTCGTTCGTTAACTTTCAAAAAATTAGTAACGCCATTGAAATTGATCTGTTGTATTTCTCGTCTCTATAAGTATAATTTTGTTTGTTTAATGGATTGTTTTGATATATTATGAAATGGCAAGAAAGTGGTGCGTACCAGGTTGCCGCAGTAATTATCGAGGAACTAATAATGTTTCTTCATTTCGTTTTCCCAAGTGCGAAAAATTAAAAGAAGGATGGACAAGAAAGATTCCGATCTTATTAAAAAAGAAAATTATGTTAAGTTAAAGAAAAATGCTGTGCCACTTATATTCAAAGGATTACCGGCATATTTTACGAGTGATATAACCTCCGTCAAGGAAAAATCCTGATATAAGAAGAGAAACATTGGATAATAAATATGAAGCTGCATATCAGGCTGATCTTTAAAAACTGAAAAAATTAAATGAGGTAAAGTCTTTTACTGATATATTACATTTTTGCAGTGTTCCAGAAAATTTGTGCAGTAGCATTTTTAGAGCATGTTCCGAAAAAGTGGAATTTTTTTATATTAACAGTGAAAAATCTCCACTTGAAATAAAGGCATATTTAGTTGTTTATAATGATCTTACCTATACTGCTTATGTATCAAATATTCAAATTAAAAATGAAGATTTAGTAAAATTCAATTGTCCAGAGAAATATATCGAAACGATACCCAAAATAAACAACATATAAATAACCATAAAAAACATGTGCCCACAAAATGATTTAAAAATTTTAATCGAATCATTTGTTCAGACATTTAAGCAATTTTTGAGTGAATATGAAGATTTCGATATTGATAATGAAGACAAATTTAAATCATTAATTTTCTTATTAGATCAACTCATTTTGTTAACACAAATGCCAAATAATTACTCATATAGTTCCGATACATTAATATTCGCTTACAGACTTTTTATAAAATCTCGCGCAGCTTACGAATTCATTCGTAATAGTAATTTTTTAATTCTTCCGCATTCAAGAACCCTTAGACGTCTTTCTGAAGGATTTTTATCATCGAATTCAGAAAAGGAAATCAATCTTTATTTACAGGGAAAAAAAATTTACTATTAAGTGAGCCTGAAAAGGTAGTAAATATTTTAATTGACGAAATTCATGTCAAATCAAGATTTGAATATAAGGGTGGGAAAATAATAGGTACATCCTTCAATGCCTCTGAAAATATTGCTAAATCAATTAATACTTTCATGTTGGCCTCTGTTTTTTCTAATAATAAGGATGTTATTTCTTTTTTACCAGTTAAAAGTATTACAGCTGAAGAGCTTTATAATCACGCAAAAAGTGCATATTAAATTTTCAAAATACTGTTTATCACGTACTTAGTATAATCACTGATAATAATGCTATTAACAGAAAAATGTTTGATTTATTTTCGAAAAATTCCTCATTTCAATTTCCTTTAGCTATGAATCCTAGTTTCCCTGATAAACCCTTATTTCTATTATTTGACACAGTGCATTTACTGAAATCATTCAGAAATAATTGGTTTTCAAAAACAGAATTTTCTTTTCCTTCTTTTAGTGGATCCGACGAAGTGATAGCAAAGCAGCAACATTGATGTTGATTGTTGCTGATTGATGTTTATCGTTTTGAAAAATGCAGTTTTGTCAAATATTCTTATCAGTTAAATCAAAATGTTTTATATACCAATAATTTACAAAAACAAAATGTAAATTTTGCTATTAAGATATTTCAGGATTCAACTATTACGGGTCTTAAAATGCTTGGACCTAAACATGATATTTTAACTGGATGGGAAAGATTGGTGGGAAATTGTTAATGTGAAATCTTGCGGGAAAGGCATCAGAAAGAGAAATGAGAAAATGAATCCAATATATTCTATGGATGGATTGCAAGTGCAATGAAAAAAAAAAAAAAAAAAAGAAAAAAAATTCTTATTTGGATTGAAGAATTGCAAGAATTTGTGACATCAAATAAATTGAAATGAGGCTTGAATGCAGAAACATTCAAATCGCTTATTCACACCACAAAATCACATATTGCGCTAATTGATTATGCAATAAATAAACTGCAGTTGAAATATGTGCTACTCGGAAAATTTCAGACTGACAAATTAGAGGCAAGATTTGGTCAGTACAGGCAAATGAGTGGATGCAATTATAAAATTTCCTTACAGCAAACAATTGAATCTGAAAAAAAGTTGAAAATTTCGAATTTATTACAATTAAATTCTACGGAATACGGTACGATATCAATAAGACAATTAAGTGACTCTTTTGCAATTGAAGAAAATATTTCAGAGGGAGATAAAGAGTTTGTTTCATCTATAATTAATGCAGATATTTCTCTTCATATTGAGAATGATGATTTATACAATATTGTGTTTGTCGGGGGATATGCTTGTAAAATATTAAAAAACAAAATCCATTGTAACAATTGTATTGATTTTATCACTACTAAAGATAATTTGACTTTCGATTTTCAGTTTGTTTCTCCGTATGTGCTAATTGAAATACATGATCGTGGAGGACTGACATATCCGACACAAATTTCTATTACAACTGGGATAATCTGCCTTACTGTTTTCCAAACACTAATTTTAAAGGACACAGAAAATTTATTCATTAAGTGTAATAACCACTTAAATGTTTTTTGTGATATTGCAAAGTATTTTGTAAGCAATGACAACTTTATTCAAGAAACAGAATTAAACTGTGAATGTGACGATTCAAAAAACAAATTATTGAACAAAATAATAACAACTTGTGGCAATGTATTTTTAAAAAATTATGCTAATACAAAATTCGATGAAAGTAAACCACGCATCAAGAGAAAATTAAATACATTAATTCAGTGATTATTTTTATATTTTTGGATAGCCACTTTTTAGCAATGAAGTTTTCTTCAATATAGTAAGTACACACACACACATACACATATGTATATTTAAACAATTGTGTATTATTTCAATTTTTATTCCTATTATTGAATTTATGCAATTCTTAAATAATTTTATTAAATTATTAATTTTTGCATATTCTATTTGGCATTTAAATGGATGTTTGATATACCAACTCTATTCCTCTGAATATGATAAAAGTAATTATTGGCTACTTAAGAGGTGAAAATAAAAAATTAATAATTTAAAATGTCAAATTATCCACCTTCATGAAAAATTAATTTAACAACGTGAATAATTTAATTGAAATAAATCTCATTTAAAATTTATTTATGTTGGTATCTTCATCCATCTTTTGTCTGCTGAGTGTTACAATGGTACTAAATAATTCATATTATGTTTACATTTAAATTTAATCTGCTGCTTTTGCGCAACTTTTCAAATGTATTTTGCTTTTTCTCAACTAATTTTAAAGAACTTAAAAATTCTTAAATTTACTACTTATTGTATATATAATTAAATATATACAAATATTGGCCTAATTTGGCTTTAACACTAATCTAATAATTAAATACACTTTGACTACAGCTGCTAATGCGCTTAAATAATTGTGTATTATTTCAATTTTTATTCCTATTATTGAATTTATGCAATTCTTAAATAATTTTATTAAATTATTAATCTTTGCATTTTGCTTTGCTATTTGGTATTTAACTGGATGTTTGATAAAACATCTCGATAAACAAACTCTATTCCTCTGAATATGATAAAAGTAAATATTGACTACATTAGAGGTGAAAATAAAAAATTAATAATTTAAAATGTCAAATTATCCACCTTCATGAAAAATTAATTTAACACCGTGAATAATTTAATTGAAATAAATCTCATTTAAAATTTATTTATGTTGGTATCTTCATATATCTTTTGTCTGCTGAGTGTTACAATGGTACTAAATAATTCATATTATATATATA
Organism: Salticus scenicus; assembly: GCA_963930645.1. Taxonomy (NCBI): domain Eukaryota; kingdom Metazoa; phylum Arthropoda; class Arachnida; order Araneae; family Salticidae; genus Salticus; species Salticus scenicus. The sequence goes on along the minus strand of OZ005660.1, from coordinate 250,421,017 downwards.
TATAGATATTCAGCATATTTAATTGGGTAGCAGTTAAACATAGTGTAAATTATCTATACTATAAAGATTAAGTATACTATACTATAAAGATTCTATACTATCTATACTATAAAAATACTATCTATACTATCTATACTATAAAAATACTATCTATACAATCTATACTATAAAGATTCTATACTATCTATACTTATCTATACTATAAAGATTCTCTCTCTCTCTCTCTTTTTTTTTTTTTTTTTTTTGCATTTTAATTTCTTTGTTAACAAAATAATAAAAACATCTGTTTTATTTGTTAATTCATCGGAATTTTTTAAAATGATAAGTTAAATATAATGTATATATATATATATATATATATATATAAAAGGCATAAATATTTGACCTGTTAAAATTACGACGTAATAGTTTAATAATTTCTTAAAAGATCGTAAGAATTTTCTCTAGAATAAAATTATTACGATTCCATTCAATATTTTATTTTCTTAATTATATTTTATTTTTTTAATTTTATTTTGAGTGCTAAATATTGTTTAAAGCCTGCACATATAGTCAGCATTCATATAATTTTTCAAAATGAGATGAAATTGAAACAAATTGAAACTATAATCAAATATGAGGAGAATAATATTTGGGCCTCCAATCTTCCATTCATCCCTGATTCAATTCTCCCGGCACCAGGCTTTCTATGTAGAGGGCTTTGGTTTAACTCGTTCTTGATTCGGAACAAAATTCGAGATACTGCTGTTCGGCTGGTGCTGCCATCTTTCGCCTGCTACTGGAGCTAAAGTTGTTCTTCCTATTTGGCGATCCTAAAAACGGAAAGCGCACCCCTCTTGCCTTAAACCGGGATAATTCCACGACCGGGGGTCGGAGTTTCCGAGGGGCATACGAAAACAACAACAACAACATGTGTAGTTAGATAAAGTAAGTGTAAACAAAAGATAATTATTGCATATGGTTTTTATAAATAACAATAGATAACCAAATTGATGTTTTCATGCAAAAACGAACATATAAATTGCATATGAGTTTTGAGAAAAAAAAAAAAAGTGCGATGCAACTTTTACATTATTAGTTACTTTCTTCTATATTCAACAGAAGAAAGAATTGGATTCGTACAAATTTTCGACTTGTTTTTTCTATGGATAACATATCTTGGGAGGTCTAGAGAGCTATTTGACCATTTTTAGGAATTGTCTGTCTATTTCTGTTCAACAAATTCTGTGGCGTATGTATTTCTGGAACTAGAATTTCATGTAAGATTATATACACAACAGAACCTCGATCCATCGTTTTTCACGGGGTTCGGAAAAAAAAAAAAAAAAAAAAAAAAAAGATGAAAGCAGAAAAAACGACGAAAAAAGAAATTTTTAAAACTGTCCTTCTAAACTGTCAAAGAAATAAATCAATGTCGTAGAAACACTAATTAAAGTTTATTTTTAAAATCAAAAATGTTATGATGGGTTTTTTGTTCCTTTTATAAATTAAACAGAATTTTTTCTAGATTTATAACATTTTTCTGGTCCTTTTTTGTAATTTCGTGTCCTTAGATAAAAGTTCGTGCATTTTTAAACGCCATAATTGAGTCATCGGCGTGAAAATTATCCTCTGTTTCTGCGCCGTTATTTTCATCTTTTTTTTTTAATCATACATTTCTTCGATGCTTTAGAATACTGCATGTCACAACGTCTTGATAATTGCAAATATTATCACTAAATTTTGTACCAGACGCATCCTTTGCTACATGCAACCACTCTTCATCTGCGTCATCAACATCAGCATCATCATCATTTTCTTGCCTTTTTGTTTGGTATTCTTCATCATTTTTTCAAGGAATGGCTCTCCCGCTTCGATTATGCCTCTGGGGGTCACCGAAGCGGGAGGGCCATCCCTTCCGTGGAGGATCAAAATTGCGAGGGCATGTCTCCGGACCACCTCTAGGGGTCAGTCCCAGACCGTCGCCAATTGCCTATCTGCGCAGCACTAGTGCGACGTAAAACCCACACCACCAACGCACGCAACCGCATTTCACGAAACAATTTTCTGAATTACAAAAGAAGTTACTTCCTATCATGCTGAAATTACAAAACGAATAAATGGTCTAGACCTAGAGACATGGTATCACAATTTTTATCCTTCATGGAAATGGGGAAAAGAGTTACTTTCAACGAGATATATTAATTAGAGTGCTGTTTGAATGGATGAAGGATTAGCTTTCGGTGGTGAAGGATTAGCTTTCCTAAAAGGTATGATATGATCATTCAAGGTATGTATCTTTACATTACTAGATAGGTAAAAATATTTTATGCCTGTTTGTTTAATTTGTTCGAAAACTTCAGGTGACATTAGTGTCAAACTCGCTCCAGAATCACATAGACCAACAATAGGAATATTCCCGATGTTAAGTTCCAATATTGCGTTTTGATTATTTACGCTTGCTACATATTTGTTTTGTAGGTCACAATCTTTTCGTTTAAATTTTATGGATGTAAATTGCGGGACATGCGTATTTTCTATATTTTCATTGTGCATAGTCAAATTATGGGCATTTGTTTTTCTATCAACCCAAGTTGAGGGGATTCACCAGGGGCATAAATTTTATTTACATAATTTATAACTGTAAATCTCCCATTTAGTTTTCTGAAGGGAAATAAACTATCGGCCGTGATTTGTATCCCTGAGTAGCATTACGTTTATCAGTGTTTTTATATCTATACCTATTATCCCTGAATTGTTGTTCTGCGTTAAGAGTTGCCGGGTTCGATTCCCTGAGTAATTTCTTGATTACTCTGTATGTACCCTTGCAGGGTGAGAACAGGCATCTGGGGAGTAATTTAATGCGGAGTTTGTATGTGACAAAAATCTTGCATAGTATTACTGTTATATGCATGAGGTATTGTTTGAAACTGTTGATGCCACTGAGGTGGATAAAACGGCATATTTTTGTGAAAATTTTGATTTCGATTAAAAGATCGTTGTTGTGGGCGAAATCTTATATTTTTTTGCGGATTTTGTTTACCGTTAAACCAACATTCCTCTGTTGAATGATTCGCCTTTTTACAGATGTGACAAAATTTATTATTTTTCTCTTCGGATTGTTTTTCCGCGTTTTGTGCGATAGTCAGATTATTTATTTGTTGCTGTAATTTTGCTATTTCTTGGGCTTGATTGTTCGATAGTGTGAGCAGTGATTGGCATATTTGTTCCTCTTGTTTAACGTTATTTATAGAATTTAGTAATTCCGCTGAATTGTTTATGGCTAAATCGAATTTTTTTGCCGTTTCGACCGCTTCGTCATAACTCTCTGGACCTGTTTTTTTTTTTTTTTTTTTTTTTTAAATTTCGAACGCGAAGTCAGGTTTTATGCTTTCCAAAAATATTGTTAATTTTATCGTGTTTAATAGTGCCTTTGCACCAGCTAAACTAGCGTGCCCTGAATCGACAGATATTTTGCTGCAACGATATTAAACTTTTTTTTTTACACATTCGTCAATTGATTCTGCCGGTTTTTGAGCCATTTGCAGAAATACTGCTTGTGATTTTGAGAAATGTTTCGTCACTTTAAAAAGTTCTTTTAACGCATCCTTAAATTTTGTATAATCTTCCTCTGTGTTTAATTCTCGCGAATTAAGCATTAATTACCTAGCAGGACCTGATATTTTGGATTTTAAGAGAATTAATTTTAAATTATCTTTTAATTCTGACTCTTTTACTATTTCTTCAAATTGTTTCAAGAAATTTTCGATGTCCTCTGCCCCTTTGGAATCGAAATTTGGCAGAGTTTTGAGTACAGTTGCTAATGTTATGCTTTATTGCGCCATATTTGGAAAATTTTGTATTGATTGATTTTCTACTTTTATGTTCTCAAACTTTGATTTTGATGTACTTTCATCACTTTTTTGTTGTATATCATTACGTGATCTAAGATTATAGTTATTATTCATAAAAACTGGATTTTAAAAATATCTAGAGTGCGACCACGTTTCCTACGACTAGCAATGAGGCCGAGTCCAAAAGTTTGGAGGGATGCAAAATTGGCCGAGAGATAGTTATTTGGCAAACATCCAGTTATTCGGTGTTTCCTTATCGCTTGTTTTCTCTCAGTCACCCCTATTTTAACACTGGACTCGTTCAATCCGCACTTGCGCAGAGGCTTCCATGGTCGCAAGAAATGTGTTTAAAGAATATCTATATCAGCTTGAAACACAACAAAACAGCATTCATAAAACTAAAATCTTGGTACTTATAGACCCTATTAATATCTATAAGCACACCCGTATATTATATCTATACACTACTGTATAATATATACAGTTAGAGTCTGTATATATATTTAAAAAAAATCTGATTTCCTTAATTACTGCTGCATATTCGCTCAGACACTTGGAAAATAGGCACCAAATAAGGTTACGGGCAATGTTGTGACTAATTAAGCCTATAACGCAAAACGAAACTTAATAGGCCGAGGAGAAAATCTATTTTATTTTATGGAAGTAGTCTGAATACCTATAATAAAAGAAAAAAATATTTTGCGTTGTAGCCGATTTAAAACTAATATACAATAAGAGCAATTACCCACGATCTTTTTACCTGAGCGAATAGTATAATTAAGACATACGATCACACAGCCTATGTAATAAAATCAGAATTTTTTTAATAGAGAACAATATTTTTTTATTGCTCAGCAAATCAAGATATAAAAACATATTTTAAATAAAAGATCAGAAGATTCATTATCCTACAAATTATGCTATGCTTAGGACTACAGGAGTCCTCTTTATTTTACTTTATTCTTGTTTTAGAGTTTCCTTAATTCAATTTTGACCCAAATATAATAATCGATAATATGACCACCGAAAAAGGGAAAGTAAATAAAATAACGGGACTAACCTTCTGAGGATGACGGGAATAATCGATGGCACTTTACCGAAATCTTCCATGAAGATGCGCTGGGAGGATATGATGATGAGGAGTCGTTCCATCATTAATATCTAATGATACTCTTGGACACTTCCATCAGAGAGTACTTGACTGCGGCAATATTGAAACACATAATAAAGATTTTACGCTTCCGACGATGACGGGGGATCACTTGTTCTTTTTGGACAACTTCAAATCATTCCAGGTGCACTGGGAAGGAATGATGCTAGTGATATCTGTCACTCCATTCAGATGCTAGTGTTGGGCATTTTTAACCCGGGAGGACGGGCGCGAGGTGTTTTGACAACCCATGTCCAGAAATACTCATCTGCTGTCTCTCAATATACAGTCGGCTGCAAAATTATTCGAGCACTAGCCAGTAAATCCTATATTAAAAAAGTACACTTAAGACTGTTTTGTTAAATAAATCCTTGTCGAATCATGTTCTTAGACTGACTAAGAACACGACTCGATAAGGATTTATTTAACAAAGCAGTATTAAGTGTACTTTTTTTGGACAGGGATTATTGCTAGTGCTCGAATAATTTTGCAGCCGACTGTAAACAGAAGTGGTCGGGCCCTTCAGTACTTGCCTCCAAGGTCATCCTCCGTGCGGAGTGAATGAAAATGGCGAATTCAGACTCTTTTTCATTCTTATAGAACAATTTTGGGTGTAAAAACTGCAAAAAAAAATCTATAGCTTCTGATCCATGTATACCCTAATTATTATGAAAATTAATGTGTCAGTATTCTTATCCACAGTAATGTATCATTTTTATTATAATAAATTTTGTAAAGAAAATAATTAAGTGTGCCACATGGGAAAAATTAAGTTTTTCTGATAAAGAGGAAATAGGTGAGTGCTTTTAATTTATTTTTTTATTAATTTTTAAAGTTAACGATAATTGAAAATTTCAGTTACTTATTTTCACGAGAAAGAGTGTCATTATCATTAATATCATCAACAGATTGAATTCTAAAGATTTTTTTCGTATTTATATTATTTAATATGTTTGGGGTGCGATGACACCCCATGCCCGTTCTCATGTTACGTTTCACGGTGCGCGTTCTGCCGGGTTAACGGATAGAACGCTTGACCAGGGCAGTATTGAGACAGGTCCAGCATGCAGCTACATCCTTTCCTGCTCTGACGCTCGGGGGATGCAGGGATCAGGTTCCCACTCTTTCTATTTTTTTTTTTTCTTATATAATTTTTTTTGGAAGAAGCGAATTCCCGTACATTCGTGAGGGAAAAAATCTGTATGTGGGTGGTCAAATAGGGGAGACGAGGATTCTCAGAACGAATCTGTAGTCCTACACCGTTGCAATAAAGGCATTTTACAATAAAACAGAAAAGACAACGAAAGTATTTACATATATAAAAGCATATGCTTACATTCAATTAAAAATATAAAAATAAAATAAAATAAACCTCTATTTTACATTTCAGTGTGATTGTGGAATAATATTTTTGTTCTCGTTTATTTCTTTCTTTATTATTATTATTATTATTATTATTATTATTATTATTATTATTTATTTATTTATTTATTTTTATTTATTTTTTATTCATTTATATATATATATATTCTCACAATAGAGAAAGTCAAAAGGAACGGATTTCTAAAAATTCTAAAATGTTTATTTTTAATTAATTAATTAAATTATTTATTTCAGATTTTTTTCAGCTCTAATTTACAGTCATATTTTATCATGCTTTTATTAACTTCAATTCTTGTTTGTTTGTGTGTCTATTATAAATCTTGCAATCGATTTTGAACTAACTTCCCGACTAGTTAGACATTTGAAACTTTTAGAATAAATCAGAACACGATGTCAATGCCTTTTTTCAATACTCTTAGTCAATTATTTTGGGCTCCCTCTGCCTTCTATACGTTTATATGAATCAACAATTACATAACTTTCCGACTAGCTGCACATTTAGGAATTTGAAACTTTGAGAATTGCTCAAAACACAGCGACAATGCATTTTTAAAATACTTTTAGCCAATTGTTTCGGGTCCCCGCTGTCTTCGATAGCATTTCTGCGATTCACTAATCATATAACTTTACGACTAGCTAGCCATATGAAACTTTCAAAATAGCTCAGAACACGGTGACAATGCATTTATTTTTAATACTTTCAGCCAATTATTTCAGGTCACCGCGGCCTTCGGTAGTGTTTATATGATTCAACAGAAAATTTAAGAACATGGTATGTAAAAACTTCTTTGTATCTTGTAATTATTTATTGTAAAACATAATGCATTTTCGTAAATAGTAAATGACTATATTTAAAAAAAAAATGGATTTGTTATTTTCTTTTGCATACGTAAATAGGGAATAAAACATTCCTGAAAATTTTTGATTAAAAGTTTTTTGTGAATTTGCATATTTTATAATATCTGTCTGTGTGTGTCAGCAAAAGTTTTGGTCGCTGTAACTCAGAAACCAATAAGCATAATTTAATAATACTGGATTTTTTGTTGCATCTTGAGTTAAATATGTGTTAATTAAATTTTGTGATACATTGACAAAGTGGTCCGCTTTCCTGAAGCAATTAAATTCATTTACTTTAAGGCAGCAAGATTGAATGCTATACCAAACTTTCTATATAAAATGTACATTATGTAAATCCTAGATAATTCAATTTCGATATCTCGGTCCCTATAGCAGCGTACAAGCCCGCAAAACTTGACATGTGCGATTGTTGATTCAATTTAAATGCATAACGACCAATTGCTGGCGGTACTACTCTGCAGTATTTTTCATTTACTGGAAAATTATTTCTGTGTTATAAAAATGCACTAAACTGGAACGTGGCATATTGTCAATAATTATGCTTATTGAGTTCTGGTGTATATCGCCCGACAGATAGCGATGCTTTTTGTCTCTGTGACTTTTCAGGTGTCTATATCTAAAATGTATTGTTGAAATTGGTATACTTAAAAGGTTAATTGTGAGAAGCTATATGTTAATTAAAATTTGATGCATAGTAACTCGTAGGTGGCGCTGTTACTAAAATGATATAGATGAAAGTTTTTGATTGCCACAACATACTGGTTACTTTCCATACGCAAAAAAAAAAAAAAAATGAAAGGTTAGTGAAAATATTCTATTTCCAGTTTTTACTCAATTTAAACATTTTGAGATATCCTGAACAAGAACCATCCATTTTTTTTAAAATATATAATCTGCGTTTCTGCGTGTATGATGAACTGGTAAAATTTGAAATCTCACAAAGTAAGAAAGGCAGAATTCAACTCAGCTCGATTTTTGGATATGGATTGACTTAAGCTATGTCTTATTAATTTTTGGGGTATGTCGCCCAACACACGACATACCCTCCATTTAAAGAAAGATTATATCTCTTTACTGGCTCTTTCGTCTGAGACTATTTATAGGGGATTATTTTCCTGCGGGTGTTTTGACTAAAGGAATTTTTCATGGGAGGTATTTTCTGTCGGGGCTAACTTTATTTCAACTATTTTATCTGGGCTAGTATATCGGTGCTCTTATTTTCATTTATTTATTTTTATTGTTATTGTTGTTTTTTTTTCGGATGAATCCGTTCGGGTTATTTCGTCAAGGATATTTCTTTTGGGGCGAATTAGGGGTTATATCCAAGGGCTATTATGTCAGGTCTATTTTTTGGGGCTATTTTTATGCGGGCTATTTCTTCATACGCTATTTTGTCATTGAGTTTTTTCCTAGGGTTCACTTTTTCGGTGCTATTTTCGCCTGGAAGTTACTTCATTAGAACTATTTGGACGGGAACTCTTTTGTCGGGGGCTATTTTGTCGAGGCTGTTTTGTCGGAACTATTTTGTCTTGGGGCTATTTTGTCTGGGGCTGTTTTGTCGGGGCTATTTTGTAGAGGCTATTTTGTCGGGGCTATTTTGTCCCTTGGGCTCATTTCTCGGAGTTATTTTGTCGGGGCTGTTTTGTCTTGGGCTTATTTGAAGGGTTACTATTCGTCCCTCCCCTTCTTGTTGATCTAGCGGAGCTGAAACAGCATAGCACACCGCAATCGATGGACTTGATACAGATACAGTCGGTAACAAAAATGTCCGAACACTAGCAAAAATTCCTATGTAAAAAAAGTACATTTCACACGGTTTTGATAAATAAATCCTTGTCGAATCTTGTTCTTAGTCAGTCTAAGAACTGGATTCGACAAGGTTTTATTTAACAAAACCGTATGAAGTGTACCTTTTTTACATAGGGATTTTTGCTAGTGTTCGGACACTTTTGTTACCGACTGCACCTTAACACGCGTTTGAGTGAAAATGGATTACCGACTCGATGTGTGTCGTGTGACTAAGGAGTCACACATAGAATGTCTGTTACTGTCCCTGACTAAACTTAAAACTAGTTGGCATAGATGGACTCTGCTCAGTTCCCCATCATATCTATGTTCTCATAAATTTCTAGTGCGAGACATATTATAATCATGTTAAAAGAAATGAATTTGACCAAAGCTTGATACAGTGACAGAATGAAATCCCCGCCTAATAGGCTATCCACCGTTCACTTCCATATATTTATCTTATTCTAATCTATTAATTTATTTTATCGGGGTCAATTCCGTTGTTTAGTTTTCATGCTACTATTTCCGATACAATAATCCTCAAAATTCCAATTTATATGAAAAATTTACAATTTCGCTATGTTGATAAAATCGTAAATTACGAATAATTTACGAAATTTTCCTATTAGAATATTTGTATTCAATCATGTTCAAACAAATATCGTAAATGTAAATTTGAAGTTGTCTAATGTATTTATGATCCTCAAAATGGAAGTTTATGCTCAATTTTGCTATATTCTGACATGTTAAGTAAAGCGTAAATTCCAAATAACTTACGAATTTTTTAAATTGAAAAAATCATAGTCTATGATATTCATGCCAGTATCCTAAATAATATTTCGAAAGTGGTTTGACATCTTTACGATGAAAATATCCCTCAAGATTGACGTTTATGTGAAATTTTGCTCTATTCTGCAATGTTAAGAAATTCGTAAATTTCCAATAACTTACGAAATTTTTATATTCGAAAATTCATAGTCATTAATATTCATGCTAGTGTCCTAAATAATATTTCAAAAGTAGTCTGACATCTTTACGATGAAAATATTTCTCAAAATTGACGTTAGTTGAAATTTTGCCCTATACTGCCATGTTGAGAAATTCGTAAATTTCCAATAACTTGCGAAATTTTCAAAGTAGCATATTTATAGTTATTGATGTTTATTTCGGCACCAAAAACTGATATTTTAAAACTGGTCTGAAATTTTTAGAGTAAAAAGTTTTCATTTAATGCACGTTTAAGTGAAATTTTGTCCTATTCTCCCATGTTTAGAAAATCGTAAATTTCTAATAACTTACGAAATTTTTTAATTCCAATGTTGCGAATGAATAGGGTTCTTGCCAGTATCGAAAGTAATATTTTAAAACTGATCTGACCTCTCTGCGATCATTTGTTCGTGAGATATCGTGTTAACAGACTAACAAACTAACGGACTAACACACTAACGGACTGACACACTAACAGACACCCTACAGACAGACACCATACAAATTTTGCCATTTTCGGGTTCCTCACACCTGAAAACGTATAAAAAATTCAAAAAACCGAGGTCGAAATTTTTCACGATTACCTAAGTTCCCCATATCTATAGTATGATGGAGAACTAATAATGCGATACAGTTCTGTTACAGGTAACATATAATATCGTACATTGTTCTAGATTTGTAGTGCATTGAAACTGTATACTTCTTTATGAATCACCCTCTATAGAACGATTAGAAGAAAGTTTTGTGATGGCCACAACATACTCGTTTTTTCATTATAGTGAGTAAAATTTTATATAAATGTACCTATGTAGTTTACAGACCTGTGTATTCAATGTGTTTTGTCAATCTGCAAATAGAATATGTTTTATGAAATGCATTTAGTAAAAAGTGAGGGAGTTTTTGTGATTAAAGAACATTTTACCACGAATTTACTGATAATGGTAAATTATTTACCTGCAAACTTGTAATCCAAATATTATCCAGCTGCTACTTGCCGTGACATGATCAAGTGTAAAATTTTTTAAGTCCAGGATGATTACAAATCCAGCCACTTGGTTAACAGAATTTGTGGCAGCTGTATGAAGCGAAACAATAACACCAAATATAAGGTCTTCCGATGATATTTCTTTCGGATTCCAGGGTTCTAAAACGAGAAAGAAACGTTATGCGTCATGCATAGATTCTACAAGTCTTAACAAAAGAGACTACCAAGAATCTTACACAAGAAAGAAACATTATGAATCATGCATAGATTCGAGAAGACGTACCAAAAGAGACAACTAAGATTCTAAAACAATAAAGAAGTGTTATGCGCCATGCATATTTTCTGCAAGACTTACAAAAAGAGACTACCAAGAATCTTAAACAAGAAAGAAACTACTATGCATAGATTTGAGAAGACTTACAAAAAGGGACTATTAAGATTCTAAAACAAGATAGAAATGTTATGTGCTATGCATAGACTCTAGAATACTTACTAAAAGAGACTACAAAGAATCTTAAACAAGAAAGAAATATACCAGAGCCGGGAATCGAAGCCGGGCCTTCCGCTTTACGTGCGGATGCTCAAACCATTGAGCTACCCTGGCTGATTACCAGCTAGCATTTCTCACATAAAATTCGTTGGCAAAGTCACCGAGTCTGCAAACACAGCTGTATCAAGTAACATTAATCATGGCACAACTCCAATAGACCACGAAATTTTTAATTTAATTTAGAAATTTATTCATCAAGCCAGACTCGGTGACTTTGCCAACGAATGTTATGTGAGAAATGCCTAGCTGGCAATCAGCCAGGGTAGCTCAATGGTTTGAGCATCCTCACGTAAAGCGGAATGCCCGGGTTCAATTCCCGGCTCTGGCATTTTTCACACAGTTGGTATAAAAAATCAGCCTTCCGCTCCAAAATTTTCTGAAAATAACTTTCAGGGTTGATGAATAAATTTCTAAATTAAACTAAAATTTCGTGGTCTATTGGAGTTATGCCATGATTAATAATGTCACTTGACATAGCTGTGTTTACAGACTCTGTGACTCTGCCAACGAATGTTATGTGAGAAATGCCTAGCTGGTAATGAGCCAGGGTAGCTGAATGGTTTGAGCATCCGCACATAAAGCGGAAAGCTCGAGTGCGAATCCCGGCTCTGGTATTTTTCACATAGTTGGTATATATATATATATATATATCAGCCTTCCACTCCAAAATTTTCTGAAATGAACTTTCAGGGTTGATGAATAAATTTCTAAATTTTAACTTTTGTTTACTGGTCCCTTTTTCTCTACCGAACAAAACTTTTGCTGAAATACATGGAATATAGCATGTTTTTAATACGCCCTATGTTTCAAGATATTTTCTCAAGAATTGTTCTAGATGTTTTACGAAACATCTAAATTCGAAAGTGTCCGAATACTTATTGGTAGATAATGTAGAAGAAAGTTTTATGATGGTCACAATATACTAATTTTTATTTAACCTTTTTTCCACTTACCTACTTGTGCTAGTACTATGGCTCGCCCTTTTTCGTCTCTGTAAGGGAGGAAGCCGACTATTTGAGACCGTACAACTCGACGGACATTACCCAAATCGTTCCGGTCGAACAGATCTCGGTGAGAATCAACAAAGTCGGCAGCTCTTTTCATCAAAGAACAAGCTCTTTTCACATCAAATTTTCTAGATCTTAAAAAGCACAAGCAAAGGATGTCTGGAACTTTAATACGTATATTTAATTCCCCTAAAAAAAAAAGTGAAGAAGTGTACACTGTAAAAAGAAAGACAAGAATAAGGAACAAAAAATCCTATTATTTTATAGAAAATTTCTGGCAGCATCCGTACAGTATGGGAAAAAAATGTGTTGACATAAATTTTCTCTAACAGAACAATACAGAAAATATTTGTACAAAACAGATTTTTTCCCATAGGGTGCACTGTAAAAAAAAAAAAAAAAAAAAAATACTCCATTAAATAAAATTTACCAGTTCGAGACGGGGTCCACCGCATGTAGGCGACGATGTTACCTCTCAGTTACGGAATCGCATATTTTTACGCTGTTATTGGCACTTCTGTTTTCATACCAAGCTTTTTGTGGACCATTCGTAGCCAAGACCTCCTATAATAAAGCCTCCAAACTGAGCTTAACGTCACAGAAGATCGTCCGATGATGTGAATTGAATGTAATCGGCCGATCTTCTGTGACGTAGAGCTCAGTTTGGAGGCATTATTATAAAAAGCGTTGCTGTAGCCGAGTAGTTATGTCACCACACCGCTAATCAACTTCAAGTGCAGGAGAGTGGGTTTGATTCTCGCGATGGCCTTGCGTATTTTTCTGATTCTTCGTATAGTAATCATGTCGTGTGCTATTTACCTAATATCGACGAAGATTTATTAGCGGATTTTGAGTCAAGCATACAAGTCTGATGAATATGTTATCAATAAACAAACAAACAAAAATAATTAACCGAGTTTTTTTGTATGAAAATCAGAAAATATATATTGTATATACGTAAAAGAGAGAGAGAGAGAGAAAAAACCCTAATCAACTATAATTGAACAGAAGAAATTGCATCATCTGGAGCCAAACTTCTAAATTAGTGTGAGCCGATGATTCAAAGAACATTTTTTGTTGTTCTTTATTTCTACGTGAAAAGAAGGTATGTTTTGTTCAGCCAGTTATGATTTCGCTTTGCTAGCTGTAGCAGCTAAAATATGCCTTGTAGCTTTTTGTAATAGTTTTTAAAATAAGTCCTAAGAATTTTGCACGATATCTTGCAGGAGAACATCTACCAAATCTATCAATTAATGCCAAGCCAAATAACTGATTACATAAGATCTAGAAAAGAACCAACATGTTATTGACTTGTTTACTTTGTGTTGCCCTTTCTCTTGATTAAATCATCCAAATTTTATGAAACTGTAATCATTTGTTATCTTCCACACATACATCACATCTACCAACTTTCGTCCAATTTGGATAACTCTTTCTTGGTGCGTTTTTTTTTTTTTTTTTTTTTTTTGCTGTTGTTGTCTTAGAGTGTATTTTTTAAAGTAAAATTACACTTTATTATATTACCTTATTGATCTTATAACTTAATCTGCAATCGATCTTTGTAGTAGTGAAATGCAGAGCAAGAGAAAGTTGTTTGAGTGACACACCAGATTATTATTATTGTTATTATTATTATTATTTCTAAGCTGATTCTCCGAGTATGTCATAGTTTCGGTTTCGTGGCAATTCAACGAGATTTCAGCTTTTTGATGTCTAAATTACGAAAAGTAACTTTTCTTTTCTTTTATTTATTACTTTCTAAATTTACATATGTAAGGAAAGTATTGTAATCATGTCAAAAATCCAATTTTTCAGATTTTGGTGTTTCTATACATTTTGTGGTCTCCTGAGTTCATTTTGACTATTTTTGCGATCTTGTATGTGTGTGTAAGTGAGTGAACATGATAGCGTCTAAACACTTTGTAGAAATGAGCTGAAAGTTGGTACGTATGTTATAGATCACCACAGCACAGACCCTATTAATTTTGGTGAATCTAGCACTGATTTTTTTTTTTTTTTTTTTTTTTGTACAGGGATACAAATATACATTCTTTATTATTATGGCCTATGGAACCAAATTTTTAAAGTACGATAGCGTCTAAACGCCTCGTTCGATTAAGCTAAACATGTATTCAGATGTTATAGGTTACTATCGCAGTCACTGTATAGAGTTTGAAGAATGTAGTACTTATAGTTTTTTTTTTTTTTTTTACCAGAACACAAAGAAAAATTCTTTATCATTATGGCCTAAGGGACGAAAATATTTTTATCTAGATATAGTCTATCTGTCTTATTCGAATGAACTGAAAATTTATACACACATTACAGATTTTTTTCGCACGAGCTGTATTGCTTTTGGTGAATCTAGCATTTACAGATTTTTACAGGGACGCAACGAAAAAATCTTTATCATTATGACTTATTGGTTTAAATTATTTGAAGTGCAACGGTGCAAATTTAAACGAATATACTATATGAAAAAAAAAAAAAAATACTCAAACACTCTATCATAATTTTCTCTTTTATTTATTTACCGAAGTCTCTTACTTTAGTTTATTTATACAACCGTTAATTACGTAATGTTCGGAAAGTTGAGTAGAGTCACTCCAAAATTTTTATTTATTTATTTATTTATTTTCCCATATTTTCTAAGTGCGGGATTCTTTTACTGCCGTCTGACTTAATTTACATTTAATCGCATTGTTATAACAAGAAAGAAAAATCATGCAGCACGCATTGATTAGTAACACTTTCCAACTGTGCGTATTGTTGTATCGAATACCTTTTAATCTGAAAATGTTAATCATATCATATTCTATACAAAACATTATTTTAGAATATTAAAAATACATGTGAATGTTTTTATGATTTTTACAATAGAAAGATTTTAAGTATAACTTTTAAAAAATTCTGTCCTAAAACTTAATCCATTGACTTTTTGTTTGTTTGTTTGTTTGTTTGTTGTTGTTGTCTCTGTAAACAAACTAGCTGCACAGGATCTATTACTGTCATTTTAAATAGGGAACATTCCATAGTGAACTTGATTGTATCATTTTTTAAAAATTCTAAAAAGATTTACCGACGCTAGGAGCCGGAAACAAACAGATAGAAAGGTAGACAATCGGCCAGACAGATGCACAAATTGAAATCATATTCCCACTAAAAATATAATAAAGTGTTAAAACGCTTAATGCAAACGAAAGTGCAATTCTAACAAATTTTTATTAATAGCTCTTAATGTAAATGAATATTTTTGTGTGACCCTGCAAATCTAATGCTAATCATACTATATTATATAGAAGGCACTCTTTTGTGCATACGAATGATTTATTTCAATTGCATTAAGCTTTGTGCAAAGTAACATTATTTTAATTTGGTTTATAAAAATAACTCTCACAGTATGCAATGCTTTGGAATAGTTTCAAGTGCCCCTGTACACAAAAAAGTTAGAAATGTACTCGGTTTTACATAGGAAACATAGGAAAGAGAACTTGAATAACATATTAAAATTTCATTAAAGTTTCTATACAGTAAAGTTATTAAAATATGGTTTCTAGAATCTCCTTTCTTAGAACACAAAGCTTTCGAATATTTTTGGGTGCCCCTGTACACAAACCAGTAGGGGTATAAACTTCATTTTCAATAGGTAACACTCGATAGTGAACTTGAATTATCAGTTTCAAAAAATTCCATAAATATTTACGGGAGTTAAAGCAAGGGCAGACGGCCAGACGGACACATACACAAATTGAAATCATATTCACACTTGACAAATGTTAGAGAGTGTAAAAACGCTTAATGTAAACGGAAGTACAATTATAGCAAATTTTTATTAATAGCTTTTAATATAAATGAATATTTTTGTGTCATCCTGTAAATCTAATGCTAATCATGCTATATTCTATTCAAAGCATTCTTTTGTGCACACAAATAATATGTTTCAATTTCATAAAACTTCGTAGAATGTAAAGTTATTAAAATTTGATGTACAGAAATATCTCTCATAGAACGCAATGTTTTGGAATATTTTTGAGTGTCCCTGTACATAAACCAGTGGTGATATTTACTCTATTTTCAAGAGGAAACATCCATCAATAAACTTGAATAACGTATTTCAATTTCATTAAGATATGTGTACATTAAAGATACGAAAATATGGTTTATAGAAATACCTCTCATAGAACACAATGCTTTGAAATACTTTCGGGTATCCCTGTACACAAACCAGTAGAGGTATAAACTCCATTTTCAATAGGGAACGTCCGATAGTAAACTTGAATAACATATATCAGTTTCAAGAAATTCCATAAATATTTACGGGAGTTAGATAGCGGACAGGCAGACAGACAAACCAAAGTCATTAACATTTTTCAACTTTGTTGGAAAATGTTAAAAATGCTTCATTTATGTGTTAACATCACTTACGAAATCATAGTAAATTTATTCAATAATATATTTAACCTTCGCGTGAAAACTGATTGACTTATATAAATGTATAAGAAATCATATTACTATACACATTGATATATTATTAACCTTTTGTTTTGATCAAATACTTCATTAGTATAAGTAAATAAAAAATCATTCAGTGAATCAGGTAAGTGGAAAGAAATATCACTCACCTCGCATTATATTCACACGTCGGTGACACCTCACTCCGTCTTTTAGATCCACTATTACACTTCCATTAGCTGAAGTACGTCACAAATTCAGGACTTGAAAAAAGACACCACTTTTCAGATGTTAATATGTTCTGCAGTATTAACGCTGGTGTTAATTTTGTGTGTCATTATAAACTTTATGATGAGATTTTTAAAGACCAAAAATTACTCTAGTTTCATTTGTATAATTTGACTTTATTTATATCGCGACAAGGAGGACGCTTTTAATACCCTTTCATTTTACATTGCAACTGAAATTTAGATTGATATTACAGATGAATACTGACAAGATAAAAAATGAATAAGAAAAAAAAAATTGACATTATCTAAATAGTTAACTGGAGAAACATTTTGTGTATAATTTAATAATAGTAGTCAGATAATTATTGTTCATGATTTGAAATATAAGGGAAACTAGGGAGACTTGACCCAATTTTTGGTTTTTAATTTTTCATATTTTTTGTATAACAGTTGGAACTGAATAAAAAAAATATGAACAAATAGTCTGTTATTTTGTACATACTGTGGCTAAAGATAATGACACAGTTCTTATTAGAAATGGTGCAAAAAAAAAAAAAAAAATAAATAAATAAATAAATAAATAAATTACGTAAGTCAGCACATGGGTCAAGTGTCCCTAGGCCTAGGGAGAATTGACCCCCTCATAAAAGTGAGAAAACTCATAGGTATTGAAAGAAAAAACACAGGTTTTGTGATTTAAACATTTTTTAGTTTTATTTTGTAAAAGATTTTAGTGAATACAAAAAATTGTTTATTGTTTTCTTTTGTTTGTCTAAGCTTTGTACGTTTCACATTAAGAGCCTTTTTTGCCTTTCTTTTGCGTCCATATTTTTTTCTTTTCTTCTTTCTACCTCTTTCTTTCTTCTATTTCTCTTCTGTTTGGTGCGTCAGTGGCAACCATAGTGCTACCCTTCTTTCTGCGTGCAACATTTTGTTTTCTTTTTCCTGTTTTAGGGTAGGATATTATGTTTTCTGGACTGCTTACAGTAACTACTGTAGGGCTGGCTTCAACAAAATGTAAACCAGTAACAATGGATGTCGATGGTTTTCATGTGTCATGAATATGATTAGTATCATTTTCCTCTTCAAAAGGGTGTTCAGTGACAGATGCACAAAAAAAATCTCTCCTAAATGTCTCCATATTGCGTCATCATAGAAAAGGGTTAATTATGTTTACAAGAATTGATAGTTTCTTGCCATGGAATTTTGCCAAACACAAAGTGAGCCTACGTTATCCGTTTGAACCCTTAAATTACACTATTTTAGTTATTCATAAAATAAAAATCTATTAAATAAAACAAAGAACATTAAATTAATCACTGGGTCAAGTCTCCCTAGTTAGCTTGGGTCAAGTCTCCTTACGCAGCTTTGCTTTGATAATCCTAACTTTTTTACAACTTCCATTACAGTTATACAAAACTACTATATACCAACCTGTAGCTAAAAGAGTGGCTAAAACGAGTATACTTCTGAAATTGACTTACCTCAAAACTGAAAGTTCATATTTAACAGACTCCAAGATCTTCAAAATTTACTTAAAAGAAGCAGTATCAATCAACACTAAATTGCAAGAAATCTACGGGTAATTCTGGAATGGCTGTTACCTGGAAAATGCTGTTATATGATTGGTCAATCAGTACAGTCACTGACATTTCCCTGAAATTTTCCTTTCTTAGGAAAAATCAACATTGGTCAAGTCTCCCTATGGGTCAAACCACCCTAGTTTCCCCTAGTCTATAAAATAAATTTAAAGCCACACATTAGTGTTAATAGTTCCTTCTTTCGATATGGACATGAGTTCTGTAATTCTTTATTACGCGGCCTTCAATAAACTAGTATGTTGTGGCCACCACATGACTTTCTTCTACATTTTCCTATACAAATTCACTCAGTAAAAATAATTTATATAAATTATTATTTAAAAAAATTATCTTCCATGATAATGCAGACGATTTCCATATTAGAGAAGTAGTATAACACTAAATATCCAAAAAAGTCAATCTTATTGTCAATATCACATAAAAAAAAAAAAAAAAAAAAAACATTGTTGTTAAAAATGAAAAAAATCGATAACTTTATTTTAAATTATCGCTGATCGATGTTTCAACCATTCGTTTTAAAGGTATTGGCGAGCTCTTTTGAAAGATACCCATCATGAAAATTTACTCCTCTCGAGGGGGGAATTCCGCCCCCCCGGGGGAAGGGCGAGGCTCCTACACATACAATTTTTTTTTCCTGTTGACTATCTCTATTATAAATAATTCTTGTAAATTTCATAATGATTACTAAAAAATGATTCTCTTTATGCACATTTATACAAAATTTTGTCTTATATCCCCATGTTAAAAATTTAGAAAAAGCGGGATGGCAACGCAACCTGTAAGACAATTTTTTCCAAAAGTTGATAGGCACTAATTTATGTCAAGGTGCAACTACATACCAATTTGTATGAAATTCTGTGCAGTAGTTCTTGAGGTACAGTTGGCACAAAATTTTGTCACACACACACAGACTGACAAACAGACAGACATTTTCTAACTAGTATGTTGTGGCCACCACGAGACTTTCTTCTATATTTTCATATACAAATTCACTCAGCAACAATAAATAGAAAAAAAAAAAAAAGTGGCACTTTGACAAAATTTTGGGTAAAATGTGAAAATTTGTTAAAGTTTGTCAAGACACGGAATACGTAGGACTTTGACCAAATTAGAGGAAAAAAGCAAAAATTAGTTTAAGTTTGTCAGAACACGGAAACCGTGGGAGTTTGATAAAATTAAGGGGAGAGAAAAAAAAAAAAGATTTTTTTCTAAGTTTTTTTTCGTAAAAAGTAAAAAAAATCGATAACTTTGTTTTAAATTATCACAGATTTATAGTTCAACCATTCGTTTTAAAGGTACTGACGAGACCTTTCGAAAGATACCCATCTTGAAAATTTTTGCCCTATATCACCCTGTTAAAAATTTAGAAAAAGCGGGATGGCAACGCAACCTGTAAGACGATTTTTACCAAAAGTTGATAGGCACTAATTTATGTCAAGGTGCAACTACATACCAATTTGTATGAAATTCTGTGCAGTAGTTCCAGAGATACAGTTGCCACAAAATTTTGTCACACACACACACACACACACACACACACACACACAGACAGACAGACATTTTCTAAAAATGGTCAAATCGTGTTCTACAGCTCTCAAAACGTGTAAATCCATCAAAAACCCGAAATCGAAAATTTTTACGAATCCAATACTTTCTTCTATTGAAGATAGAAGAAAGTAAAAATGGTCAAATCGTGTTCTACAGCTCTCAAATCGTGTAAATCCATCAAAAACCCGAGGTCTAAAATGTTTACGAATCCAATACTTTCTTCTATTGCATATACAAGGAAGTAACAAATGATGTGTAACTTAGGTCTTAGAAGAAGAGTTGATTTGTAGTATTTACTTGATAATTTATTAGATAATTTACGTAACATTTATTTGATTACGGTCAGGGCCGTAGGAACATGTTTTGTGGCTCCCCCCGACAATTTGTCTTGGGGCCCCCTTCTGTTATTTTAAAGCAATAGCTGTATTGAAATGTTCACATAAGATTTTACTTTTATTACAATAAAATTACCATCATAACCATGATAATATATATAGTTGTATGTAGAGGAGCTAGGGGCTAGTTATAACAGGTGTAAGAACGCTATAGTTTACGCTATAGTTTATGATGTTTTTGATTAGATATTTCGATAAACAAGATTCTTATGAGGTGCCTTATTACATAAGCCCAATCAGTGCTCCTCAGAAATGGTTAATGAGAAGTTGTGTACATGTGTTACGTGTTAGCTAGTTAGTGGAAAAAATAAATTTCGTAAATTTTGATTAAAAGTATGTTAATTCATATTTTTAAGAAATGGTTATAGCTATTTATTTTGTCTGTGTATTAAGTTATAAAATGTAAGCTTAATTTTTATTATAAAAAAAAAAAAAAGGTCCAAAACCATATAATGGGACAAGTTGAAACAAAACTTTTGGGGCAAATTGCACCATGTTACAACTTGCTGTTATAACAAGGTACAACTCTAAGAATTTGCAGCTAATCCTGTAAATATCACGAGTGGATTCAAAGCAAGCGGTTTGTGGCCTATAAATGTTAATATTTTTTAAGATTCTAGCTTTAAACCTTTGCATGTCACCGACTGCCAAAATTCTAGTTTAGGGAAAACAGAAGAAACTAATTCAACTCAAATTGATGACGATAGGTCATTGGGTCTTGAGAAACCCGGACTGCTACAGTCACTGCCAAAATTGTATGTAAAGTGTTACTGAGGTTATAAACCAGATAAACAGTGAAATATCTACTGATCCGATACCAGGACAGTCAGGCACTTAAAATAGAAAAATTGATTTTTCACCTTCAAAGATTAGACCTCTTCCTATGGCTTTATATCTCAAGAAAAAGTCTAACAGTGGCCACGCAAAACAAAATCTGCCATCTTTACTGACACACCCGAAAGAAAAGCATTTAACACTTTCGCGACCGCATGTTTTTGTCTTTTTGATAGTAAGGTCCGCCTGTAGGCGTTATTCTCCTCAGTTAAAATATTTCAGAACAAAATTTTATGTATTCACATTTATATTACAAATGGTTATACATTGTAATTATACTCTTTCTAATCAAAGCATTTATATCCGTAGTACATTGATAGTCCAAACATGAATATTGGGTATATTTTTAAGAAATAAATAACATACGAATTGAGAAAGAAACGCCGTGAAAGAAATGATGTGAATCTACGTCAGTGGTCTCGTGTTAAAAAAAATTTTGGACAGATATTACGCTAATATTAGTCACCCTGTAATCGTGCGATTTTCAGAAAAAGTTATGCAAATATTGTAAAAGGTAAATGATATCATGTGTTAAAATTATAAAGTCATTCGTAGATTTTTATACTACAGTACAGGATTGTTCAAAGTATTTCTGCTTTTCTTCAATTTGTGGTTGATCCCCTAAATTCGCTTGTGACTAAATCGATATTGAAAAATATGAGTTTATGAATGTATTTTGCTTGTCTAAAATACAAAGCCATTTCATCTATTTTTTTTTTTTTTCAAAATTGTAAAAATGTAAAAAATGTAAAAAAAAAAAAAAAAAAGAAAAAAAAGAAAAAAACTAATAGTTTGATTATTCACTGTAAATTAAAAATAATAATAGTAATAATGTCTACGAATGTTAATGGGAATGAAGAGATTCACTCAAAAAGTTGATTAATATTTTTAAATGATACAAGAAGTAAAATTCATTTGATTCGCATAGTTTACAAAACACATTACTACTTTATATACCCGTTAAATTCTTTAACCTCTTAACTTTTCAACTTATAGGAAAGTGACAAAACTGAACAACACAACAGAAAATGCATTTCGAGCAATTTCCACTCACATACTTAATACCTGCTTTATATCACATAATTCACAGAGACAAAAATATACCGCCTTCATCTAGAATGAGTAAGTGGTTATTTTCTAAATCCTTTAAATAGAAATATAGATTTCCGAGCTATGCGCATAAGGCATGCCATTAAACTGAATAGACAAAATGATCGAGAATTTCTAGTCTACACATTTCTAGATGGTTAAACAATATTCTGAATATCCTTAACATTCTGAATATTTTGCATTGCGAGAAATTCTAGCTTGATTTTCTTGAACTGCACCGTAAAACAAAACGGTAGATTTACAGCATAATATGCAGGCAATATGGGTGCATCGAGGGAGGAAAGTAAAAAAGAAGTTATTTACTGCAGAAACAGCCGTAAAGGAGTCTGGTTTTACAGATGTTTCCGCTGTAAATTGCCTTATTTAACAGCAAAATGTGCTGGCAATATGGGTGCCAGCACATTTTGCTGCAAAAGCTTCCATTTTTTTTTACAGTGTGGGTAATAAACCAAGATTAAAGTTGCTGAAACCCGCCTCTTGTATTCGCATTTATTTGCAGAGATTTTTTAATAACTTTGCACTCGAGAATATAGGCAAATAATTCTAATAGGGGTTTCTAGAACTTGCTTTCAAAGGGGACTAGAATTTATAAGGATGACATTGAACTATTTTCTCAAGAGCCATAATTTAGATTCTAGATGTCAGTTACTAAATTTTTTCTCAGTGTTGTATCTAAATATTTTGTGTAGCTTTCTAAACCAATAATTGAGGCTAATTATATCGTTAAAGTAAAAATAAAAACATTAATACAGCACAAATGAAAGAAGAAATTTTTGAAACGATACTGACGCTTAGTTGCGAACTTAGCACCTTTTGGCTTCAGGAAAATTTTAATTTTCTTTTTCTTCTTCTTTTTTTTTTTTTTTCTTTTTAGGACTGAGGGCATATTAGTCTCAATCTGGGATTTTTGCGTTGTCGATTTCGATAGTTGGGCATTTGTCGAAATCTAAAATTTATCGAAAATATAATTGAATAACTTGAAAGCGATGTTATAATTTGAAAAAAGAAAAAAAAAAAAAAAAAAAAAACTAATAGTCCTCCGTCCTAAACTAAATTCTGCTTTTGCCAGAATTTCATCAAAATCTTTTTATTATTATTATTATTATTATTGAAAGAAAAAAGGAAAGAAAATTAATAATAATCAGTATCGTTACAAGCGATATCGAAAAAGTTTTTTTTAATAATTTTGAATTAGAAATAAAAAGTGCGCGTGAAATAGTATGAAATAAAAATAAGTAAAAAAATGAATTGAATGATTTGATGTTTTTTGTTTTTCGGGGGCTGCTCATGCATATAAAAAATGCGTATTAAAACGAGTCGAAGAAGGAAGCGAAATAAGTATTGAGTTATATTACGATAAATACGATATATAATATGATACGATATATTAGACCTATCGTCCAGGGTTAGTAGGCATTTTTTTTTTTTTTTGAACGAGATGTCCTGATAATTCAAATTAACAAAATCCCATTGGATTAGTACAAAGGGGACGAGAAACGAGGGTATCTGATTACCAAGGACTCTTAAGAAGTAAAAACTTTGTATAAACCATATTTTATCACTTTTCATAGTGCTTCCATGTTTTTTTTTTTTTTTTTTTTTACTTTATCAGTGAAAACTGTTGTTCTCTGATTAAATAAAATAAATACTTTTATTAAATTTTTCCATTAGCCAAAAGCTGTTAAGTTGACAAGTAGGCTGACGTCAGTGTTGCCAGATTGGGGACTTTTGTTATTCAATGTCCACCAATAAATTTTTATTGTAACATTTACCTAATCGCTTCGAAGATAAATCGTCTATTATGTAAATATCACTTCCCAAAATTATTGGTGATAGTTAAATAAAAAAAGTCCCCAATCTAATATCACTGGCTGATGCTTCGAAACTTCTTAAGTTCTTCCCCCAGTATTAAAAAACAAAATAATAATTAAATATGATTTATTTATTTATTTATTTTTAAGCTTTCTAGGCAAGCATGTTCCAAGATCTGGAGCAAGCTTTGAGGTTTAGCTTTTCATTTCTTTTCTTTTTTATCATATTTAAATTCTTTCATTTTTAACACTGAGGAAGGAACTGCAGAAGTTCAGAAACAGTTGTATAATTTTAAAAATTATTTCTCTCATTTGTGCTTTTTAACGTTATTACTTTTTCTTTATCATTCCACCACAAAGCGCCTCTACATACATTTAATTATTCATATCATATTCTTTAGGGAACATACTTATAAGTCCCTGCCTGAACATAAAGCAGTAGTTTTCTTTAAGCTATTTTTAGTAAAAAGCATGTTATACAGAACTTGAATAACCTATCACTTTCAAGGCATTCTAAAGGAATTTACGACAATGAGAATGGAAATATAGAGACATATACAAAATCAAGCCATAATTTGTTTCAATTTTGTTGGATACTTTTAACAAAAATATTTTGATAGGTAAAAATACATTTATCTAGTGAAACATATATAATTTCTTTCTGTCTCTTAATAAGAATAAAACTTCATATATATTTAAAATAAAAATAAAAATAAAATCTAATTTTTGCAAATTTTTTCTTCTATTTAAAACAAGTATCATAAACAGTGTCCCTGGTAATAAGTGTGCAAAAAAAAAAAAAAAAAAAAAAATGGGATATTACCCGATTACTATCGAAATAAGAACAATGTCAGAATATTGCATTTTACTATTCACCACAAGAATAAAAGCAGCTTTAGCAGAATCTTCTTAAGCTAACTATCAATCGGAGGTGACTAGATGAATCCTTCGAAAAAGGTATAATATGGTATGTCACTCACACAACTTTCTGTTATCATGCATTTGAATACAATAAAAAATAATCGAATTAAAAAATCATGGTTGATAATTTGACGTCAAACAATATTTTGTCTATAATATGGATATGAGAAACAAATTATTATACCTAAACAAACTTCCTGGATTTTGAAATATATAGTACAGCACTTCTATCAATTACATTCAAAAGAAAAGAATGGTTTGCTTAATTTTAGGTAGTCCTGTATATTATCTTTAAATAATATACGGGATCTATTATCTTTAAGTAATATGCAGCATCTATTATCTTTAAGTAATATACACACTGAATAATGTGCTTTAAAAATTTAGTACAATATGAAAAACGCATAAAAAAACGTAAAATGCACTTTCCGAAATTTCCTAGCAAAGCCTTAACGTAATGTAATTTTTTTGTGTAAAGAATGGTGAATGATTTTCACACCCTAATTTACTATACATACAAAAAACTAGTATGTTGTGGCCACTACAAGACTTTCTTCTATATTTTCCTATGCAAATTCCACAGTAACAATACTGAAAAAAAAAAAAAAAAAAAAAAAAAACAAGTTTTTTTTTTTTTGTTAAAAATAAAAAAAATCGATAACTTTGTTTTAAATTATCACATATTTATAGTTCAACCATTCGTTTTAAAGGTATTGACGAAACCTTTCAAAAGATACCCATCTTGTAAATTTTTTTTTGGGGGGGGGGGGAAGCGATGCCCCAAATGCCCAAAATTTTTTTCTAGTTAACTACTACTATTAATAATAATTCGTATTAATTTTACAATCACAGGTTATGAATAACTCTCATTATGTACATTTGTACGAAATTTTGTCCTATACTGCCATGTTAAAAATTTAGAAAAAATACGATCACAGCGCCTCCTGATGTGTGATTGATCCCCAAATTTAATCAGCACTAGTTTATGGCAGGGTTTATAGCCAACTAAATACCAAGTTTGGTTAAATTTTGTTAAAAAAAAATTTTTTTTTAATTACGATTTTTTTTTCTAAGTTTTTTTTTCGTTAAAAGTAAAAAAAAAAAAATCAATAACTATGTTTTAAATTATCACAGATTTATAGTTTAACCATTCGTTTTAAAGATATTGACGAGACCTTTCCAAAGATACCCATCTTGAAAACTTACTCCCCTCGAGTGGGGACTTCCCCCCCAGGGGGGTTCACGAGACTCCTACACATACAAAAAAAATTTCCCAGTTGACTATCGCTTTTATAAATAATTCTTGTAAATTTCATAATGATTACTAAAAAATGATTCTCTTTATGCACATTTATACAAAATTTTGTCCTATATCACCATGTTAAAAATTTAGAAAAAGTGGGATGGCAACGCAACCTGTCAGACAATTTTTACCAAAAGTTGATAGGCAATAATTTATGTCAAGGTGCAACTACATACCAATTTGTATGAAATTCTGTGCAGTAGTTCCTGAGATACAGTTGCCACAAAATTTTGTCACACACACACAGACAGACAGACAGACATTTTCTAAAAATGGTCAAATCGTGTTCTCCAGCTCTCAAAACGTGTAAATCCATCAAAAACCCGAGGTCGAAAATTTTTACGAATCCAATACTTTCTTCTATTGAGTATAGAAGAAAGTAATATGTGTTTATTTAATTTTGTTTTGTGAGTCTAAAGATGGTAAACTGTACCTACCAGAAATTTTTTCCTTATATGTTATACATTTGAGTTCTCGTGATTGTCTTTGTAGACGAACTAGTTTGATTTTTAACAAAATTCACATATGACACACATTTAAAATACTGTGTTTGAAATTCCTGCTAATAATTGTTCTTAAGTTAAGGTGGTAACAGATGCACACAGACCAACCGATAAAAACCAGATTTACTAATTTTGGGGACCTCTAAACATGTAAATACATTAAAATCTCAGTTTAGAAAATTGGACCCAAAAACAATACTTTCTCTAACTTACATGGGTTACTACATGGGTTGTTACTTTATAAAACTCGAGCAAAAATATTTGAAGTAAATTTGATAATACAGTACGAAGCCGAAAATCTGGACTCCAAATATCCGGACAGTTTCGGCGGCGTTCATCATCATCATCATCATCAACAGCGATTTTTTTTTTTTTTTTTTTTTTAAATAAATATATCTAAATAAAGAACCGAAAAAGTATTTTATTTCTCAGTAATTTTCAAAACCGGCATTTGCAATGTCTGAAAGAGGAGGGAGAAGATGATTATAATAATAGTAACAATTCTTAAACATTTATCTAATTGAGAACTAAATTCCATATTCTATTTCAATTATACTCAAATTTTTAATTAAAATCCTAAAGTACTTAAAAAAAAAACAAAAAAAAAAAAAAAAACGGAAATGTTTTTAAAATGGCATGGTTTTCTTATTTATTTTCTTTTATTGTAACTTGTACTAATTTATGTATGCAAATATTTCAATAAATCTGTTTTGTTTTCCAAGTTTAATTTTTAATTTATTTATTATTAAAGTTGATAAAAAAAAATATTACAGAATATATTTAAAAATCGTAATATATTTTTGTTTATTTGAATTTACATATTATCCAAGTACTTAAACCAAAATATTATATTTTTTAGGCAGGACCAAAAATCCGGAAAATCTGAAAATCCGGAATCGTCGTGGTCCCGACATTCCGGATTTTCGGCTTCGTACTGTAGTACATAAGTGTCTTTTTTTATTTCAATATACTATAAATTCTACAATTTCCCTCAATGTAATCGATTATAATCTAGTTGAGAGGCCCCTGATTTTACTGGGCTCCCCCCAACCGGGAGGGGGGGGGTTGTTACGGCCCTGATTACGGTTTTGATGTTTGAGTGGGTGAGAAAATGACAGATTGATGATCATATTTATTCAGATGATTACAACATGCAAAAATACCCAATTTTTCACTTTTGTGCTCAATTAACGAAACGCGGAAAAAGGAAGTGGCGAATTGTTTGTTATTTTTAGTGGGCACTTTATTTCGTATGATTGTCACGTAGTGAGTGTCAAATAAAGTTTATTAGCCTTATTTTTATCTCAGTGTCTAGACGATGCTTATCGGTATAAACTCCATTCTCGCATTATAAATATTCATATTATTTAAAGGGAAAACAAATGACAATTATTTCCTCAATTAACTATCCTATATTTCACCAAATCAATGCAAAACAATAATAAAGTTACTTCTTCACTTCTTCTTTAGTACGACAGAATTATTGTTTTCAGACCGCGATTTTAGCATGGAAATTTGCAGCATTTTTCGTGGTGCCTGAAACATTCAAACTGATTTTGAATATTTTGGTGCTGCTAATTCCAAAAATGTGATCCATTTTTTTCTAGCAACCCTAGTTTATGGGATATAATTATAATTATTGTGAATATTATCACTGTTATTACTATTATTATTTTTATGACTATTACTATTACTAATATTATGACTATTACTAGTATTATTATTACGATTCTTCTTTTTCTTCTTCTTTTTTTATTAAAATATAATTGAACTTAATGAATGATACTGAGGGAGTGAAGAATTTAAGTGAATAATTTCTTTGGAAATTATAAAACTTCTAACTATGAAGAAGTAGTGGAGATTATGCTCACTACCTTTTGTGCACTTGGTTGTAACATGAGCATAAAACTATACTGTCTGCACAGTATTTTGAACGATTGCCACATCTTTAAAAGTATGGTATTTTTGGCATATAACGTAGATAAGCTAAAAATCTAGAGCTGATGGGGTAAAACTGAAAACCCTTTTGGAATCAGTGACCCAAATATAGCCAGAAATTGGTCAAAATTGTTAGGCACCAAAACTACTGTTGACCAGTGTTATATAGGCCGAAGCAACGCCGCCATTTAGTTACCTTAGTAGAGGACAGCGTTCCAATTTGGCGTCTTTATTGTTTCACTGGCGATTTTAAGAAATGTTTATCTGAAGTTAGCTACGATCGGTCGAGAATGATAAGCAAAAAGTTTCTCTTTCTAACACAATTTATTTTATAACTTTTGTAAAAAAAAAAAAAAAAAAAAAAAAAAAAAAGAACTTAGACTCGTCTAGTTTCCTCTCTATTACTAAGAATTTTCTAAAAGACGAAGGTGTAGTAGAAACTGTCAAAATACTCTCCGACATTTTTATTTGGCAATCGAGTCGGATTAGAACAGACGGGAAATTTCTATGTAACTGTAAAAATGTAGTAAATGTCAGCTTTGAAAATATATCACTTAATAGCAAACTAGATGAAATATTTTATTTTGAAAGAAAACTTTAAAAAATGTAAGTATTTAAAAAAAAAAAAAATGTTTTAATAATTTAACAGAATATTTATTTTTATGTACAAAAAAATAAAAAAATTAAAAACAGACAATTCTCACCCTTCCCCCCTCAAAAAAAAAAAAAAAAAAAAAAAAATTCAATACTGTCCGTTTCGATACTGATTATTATTAATTTTCTTTTCTTTTCTTTTTCTTAAAAAAAAAAGAAAAAAAAAAAAAAAAAAAAAAAGAAAAGAAAAGAAAA
Organism: Salticus scenicus; assembly: GCA_963930645.1. Classification (NCBI taxonomy): domain Eukaryota; kingdom Metazoa; phylum Arthropoda; class Arachnida; order Araneae; family Salticidae; genus Salticus; species Salticus scenicus. The sequence continues at coordinate 250,390,981 of OZ005660.1, read as the reverse complement.
GAAAAGAATAAAAAATGATGAAATTCTAGCAAAAGCAGAATTTAGTTTAGTATGGAGGACAATTATCTTATATATTAAAAAAATTTATGAAAACTAAAGTCAGTCCGTCTGGCCGTTCTATCCGGCCGATTTCCTTCATTTTTTTTTAAATGAAAGGTATTTAGGCACAGATATGTCATCAATCATTGAAATTTACTCAACTTCCACCTTACTCAAGTTATACTCAAACGCGATTCTTCCCTGTACATTTCTTATGGGACACATTCACTCAAACAATTCGAATTCTCATAGCTCCTCTTCTAATGAATGGATCTTGATCGTTTCACTCTCAGAACACTCAGTGGATCAAGTTCTTTCTTTTGAGCTATTAACTGCTTAAATTCGTTGAGTCTGAGAAAAGTTATGCGTGCACAATCAACTTTACATTCAATTTTTTCAAGATTTTCCTTCACTCAAACCTTCATAACTAGAGTTCTAATTAATGTAGGCTGTTGACACAAGTCTAAGAACACTCAGTGGATCAAGTTCTTTCTTTTGAGCTATTAACTGCTTAAATTCGTTGAGTTTGAGAAAAGTTATGCGTGCAGAATCAACTTTACAATCAATTTTTTCAAGATTTTTTCAAGATTTTCCTTCACTCAAACCTCTATAACTAGAGTTCTAATTAACGTAGGCTGTTGACACAAGTCTAAGAACACTCAGTGGATCAAGCTCTTTCTTTTGAGCTATTAACTGCTTAAATTCGTTGAGTTTGAGGAAAGTTACGCGTGCACAATCAACTTTACATTCAAATTTTTCAAGAATTTTTCAAGATTTTCTTGCGTTTGGTGTAAATCAATTATTTGAAAAAAAAATCTATATATTAATTTGAAACATGTTTTTGTCTGTCTCCACTATATTGAGAGAACTACTTGGTGTAAAAATTTGGTTGAGGTGTCTAAAAAAAGGTCTTGGTCTGTAGTTGTGCAATGAAAAGAGAAAATTAAAAAAAGTCGAACAGTTTCCCCCCCCCCCCCGGGGGGGAACGGGTTAAAGCTCCAAATTACTTCACGGTGTGGAAAGTGTACATATGGGGGCTAGAGTCGAATACTAAAAAATCACTTTCTGCGAATTTGGAATTTTCGATTTTAAAGGGGGGGGGAAGGGGGAAAGTAGATTTGGAGGGGGGGAAGGGGGAAATTAGTTTGAGAGGTAAATCCGTTCTAGACCCACACATGTAGCACCTCATTTCAAAGGTCTTGAAATTTCATGCCGATTGGGGATGTTCGTATACAATATAGTGCGACCTCTGGTGGTGAAAAATGGAACTAGGTGATTTTGCTGTAGACCCTATCATGTTACATCTTATTTTAAAGGTCTTTGTATTTCCTGATCGTTGGTGATGTTCGTACAGAACACACTGCGCCCCCTGGTGGTGGAAAGTGCAACTAAAGGATTTTGCAGTTGGCACCACCATGTGACACCTTATTTAAAAGGTCTTGGAAATCCAAGGCGATCAGTGATAGGGGTCTTGAAATTTCATATTGATTATGGATGTTTGTATACAATATAGTGCGCCCCCTGGTGGTGAAAAATGGAACTAGGTGATTTTGTAGTAGACCCTATCATGTTATATCTTATTTTAAAGGTCTTGGTATTTCCTGACCGTTGGTGATGTTCGTACAGAACACACTGTGCCCCCTGGCGGGAGAAAGTGCAACTAAAGGATTTTGCAGTTGACACCACCATGTAACACCTTATTTGAAAGGTCTTGGAAATTCAAGATGATTGGTGATGTTCGTATGCAACATACTGCGCTCCCTGGTGGAGGAAAGTGAATTTTGCAGCGCGTGCGTAGCATGCCTGCTATACGGTGCCGCAGCCACAGGCGGCGGAAACACGATTCAGAGGTTCGTGCGGTTCAAGATTAATTTTTAAATATTTTTTAATGGTATTAGCGACCCGCATATACGCTGCCACAGGCACCGGGGTCACGAGCCCGAGTTCCGTTCTGTTTGAGGCAATTTTTTTTTGTTATATATGATTATTATTTGTTTCGCGATGCTTTCATTTAAAAATAGAAATTCAAACAAAATAGAGTTAAAGATATTAAATCATACAAATTTAAAGTTCATTTAAGGTTATTATCATGGGCCCGGGCAACTCCGGTCGGGTTCGTTTGGTTCCAGGTTAATTTTTGGGAATTTTTTCATGTTGTTAGCGATCCGTGTATGCGCTGCCGCAGGCACCGGGGTCACAAGGCAGAGTTTCATTCAGTTCGAGGTAATTTTTTTTGTTACAGCTGATTTTTTTTTTTTTTTTTTTTTTTGCGATGCTATGCTTTTATTAAAAAATAGAAATTCAAACATAATCGAGTTAAAGATATAAAATCATACAAATTTAAGGTTCATTTAAGGTTATTATCATGGGCCCGGACAACGCCGGTCGGGTTCGTTTGGTTCCAGATTAATTTTTGGGAATTTCTTTATGTTATTAGCGGCCAGCGTATGCGCTGCCGCAGGCACCGTGATCACAAGGCAGAGTTTCGTTTGGTTCAAGGTAATTTTTTTGTTACATCTGATTATTTTTTCGCGATGCTTTATTTAAAAACAGAAATTCAAACAAAATCGAGTTTAGGATTTAAAATCATGCAAATTTAAGGTTTATTTAAAGGTAAATTTAAGGTTTATTATCATAGGCCCGGACAACGCCGGGCGGGTCAGCTAACATGTAGTCATAGTATTAAACGAAATAGAAAATAAAAGATAGCAACTATTTATTTGGAGTCAGTTTGACGTCACCAATGACAATACTTTGTAGAAAGTGGTGTCGTATATAGTATTTCTATTTATAAGCATTTTTCCGAATTTCTTTTTTTTAAGTGAAATGTCGTAAATTATATTAGATGTTTTAACTTGAAATACATTTAAATAATGATGCGACGGTTTTTGAAACATTACGGTCAATAAAGTGACCGTCGCATTCGACGGGTTCCAGCTAGTTATTATTATTATTATTATTTTTTTTTTTTTCTTTTTTCAAATTTTTCTTTTTTCTTTTTTCATCGCTTTTAAATTATTCAATTATATTTTTGATAAATTTTCGATTTCGATAAAAGTCCAACTATCGTAAAACTGGTATTGTAAAAATTCGTAGATTGAGACAGATAGTCCTCCGTACTAAAAAAAAAAAGATTAAAAATGCAAAGCTTATATTCCCAAATTCTTATGTACTTACTGTGATTCACTACGGTATGTTTGTGAATCTCAACATAATTTAATTGTTGCCAATTTTTTTTTCTTTTTTTTTTTTTTTTTTTTTTTTTTTTCGACAGAATAAAAAAAAAAAAAAAAGTACATTTATTTAAAATGAGGAAAATAAATTCGAAAAATTAGAAAATAAATTAGAAATATCAGTCGTATCGTTACAAATAAGGTACCCAATGAAAGGGAAAATTTTTGTGAATCCGATGGATTAAACAGCTTGTGGATTACAGTCAATTAGATTTTTTAAAATTAACTAAAGTATGAATTTTAGGTGGCAACAGCAGAAGATTGTATGGAAACCAATAGGAGAAAAAAAAAAGTCTGCTTCACATTCAGTCACATGTTTTTGAAGTGCGATTAATAATTAAAGTTTTCAATTTTTTTTTTTTTTTTTTTTGTTTAATTTTCTCTCCCGAACACAAAAATATAATATACAGCCTGTACCCCACAAGACCTACTTGCATTTCAAATTTCATCATTTTTTTTTTTTTTTTGGTTAATAAACAAAAAAGTTACCTTTTTTTTTTTTTTTTAAATTAAATTTTATTCTAATTTCGAAAATATTTATGTGATACGATACATTAAACATTTGGGTTTTAAAAGTATTTTTAAATAGATTATTTTCTGTTATTTCTAGCATGTACTATTCATTTATATCAACCAAACGTTAAATAAATGTAATTAAAAGAAAATGAATATTTACTTTTAACAATGTTAAGAGGACACGGAAACAAAATAACTTTGGCGATTCCACAAAACATAGCCGAAACCGTACGAACACACAGTAATAAAAGGTCCTCTTCTATTAATTTATGGTTATTAATGTAAATACTTAGATTAAAAAGCACTTTTTTCGTATTCTCACGTTTGTACATGTCAGAAATACAAATCAAAACATAAGAGTCAGCATCCTGCATTTGTTTATCTAAATAATCTCTTTTTAGAACAATATATATTAGCATCATGAACTACATTAGCACTTTATCAGTATGTAGAAATTTTTTAAAGTTATGACGTCAGTTTTTGTGAGATGAATAATTTAACTTTTTATAATTGTTTAATGTTCACGTTTAATTAAATGTATTCATTTTTATGTCGAAAGAAAATCAACTCGTAATTTTTTTTTTTGGTAACAATTAAATTATAGCTAATTATTTAATTGTTAATTTTAAGCTATTAGGAGATTATTGTTTTTATATTTTAATTAATTAAAAGAAAACTAATCGAAAATTCGAAAATTGGGCTACAATGTATTGTGTTGTCATCGGGTTCTGAGCTATTCTGAAAGTTTCAAATGTCTAGCTAGTAGGGAAGTGAGTTAAAAATAGATTGCAAGATTTGTACTGGACAAACAAACAAGAATCAAATTTAATAACAAGTAATATATATATATATATATATATAAATCAATTCCTATTTAGGTCAGCAAAGAAAATTTTTATTTTAGTTTCTTTTTATTTAATAATTACAATTCACTTTATTATTTGAGCACAAATTCAACGTCAGACGTTGCCGCTTTGACTGCAGAACTCGTGCCTACTTTGTTCGCTTGACGAAGGGTCGTGTGTTCTTTCGACCTGAAACGATTGTTGTGAGATTATTGCATTTTATCAAATTATTTTCCATTATTAGCAGACGATTTTTATCTGAGAGAATTACATTATCGCTAAATGCCGAAAGATGTTAATTTTTTTGCAAATCAGCAGAAATATTTTTTCCAAGTTTTTTTCGTTAAAAGATAAAAATTCGATAACTTTATTTTAAACTATCACAGATTTATAGTTCAACCATTCGTTTTAAAGGTACTGACGAGATCTTTCGAAAGATACCTATATTCAAAAGTTACTCTCCCCCGGGGGGGGGGTACTTCGCCCCAAGGGAGGAAGCGATCCTCCCACATGCACAAAACTGTATTAATGTCAAGTATCATCCCCTACATGTTTAAAAAAATGTATTTGAACTTAAGTGGAAAAATAAAAAGTATTTTATTAACGACTAGCCGCCTTCGGCGAGCAGCTGGTTCGCGATCCTTGAAAAATCCGACTTTAAAAAACTCCCGCTCGGAGGCGCCTGCGGCGCCTTTTTCCCGTTTCAGGTCTTACAACATTTTATTGAATTGATATATAGTGAAAATATCTTTATTGAAAAATTTAATCGCAGCAAACTCCCGCTCGGTGGTGCCTGCGGCGCCCTCTTCCCGTTTCTATATCTGAAACAGCCTGTTCGCTCACCATTTTATGATCTTTCAAATTTCTGATTTTAGCAAAGTCCCGCTTGGTGACGCCTGCTGCGCCTTATCCATAGGGACCCTATATATACAGAGACTGGACATTGACCGAAAGTCGGCCATTTTAGTGCCAATTCGGATCGATCCCCGTAGAACGTAATGCTTTTTTCTTCGCGATTGACGCTTTACTATACAACATAAATGAAAGGAAATTGTACTAAATTTGTGCAAAAAGTAATGCAAAATATAAATATGTAATTTTTTTCGCCTTAGAGAAAAAGAATTTGAAGAAAAACGAATTTTGTTTTAACCTTCTATCGAGGGTTCCAACTTATCCCCGTTTTGGAACTTACAACACCTTCCTCGCTCATTAGAATTTGAAATATTAAAATTTTAAAATATTACAGCGCCATCTGGGGTAGAAATTTCTACTGCTGCACCGAGTAGCACTTATCCGAGTAACCGAGTACCGAGTATTCGGCCTTTTAGTACTCGGCCGAGTACTAAGAAAGAGTAATTGATGTACATATGAAGAATTTTGTACATCTTGAAATTAAAAAGAGGCCTTTTGAACACAAAATTAAGTTAAATGGCAAACAGCATGTTTTCATGAAATGTTTCAGAACTTTTGTAGTGTATATGTACACAATTAGGTTCGTTGTTATACTTGATACTTCCAGCTTAGTGGATTTTTAAAACCGTAATAACTGATAGCTTCATTCTTTATTATAGTCTTTCTCAGATGCGAATAATGAAATTATAACAACTACTCGGTATTGACTGAATACTTAGTCTAAATTTGGTCGAGTAGGCCGAGTACCGAGTATATACCGAGTACTCGGTACAGCTCTAAAAATTTCTGTAATCTTCTTTTCAATTCCAAATCAACAAAGCTTTCAAGGTGTTCTGGATTTCCTGTGGTTTTCTCTGAAACTCCCGTAGGGAATTTAACGGCTTCTATCGGTTTAAAAGTCCGCAATATTTCAAATGATGTGTTATAACAAATTTAATCATAATTATAATTCTAGATATTGAATTATTAAAATATCAAATCGCCTTCTGGTAACAGAGATTTGTAACGTATACTTTTCAATTCCAATTCAAATAACTTTTAAAATGATATATTACTTATGAAATTGTGTTAATTAGAAGCTGAGATGCAAAGGTAATATTAACATTTTTATAACTTGCGGAATTCTGGGCTATATAACATTAAAAATTCTTAGTACGAAATGTGAGCGAAAAAATTCGAATCTCTGCAAAATATAAAAAAAAGAATAAAGGCGTTCTGGGTTTTCCGTTGTTTTCTCCGAAACTCCCGCTCATTTTCTCCATTTTCTCCCCTTCGTTCCTCTTGCTTTCTAAACGTATAGATGCATAGACAGACAGACATCTTCTTTTATTATTATATAGACGATAGACAGATAAATAGATTGAAGATTTGAACAAGATATATAAATATATAAAGGGAGAATGTGAACTAATAGTAGGAATTGAAAAAAACATGGTAAAAATCTGGAATGACTACACTTGTCTTTTTGAACATTAAATAATTAACGGTTATTGAAATAAATTGAACTAGGAGAAATTCCCAATCAATCAGCTCAATCTTGTAAAACTATATTGCACTTCAAATAGCCCATAGGTCTTAACGATAAAGAATTTTTCATTGCGTCCGTGTAAAAATCTATAAGTGCTAGATTCACCAAAATCTATATAGTAGTTCATGCGACGGTGTCCTTATAACATGTGTATGAATTTTCAGCTGAATAGGATAAGATATTTAGACGCTATCACACTTTAAATAATTTGAGTCCGTAGACCCTATTGATAAAGAATTGTTCCTAGATTCACCAAAATCTATACAGTTCGTGCTACGGTGCCGTTTAACGTATGTACAAACTTTCAGATCAATCGAACAAAGCGTTTAGACGCTATCTTGTTCACTCGCGTCCACATACACGTACATACATCACGAAATTCATGTAAAGGTGTAGATACTTGTAAAAGGAGGAGCTCTTGTTTAGATCAAAGTTGGGGGTGTACAACTAGACATCATGACAGTCAAAAATATTTTTCGGCATCAAAAATCTTTGCTCGTTAGCTAGGAGATGATAGATCTATAGGAATTACTATACCTATGGTTTTCTATAGTAGTTATATAAAAGAAATTTACTTTTGACGAACTCCTTTACTTCTTCTATGGCTTTTCTCTTCGTCTCTTCCGTTTCATTGAGATTGATTCTTGCATACTCGATAAGTTCTTCATTCAGTTCCGTGCAACTAAACTGCATGAGTTCGTCACATTCGGGAGCTTTCTGATGATTCTGCTCTTTACCAAACGTACCTGCTTGAAGTAAAACAAAGAAATCATTAAATTGGAGAAGAGGTTCTCAAACTTTTTTACTTTCTTCTATATGTATATATAGAGAAAGTACTGGATTCGTGAAAATTTTCGAACTCGAGTTTTCGATGGATTTGCAGGTTTTGGGATGTCCTGAACACGATTTGACAGTTTTTGCCAAAACAGTTTTGGGCACTGTCTGTGTGCTTGTCTGTCTGCTGTCTGTCCGTCGCGCGATAGTGGCCGCAAGAATCTTTGCTATTGACTTGTAATTTGGCGCACATGTTCATGTGCCCCACGGAATCAGCTGTATAGTTTTGGGTGTGTATTTCATTTGTAATTCGTGTACAGAGACACGCCAAAGTTTTTCTTACCATTACATGAAAGGAATTTGTATGTACTGCGATAGCGGCCACAAAAATCACGCTATTGACTTCCAGTTTGGTACATGTATTCATGAGCCCAACATAATGAGCTATATAGTTTTAGGTGTGTATTCCATTTGTAATTCGTGTACAGGGACACGCCAAAGTTTTTCTTATCATTACAGTCTATGGGAGGAATTTGTATGTACCGCGATAGCGGCCACAAAATTCACGCTATTGACTTGCAATTTGGTACACATATTCATAAGCCCAACAGAATTAGCTGTATAGTTTTAGGTGTGTATTCCATTTGTAGTTCGTGAACAGGGACACGCCAAAGTTTTTATGTATTACGGCCTATGGGAAGAATCTGTATGTACCGCGATAGCCACCGCAAAAATCAAGCTATTGACTTTAAATTTTTGCCGAAACGTCAATGGAGGCCCTCTGTTGAGACTCAAAAGGATTTTGGGTTCCGTCTGTCCGTTTGTCTGTCTGTCGTACGACAGCGGCCTCAAAAATCACGCTATTGACTTGAAATTTGGTACACATGTTCATGATCCCCACGAAATTAGCTGTATAGTTTTGGGTGTGCATTCCATTTGTAATTCGTGTACAGAGACACGCCAAAGTTTTTTTTACCATTACGGCCTATGGGAGGAATTTGTATGTTTCGCAATAGCGGCCACAAAAATCACGCTATTGACTTGCAATTTGGTACACATATTCATGAGCCCAACGGAATTAGTTGTATTGTTTTAGGTGTGTATTCCATTTGTCGTTCGTGTACAGGGACACGCCAAAGTTTTTCTGTCATTACGGCCCTATGGGAAGAATCTGTATGTACCGCTATAGCGGCCGCAAAAATCCTTCGATTGACTTGCAAATTGACGCACACGTTTCAGCTTTGTGTAGCTACATAATTTTTATTGCTATATTGTTTATAAACTGTGTACAGGGACATGCCAAAATTCTTAACATTATGGCGTATGGGGTGAATTTCGTTTAAACGCATTTTAATATCATTACTTTGCAATGAAGAAAATGTAACTAGCGTACGTGAGTAAGATGCTTAAACTTATGTTGTTTGGAGAAAATATGTGCTCTTAAGCTTTCTAATTAATGTACAGGACCTTACAAAAGTGTTCTGACAATATCACGTAGTCATCCAAACGATGTTAAATTTGGTACAATTATTAATTTTAAACGCAAAATAAGCTGAATACTTTTTACTGGTGTATACAATGTTTATGGTTTTTTTACAGAGACACACGAAAGAATTTCGTAACATTAGAGCCTATGGACAAATTTTTATTTAAGCGCGCACTTTCATGCGTTTATGCTGAATTGAACTTAATAAAATTAGCATACATTATAAAGATGCTTCAAATCATATTTACTCTTATAAAAGGTTATGTATAGACTAAATAATTTATGGGACAACACAAAATAATTCTGATTATGTACCGTAATCCTCCAAATGATGTCAAATTAGTTTGAAAAATTAATGAGTTGTAATCAATTAGGTTTATTCTCATTATTGGCGTTTATAATGACTGTGGCTACTTTTCCGGGATACATAAAAGAATTTCGTACTATTACGGTCTATAGTCGGTATTTCATAAAAAGTTATTTTAACATGGTTACACCCCATCAAATATAATGAAATTTTATTAGAATTTATTAGTTTATTAGATTTATTAGTTATGAAATTTGGTATTTATGAATTTCAGGGAAATAATACAAGACCGTTGTTTATTAAGAATACATATTGTTGCGTACTTGGGGATTCGTAAGTTGTCCGAGAATGAAAGGCGAAACTTCAAAAATTCAGTGATTTATTCACCGAAAGTTCCAGAAAACTACAGGTCTATAAACCAAGTATCAGCTTCAATTCAACCAGTAAACACAGCCTAAACCACAGCCGTCAACAGCAAAACAACAGTACAAACTGTTTATCAATAACACATAAAGCAAGTCTCATCCAAAGAGGCTCAAAGCAAAGCAAAGCAAGCCTTTGACGAAACTGACACAGATCTGAGACTGGCCGCCTTCGCGAAAAAAATGCTCCTTTTGTTATTTTCTATCGCGCACAGACTGTTCTGTAAAATTCTCGTATCTCATCAGTCAATGAGATTAGAGCTTCCATATTCGGTATATCCCCAATAAGGATTTTCTCGCCAAGGTCGCCAAAAAAATCTCCAAGAAGGGAAACAGTCGCCAAATTTGGCGCCAAATCTATTTCTTCCCCTATTGGAGCTTTTTAATGCGTTTTTAAGGGTAAATTAGGCTATTTTAACGCTAAAACGACTAGGAATGCACAAAATTAGCATTTTATCAACTTACTAAACCTCTTTGAAAGAATTTATACAAAAATAAATGCAATTATTTACAATTCCGTAACACTTTATATGATATACATATAGATATACAAAGAGAGGTACAGCAGGGGGTTGAGGAGGGCGGCACCCCCCCCCCCCTCAGGAATGTATCTGATTATGGTAACAAGTCTATCGAATCAATATATACTATTATATAACAAGGAATAAATAAAAATGACCTATTGAATAATGCCTGATGCAGTTGAGGCTCCTGATCTGCAGATCCACTAGTTTACTTTCTTCTATATGTAATATACAGAAAGTATTGGATTCGTGAAAATTTTCGACCTCCGTTTTTTGATGGATTTACACGTTTTGGGATGTCTAGAACACGAATTGATAGTTTTTAGAAAATGTCTGTTTGTCTGTATCACTTTTTTTTGAACGCCATATCTCAGGAACCAATGAATGAAATTTAACCAAACTTAGTATTTGGTTGCAGCCTGACATAAACTGGTGCTGATTAGGTTTGGGGATCAATCGCTCAACAGGTGGCGCTGTGATCGCATTTTATGCAAACTTTTAACATGGCAGTATAGGACAAAATTTCGTATAAATGTGCATAATGAGAGTTCTTTTAAAAAATTTTGTAAAATTTTGTAAAATCTTTTGTAAAATTAATATGAATTATTGATAATAGTAGCAGTTAACTAGGAAAAAAATTTTGTGCATGTGGGGGCAAGGGATCCCCCCTCCTGGGAGGGAAGTACCCCCCCGGAGGAGCAAATTTTCAAGATGGACATCTTTCGAAAGGTCTCGTTGAAAAAAGTAATAGTTAACTAGGAAAAAAATTTTGTGCATGTGGGGGCATCGGACCCCCCCCCACAGGAGAAAATTTTCAAGATGGGCATCTTTCGAAAGGTCTCGTTGAAAAAAGTAATAGTTAACTAGGAAAAATATTTTCTGCATGTGGGCGCATCGGTTCCCCTGCCTGGGGGGTAAAATTTCAAGATGGGTATCTTTCGAAAGGTCTCTTCAATACCTTTAAAACGAATGGTTGAACTATAAGTCAGTTATAATTTAAAACAAAATTATCGATTTCTTTTATTTTTAACGAAAAAAAAACTTAGAAAAAAAATCGCTTTTTTTTTTTTTTTTTTTTTTTTTTTTACGAAATTTAACTAAACTTGGTATTTAGTTGGTTCCCGCCATAAACTGGTGCTGATTACATTTGGGGATCAAAAGCTCAACAGGTGGCGCTGTGATCGAATTTTATGTAAACTTTTAACAAAGGCAGTATAGGACAAACTTTCATAAAAATTTACATAATGAGAGTTATTTCTTTCTTCTATATTCAATAGAAGAAAGTATTGGATTCATAAAAATTTTCGACGTCGGGTTTTTGATGGATTTACACGTTTTGAGAGATGTAGAACACGATTTGACCATTTTTAGTAAATGTCTGTCTGTCTGTCTGTCTGTGTGTGTGTGTGAGACAAAATTTTTTGGCAACTGTAACTCCGGAACTACTGCACAGAATTTCATACAAATTGGTATGTAGTTGCACCTTGACACAAATTAGTGCCTATCAACTTTTGGTAAAAATTGTATTATAGGTTGCGTTGCCATCCAGCTTTTTCTAAATTTTTAACATGGTAATATAGGACAAAATTTTGTATAAATATGCATAAAGAGAATTATTTTTTAGTAATCATTATGAAATTTACAAGAATAATTTATAATAGTGATAGTCAACTGGGAGAAGTTTTTTGTATGTGTAGGAGCCTCGTCAACACCCCTGGGGGGGGGGGGAAGTCCCCCCTCGAGGGGAGTAAATTTTCAAGATGGGTATCTTACGAAAGGTCTCGTCAGTACCTTTAAAACGAATGGTTGAACTATAAATCTGTGATAATTTAAAACAAATTTATCGATTTTTTTACTTTTTACAAAAAAAAAAACTGAAAAAAAATCGTATTTTTTTTTAAACGAAATTTAACCAAACTTGGTATTTAGTTGGCCCCTGACATAAACTGGTGCTGATTAGATTTGAGGATCAATCTCTCAACAGGAGGCGCTGTGATCGTATTTTTTCTAAATTTTTAACATGGCAGTATAAGACAAATTTCCGTATAAATGTACATAATGAGAGTTATTCATAACCTGTGATTGTAAAATTAATATGAATTATTGATAATAGTAGTAGTTAATTAGGAAAAAAATTTTGTGCATGTGGGGGCATCGCTCCCCCCCTGGGGGGGAAGTACCCCCGAGCTGCGGGGGGGGGGGTAAACTTTCAAGATGGGTATCTTTCGAAAAGTCTTGTCAGTACCTTTTAAAACACAAGGTTGAACTATAAATAATATGTGATAGATTAAAACAAAGTTATCGATTTTGTTTTTTACTTTTAAACAATAAAAAAAAAAGGGGGGGATCGTTTTATATATATATATATATATATATACTTTACTGAGTCAATTTGTATAGGAAAACATAGAAGAAAGTCTTGTGGTGGCCACAACATACTAGTTACTTTCTTCTATATGTAATATAGAGAAAGTATTGGATTCGTAAAAATTTTCGACCTCGGGTTTTTGATGGATTTACACGTTTTGAGAGCTGTAGAACACGATTTGACCATTTTTAGAAAATGTCTGTCTGTCTGTCTGTCTGTCTGTCTGTGTGTGTGTGTGACAAAATTTTGTGGCAACTGTATCTCAGGAACTACTATACAGAATTTCATACAAATTGGTGTGTAGTTGCACCTTGACATAAATTAGTGCCTATCGACTTTTGGTAAAAATTGTCTTACAGGTTGCGTTACCATCCCGCTTTTTCTAAATTTTTAACATGGTGATATAGGACAAAATTTTGTATAAATGTGCATAAAGAGAATTATATTTTAGTAATCATTATGAAATTTACAAGAATTATTTATAATAGACATAGTCAACTGGGAAAAAATTTTTGTATGCGTAGGAGCCTCGCCACCACCCCTGGGGGGGAAGTCACCCCTCGAGGGGAGTAAATTTTCAAGATGGGTATCTTTCGAAAGGTCTCGTCAATACCTTTAAAACGAATGGTTGAACTATAAACCTGTGATAATTTAAAACAAAGATATCGATTTTTTTTTACTTTTAACGAAAAAAAAAAACAGAAAAAAAACTTTTTTTTTTTTTTTTTTTTTTTAACGAAATTTAACCAGACTTGGTATTTAGTTGGCCCCTGACATAAACTGTGGCTGATTAGATTTGGGGATCAATCGCTCAACAGGTGGCGCTGTGATCGTATTTTTTCTAAATTTTTAACATGGACAAAAGTAGTACAAAATTTCGTATAAATGTACATAATGAGAGTTATTCTTAACCTGTGATTGTGAAATTAATATGAATTATTGATAATAGTAGTAGTTAATTAGAAAAAAAATTTGGGGCATCGCTTCCCCCCCTAGGGGGAAGTACCCCCCGGTGGGGGGGGTAAATTTTCAAGATCGGTCTTTCGAAAGGTCTCGTCAATACCTTTAAAACGAATGGTTGAACTATAAATATGTGACAATTTAAAACAAAGTTATCGATTTTTTTTACTTTTAACAAAAAAAACTTTGGAAAAAAATCATATATATATATATTTTAAATATTGTTACTGCGTGAATTTGTATAAGAAAATATAGAAGAAAGTCTTGTGGTGGCCACAACATACTAGTTTTTAACTTGTGATTGTAAAATTAATATGAATTGTTGATAATAGTAGTAGTTAACTAGGAAAAAAATTATGTGCATGTGGGGGCATCGCTCCCCCCCTGGGGGGGGGAAGTACTCCATGGGGGGGGGGGGGGGTAAATTTTCAAGATGGGTATCTTTCGAAAGATCTCGTCAATACCTTTAAAACGAACGGTTGAACTATAAATCTGTGATAATAACAAAGTTATCGATTTTTTTTACTTTTAACAAAAAAAAAAAAAATCGATTTTTTTTTTTTTAAATATTGTTACTGAGTGAATATGTAGAGGAAAATATAGAAGAAAGTCTTGTGGTGGCCACAACATACTAGCTAGAAAATGTCTGTGTGTCTGTATCACAAATTTTGTGGACGCAGTATCTCCCGAACCAATGAACGAAATTTAACCAAACTTGGTATTTAGTTGGACCCTGACATAAACTAGTGCTGATTAGATTTGGGGATCATTCTATCAACAGGTGGCGCTGTGATCGCATTTTTTCTAAATTTTTAACAGGGCAGTATAGGACAAAATTTCGTATCTGTATATATATATAAATTACGTGTCACGATGTTTGTCCGCGATAAACTCCTAAACTAAGAAACCGATTTTAATGAAATTTTGCACACTGTGTGCAGTTTGGTCCAACTTGAGAGATAGGATAGTTTTTATCTCAATTTATTGTCACAATATATTTTTATTGCAATTATTTGTTAATTATAGACCTTTGTTACAGTTGCTCCAAAATATCTGTGAGTTCCATAAGTTTAATTGTTGCCAAAAAAAAAATAAATAAATAAATAAATAAATAAATAAAAATAAATAAATAAATAAATAAAAAATTACGAGTTCATTTTCTTTCAACATAAAAATGATTACATTTAATCAAACGTGAACGTTAAAAAATTATAAAAAGTTAAATTATGCATCTCACGAAAATCCGCGTTTGTAATGATCGATAGACGGCGCTTTGTGAACACTGCAGTTGTTAGTAAACATTAGCCACGTGTGTTCCATTAGTGTTCTTTATGTTATTCTACTTAATATTCGTACTATAATTTCTCCGCCATTACATTATGGAAAATTGATTGCTTTTGGAAAAAATACTTCAGTTTATTCAAAGTTCGATCGGAAGTAGATTTTTAACTGAAGTTGAACAAATATTAGCTTCAAATCATCTGATTAATTCTTTACTTCCATTAGCCGAAGCAAGTGAAATTTTAAATTTGTCATTTGAAAATAAATGGAAGCTCAATTCTGGATTTCTTGATCCTTTGGAGTTACACTGTGGCACACAAAAGTATGTGTTATCTTTTTTTACCGTATTTATTCATTTTTATTCGATAAATATATGTGAAACTAAATATCGGCAAGTAATGGCGGCTGTATGGAATTCGAATTAAACCATGTTTATTGTAATTTCACCTTAGCCCACCAGAGGGCGAGCATTTTATTACAATCGCGGATTGACGTCATAATCAATTTAAAGATTTTATACACATTGATAAAGTGCTAATGTAGTTCTATCATAGATATAGTAATATATATAGATCTATCATCCCCATGTTATCGTACTTTTGATGCCGAAAAAAAAATGTATCTGGAGTTTTTCATTCACCTTTAGTAAATACATTATTCACAAATTTTATTTGCTAAAATATTCATATGCATTCCCGTGTGTATTCACTCGGGGAAAGACTTCCATATTTTGGTAAAAACATCGCCTTTTCCCAAGTGAAAAGGAATCACTTTTTTCTTCCCAATGATCACTCTATATATACTATACTATTATATCTATGAGTTCTATACGCAAGCGAAGTTTGACTCACTGACCGTCTATACAGCCAAGAAAAAGATTTCCTATGTTAATCGCCCATTGAAGTTTTTGTAAAAAATTGTTAAAAATCGAGGAAATCTATTTCCCGATTTCAATCGTTATATTTGGTTATAGGATATAGATATGTATTAGTTATCACATGCGTTAGATTGAGTTAGTTATTTTACTGTCAAATTGACAAAATTTTAATTTTAAATTTCTAAACTCTGTCGTCCTTGGCGTTTTTTTTTTTTTTTTTTTTTTTATTTGGCGATCAAAAGCGTAACACGAAAATATACATGCCAGATGTATGTATTGTACGAAATGTAATATGTATTATTCATTGTAGGTATGTATAACATGTAATATGTATTGTACGAAATATTGTTTCATATTATTCATTACTCTTTTAATATAAGTTGTTAAAATAACCATGATTTTGAAAGGAATTAAATATTTTCGCCAGATAATTTGGCGATATTTTTTTTTTCGCCAAGGATGACAGAAATGAAATCTATTCCACTGCAAGATATTACTATCTTATATCCGATATTTTATTTAGACATTTGAAAACAAATTTGACTTTAAACTATGACAGAATATTTATCATTTTCCTTTTAATTAGTATATTGTTAGTATATTAAAATTTAAAAGCATGGTATATAAAAAGTTTTTTTTTTTTTTCTTTTTTTTTAAATTTTATAATTATTCTTATCTTAATCCAAAATGTTTCCCATCTTTATTAACTTGAATTTACTATTAAAATTTTAACATACTCAAAACCTTCTCATCACTTCGTTAAAATATACTAAACTTTTCCAAAATCTTTTTCTATTTAATGATATATGTATTTAATTTAAGTGTCCAATATTTCATAAGATGTCCTATTTTAAAATTTTAAAATACTTATCAAATTTACTTATTTTTCTGGTTTAGCCATATTGTTTTCCTTTTTATAACTACAGCTGTTGCCATCTTTAAAATATTTAAAATGATGAGGTCATTTTATATAAAATTATCCATTATAGCATATATTATATTCCACTCCTCCATAAAAATTGATTTTAAAATCGTCTGCTCCTTTTATACTTTTATTTTAATATAATTTAATTTATGTATTAGTCATTTTAGCATTTTTATCCTAAGTAGCATTAGAAATAATATATATCACTTCTCCATTAAAATTTATAAAACCCTACAGTAAAATTAATTTGTGCTTAATATCAACTCTACGAAAATTTTTATCAATCGCTTCCAAATTTTGACCTAAGTTTCAAATCTCAATCCTGTAGGTATTTACATCAGCTACAACGTTTTCGTCTTTATTCGTAAATAATAATTTGACTGTATTAAATAGTTTACTTCAATATAATTCAACGTATAACTTAGTCACAGCAACGCGTGACCGGGTCTGCTAGTAAATGTATATAATGAGGGTTATTTTAATTGTGTGATTGTAAAATTAATATGAATTATTGATAATAGTAATAGTTAACTAGGGTGAAAAATTGTGCTTGTTGGGGCATCGATTCCCTCCCTGGGGGAGTAAATTTTCAAGATGGGTATCTTTCGAAAGATCTCGTCAATACCTTTAAAACGAATGGTTGAACTATAGATCTGTGATAATTTAGAATAAAGTTATCATTTTTTTACTGTTAACGAAAAAAAAAATTCTGATAATTACAAGAAAATGACTTTCTTTCGGCATTTAGTGATATAATCCGGTCAGATAAAAATCGTCTGCATTTATAATGAAAAGTAATTTGTTAATTTAATAAACAATTTGCACTGAATAAATTTTGTGTAAAATTATATAGAAGAAAGTCATGTGGTGGCCACATCAGACTAGTTTAGTCATGACTCAATACTACAAATGGGCTCTTCCCAGCGTCGTTTGCTCAATTCCGTGATACAGAAAAACAAGGATTCAAATTCTGATAAGCGAATTCAGTTAAATATCGTTCTTAAGAACAAAAGTATTAATATTTAATATAAAATAAAATAAAAGTAATATATTATGCATTTGTAAACAGTAGAATAATTGTATTTGTAAATTTAATAACTTAAAAAAAAAAAAACGCTTTATATGTTTTTTATTTTCACAAGTAAGAATCGATTTTTGTATGTTCTAGTGTAACTGCTACATTAACTGATCTAGCAATAAGTAGTGGAATGTTTATGGATTATAACTTGAAAAACCGCGTAAAGGTTTTACAACAAGTTAATTTACTTAGTTACTCTCCGAAATGACTTTACACCGTACGATGTTGCACTATTAATGATCTAAGTACCAAAAATCAGAGTACTTAACATGTTCTCCATCAACATTAATAACAAATATAAACTAAATGATAATTATAAATGTATGGAGAAGAAAAAAGATTATGAATAATGATATTAAATGGATTAAAAATTATTATGTATAAAAAAATAACACAGATTAAATAGGATTGATCAAAAATAAGAATAGAAAATGTTTATTTTAGCAATCGCTACAGATATACAGGGTGATTATAATTAAAGTTACGATTTCAAAACGCTATAATTCTAAAACTACCCATCAGAGCGATTTGATATTTTAACCCACAATGTAAAAAGCAAATTTAAAGAAAGATTTTTCTTGAATTTTGATGTAAATACAGGCCACATAAGGGTCTCAATGAAGTTTATTAATGAAGTTTGTCCGAAATTTTTTATAAAGTTTCTGATATTTTAAGTTAAGCGGGACCACTTGAAATCAGGCTACCACTTGAAAATTTAAAATCACTATAACTTCCGAAATAATACTCCAAATCGAACCAAATTTAGACAGTGTCTTAATTATCTTATAAATATCTTAGATGAGTTTATTAACCAAGTTGCTCCGCCAGTTTGTTTTCAAGTGGAAACCACTTGAAAATTTCAAATTTAAATTGTAAAAGTGTATTCCGAATTTGTTCGAATTTTGATGTAAATATAGACCACATAAGGATATCAATGAAGTTTGTTAATAAAATATATCCGTCATTTTTAATAAAGTGGCAGATATCTTAAGTTAAGCAGGGCCACTTGAAATCAGGCTACCACTTGAAAATTTAAAATCACGATAACTTCTGAAATAATACTCCAAATCAAACCAAATTTAGACAGTGATCTTATATTTTGGATGAGTTTGCTAATCACGTTGCTCCGCCATTTTGTTTTCAAGTGGAGACCACTTGAAATCACACTACCACGTGAAAATATGTCATCACCATAACTTTTAAAATACTATACTGATTCAAATAAAAGTTGGATAGTGAACTTATGGTTCAAATATCTTGGATAAGTTCACTTGGTGACTTGATCCGCAATTTTATTTCCAAGTGGCAGCAACTTGAAAATTTATGATTATGGTAACTTTAGTAACACTCAACCAATTCGCATCAAATTTGGGTAGTGGATTTATCATTCAAATATCTCAGATAAGTTCGCTGAGCATCTCACTCCACTTTTTTCCCAATGGGTGTCAATTGAAAATTTCTTATGACGATAATTTTTGAAATACTGATTTAATTTGAACTAGAACTGAACAATGAATTTATCATACAAATATATTGGATGATTTCGCTGGGCAAGTTGTTTCGCCATTTTGTTTAAAAGTAGCAGCCACATAGATTGCCACTTGAAAATTTGCCATAATAATAACTTTTGAAACACTGCACTGATTCGAACCACAGTTTGATAATGAACCTATGTTTCAAATATCTTGGATGGGTTTGCTAGGCAACTTTCTCCACTAAATTGTTTCCAGGTGGTGGCCACGTGAAAATTTTTATCACGGTAACTTTTGAAAATACTTAATCAATTCAAACCAAAGTTGAAAAATGGATTTATCATTCAAACAACTATGATTTCGGTGGGGAAGTTTATTTCCTAGTTGTGTCCACTTGAACGCTGCCACTTGAGGCTGTGTTATCGCGATGTTTTTGAAATGTTGAGCTTATTCGAATCAAAGTTGGACAGTGGACTTTTTTCGAATTATTGTTGCATATTTGGGGGGGTTCGTAAGTTGTCCGAGAATGAAAGACGAAAGTTGCAAAAGTTCAGTATTTTATTTACAGAAAATTCCAGTAGAATACAGGTCGGTTCAATTTCAGTTTCGCCAGTAAACACAGCTTAAATAACAGCTATCAACAACAAATTCACAGCTCAAACTGTATCAAAGCATTAACATAAAGTAAGGCCCATTCAAAGAGGCTCAGAACTCCTTCGAACCCAGAAAAATTTAAAAATTTCACGTAACTCGTTAACCAATCACGTTACAGCGTTCAGCTTTGATATATCGATAATTAGGATTTTCTCGCCAAAAGTGGCCAAAAAAGTCACCAAATTTGGCGCCAGATCCATTGCCTGCCTTATTGAAGCTTTTTAATGCGTTTTTAAGGGGAAATTAGGCTGTTTTTACTCTAAAACAAACTAGAAATGCAGAAAATTAACAATTTATCAACTTACTAAGCCTCTTTGAAAGAATTTACAAATAATAATAATAATAATAATAAATAAAATAAATAATAAAAATAAAATAAAAATAGAATTATTTACAAACTTGCAACAATATCTTAGATTAGTTCATTGAACAACTTTCTCTGCCATTTTGATCCACTTAATTTTTCACGAAGATTTTTGAGATTCTGAATTAATTCGAACTAAATTTGTACAGTAGACTTATCTCACAAATGCATTGGATATATTTGCTAACTTGGCTCACCATCTCGTTTCTAAGCGCCGGCAACTTGAAAATTTTAAATTCACATAAAAAGGTATTCATGAACCGATTTGCTTAAAACTCCATAAGTGCATAGCCTACTTCAATATACCTACCAATTCCATCAATAATTGATAAGGAAAAAGAAATAAACCTTCCCTTCCGAATAAGCCGGAAGGACTTGTTTATAACTTAAATAATTCTGTTTATTCTATGTCTCGTAACGTTTTGAATTTACATGATATTTGTTTGGGGTTTTCATATAAATCGCTCAATACATTTGGCTATTAAATTATGCAAATAAAACTTTTATAAAGCTTACATATACGTAGTTAAAAACTATTTAGTAAAAGTGCTCGTATTTTGTAAAATATTTAGCATTTTTTCATTCTGATTGCTGTATGCTGTGCCTAATGTAGTATGCCACATTTCCTTAAAATAGCTTTGCAGTGGGTCTAATACCCTACGTGTTATAATTAAAAAGGGGAAATTGTGTTTGCAATTTTTTAAAGAAACCGTTATATCTGCATGAATATATGTTGTAGCCCCATAAAATTTAATTCAGATAATGAGAAAAGTTTTCATAATCACATGCTACAGCGAAAACGCGTCTAAAGCATTACCTTTTACAGGGTAATCCAAAACATTTTGATTTTTGTTTAATTTTTACAGGTATCCTTTTTCCTTTCATGACACAACTTTTCCTGAAAAACATGAGGTATAACATGTTCTTTACACTACCAATGTTCCAAGATGATTCCTACAGAACTTTTCAAGATATTTGACAAGACGTGTCCAAGTATTTATTGGTAGATAGTGTATTTAGAAACAAAATAAATCTGATTTATTGTTTCTAAATTACTAAGTACTTTAGGAGTCTGAAAAGGGTTAAATATACTTTCTTATATTATGTCGGATGCGTTCACTGTAAAACTAGTATGCTGTGGCCACCACAAGACTTTCTTCTTTATTTTCCTATGCAAATTCACGCCCATTTTCCTATGCAAAATTACGAAGTTTTTTTTCGTTAAAAGTAAAAAAAAAATCGATAACTTTGTTTTAAATTATCACATATTTATAGTTCAACCATTCGTTTTAAAGGTATTGACGAGACCTTTCGAAAGATACCCATCTTGAAAATTTACTCCCCTCGAGGAGGGACTTCCCCCCCCCCCAAGGGGAGTGGCGAGGCTCCTACACATGCAAAAATTTTTCCCAGTTGACTATCTCTATTATGAATAATTCTTGTAAATTTCATAATGATTACTAAAAAATAATTCTCTTTATGCACATTTATACAAAATTTTGTCCTATATCACCATGTTAAAAATTTAGAAAAAGCGGGATGGCAACGCAGCCTGTAAGACAATTTTTACCAGAAGTTGATAGGCACTAATTTATGTCAAGGTGCAACTACATGCCAATTTGTATAAAATTCTGTGCAGTAGTTCCTGAGATACAGTTGCCACAAAATTTTGTCACACACACACACAGAGACAGACAGACAGACAGACATTTTCTAAAAATGATCAAATAGTGTTCTACAGCTCTCAAAACGTGTAAATCCATCAAAAACCCGAGGTCGAAAATTTTTACGAATCCAATACTTTCTCTATATTACATATAGAAGAAAGTAAAAACGTTTTCTTAAAAATGAGATAAATTGTCTCAAAATAGCTCCGAAACAATCTATATAATATTTCTCTAACGTGGACCAGTTTCAATCATTTATTGTCGAAACGATACGATACGCGAGGATAAGAAAATGTTATTTAAGCATGAACAACATTTAAGCACGCGGACTTAGCTCAATGGTCTAATAAGAAAAAATGACGACATTTGTCTGATGAGATTATTTTACGAAAAAAAATGCATTTTTAACAGTTGTTTCTTCAGAATCTTTGCATGCGTCATTTTAAAACTAGCAATATTTTAAAGATATATACGGGATAGGAAGTTTTGTGTCATAAATTGACTAAAAAACACAATCATAAAAAAATATAATCAAAACAGGAATTATTTTACTTTGTTTTATTTTATTTATTTAAACAAAGATAATAATAACAAAATTAATAAAAAGTCATCGCCAACATGACGACAAACATTTAAAAGGCGTCGTGGGTGTCCTGTATTAAAATTGTACTGCCTGGGGAAGTATGAAAATTGGGTCGTGAACCGTGAATTTTATTTTGAAACTTTTCTTTGAATGTTTTTTTTTTTTTTTTCACTATCGCACAATTTTAAATTGGTCCTAATAATAATTTGATTTCTGGTGAATTACGATTCAAATTCGGAAGCGAAATTGGTATAAGCTTTATGATTTTCGAGTTTTAAATGTAAATAAGAAGAAAATAAATAAAGTGCGAAAATTTCGTACGGGTTTGCTAGTATATATTTAAGTTTGAAAACCCATGAACTTGTTTTTGAGTATATTGACATGCTCAGAAATGGGGTTGACCAATAAGAATCGCAACATTCCCATGTTTGACACGTCAATGTACTCAAAAATGATTACACGAGTTTTCAAATTTAAATATGTATTGTTTCGGAGCTATTTTGAGACAATTTAACTCATTTTAAAGAAACCATTTTTAATAGTGTTTCTAAAAATTCAATGAAACAATAGTTAGATAAAATAATCTTACTTACCATTCATTATTAAGTCTGGTGACAAAGAGTGACGAGCTATAAATATAATGCTGAAAATCTAGGAAACATATTTTAATATATTTTGAAAACGTTTTTCGTCAAGCTCCATTGAACATGTTTAACTTTGCATGATAGGCTATCAATATAATGTTCTTCGTTGAAATCATTGAGGATAATTTGGATACTCATAAAAAAGAGTAATTTTCTTATTGAGTGATTTTATCTGTATTATAAAAAAATCTGACGTGGACACCGCATGACTTCCTTATACACTCATTGGAATATACATATTGTTATGAAAACATTGACATTTTTGTGTGAGGTAACTGAAAAAAAAGCTAAAAAACTGCTTCTCTAACCGCAAAAGTCATGATAATAGGATTATATATACCGCCAAACAAATATACTAGTTTTTTCAGGAATGGGCTTATTACAGAATCTCTCATTGGCAACTACATAGCTTAGTTTAATGAAAATCCTTCGAGTATAGATGGCCTACTTTTAGTTCTATTTGCCGAAAATTAGAGGTGAAAAATTATACATTTTACCGAAACAATTAATTCAGTTAAAACTGAGAAAATAGTTACTAATTCTGATTACCCTGAAACAATATTTGCTGCCAAATTTGATCACTAATCTCGCCAAGTCGCCAAGTTTGTAGCCATCACTAGTTCTCGTCTTGGCATCGATTTTGGCGATTTTGCGTTGAATTTGGCAACTTGACGACCGAATTTCCCTAAATTTTGCAGTTTAGGGTTGCCAAAGTTTGGAAGATCTAACTTCAATAAGAATAGAATTTTGGAATTTTCCGGAAATATTCATCCGCTTATAGCGCTGAATTAAATTCTTTGAAAATTCTTTAAATAACAAACAAGACTGAAACAAAATATCGTGCATTCGTCGACTAGAACCCGCTTATATATTAAGAATTACTTTCTACACTTAAAAATGTTGGCAACTTTCATAACAGTATCATTACGTTTTCTATCTACGAGCTAAATATTCATTAAAGTGCATTCATCGACTAGAATCTGTTTATGTCTTTAGGAATTACATTCTACACGCAAAAATATCGGCAACTTTCATAAAAATATCATTACGGGCTCTAATTACGGGTTGAATATTCATTAAATAAAATACATTCATCGACTAGAATCTGTTTATGTCTTTACAAATTACTTTTCTACACGCAAAAGTGTTGACAACTTTCATAATAATATCATTACAGGCCATTAGCTTATTTCGAAATCTCTATGATGGTAGGTCATATACAACGGCCGTTTTTTTTTTTTTTTTTTTTTGTATATCTGTCATTACGAATATAATTTTCGTAACTATCTCCAAAACGGATAGCCACAGAAAAACCAAAAAAGGGAGGTGCACAACTAGATATTATAACAAACCTATATACTAATTTCCAACGTTCTACGTCCAGCCGTTTTTGAGTTATGCGAGATACATACACACTCACGCACACACATACAGACATCACGAAAAATCGTGTAAAATCGCTGATATCTTTCAAGCGAGAGCTCGTGTTAAGACGAAACTTGCTGGTGTACAACTAGACATCATGACAGTCATGCACATATAAATCTGCGACATTCTACAATTATTCGTTTTTGAGCAATGCGAAATACAAAATCGATTTCGTAAATCGGGATTACTACACTTCCTTATACATTGTATAAGGCAGTAAAAATAATCTGGGGAGGCACTCACACGACTTTCTCTTACCTTGAAAATCAATACCATAAAGGACAGACATTGAGGGATAAGATAACGAATACTGTTATGCAAACCTTCATTAAAAATAATTTAAAATAGGCTTCGGAAAAGTTTCATTTGACAAATAAAGCCCCCCTCAACGCCCCGTTTTATTATTGTACTTACATTGAAAGGGAATTCAATAGCGGTTATGGGCCGCGGTAGCCCAGTCGGTAGAGCGCCGGCTTCGTAATTGGAAGATTGCGGGTTCGGTACTCGAGCCGGCCAAAGACCGTCGTGTACACTAATGGTGGCTGGTGCACGTAAACTCTGTCGTGGCCGCAATGTCCTCCATGTTCCCATAAAAAAATATACCTCTGGGGGTCACCAAAGCGGGAGAGCCATCCCTTCCGTGGAGGATCAGAATTGCGATGGCATGTCTCCGGACCACCTCTAGGGGTGAGTCCCAGACCGTCGAAAATTGTCCACCTGCGCAGCATTAGTGCGACGTAAAACCCAACCAACCAAATCAATAGCGGTTATTAAATTTAAATTTTCATTTTTAGACAATTTCACCTGCACCATTCCTTGAAGCTTATGAATTTTGATAAACTTTTTTAAGTAACAATTGTATATTAACTTCAAAATACAATATTTAAATTGCATGAAATTATTTGTTATTCTGATAAAAGTCATAGACAAATATTAAACATTAAAATCACGACTTCAGTATTCAGTGAACCTCAAAACGTGTCAATTCACAAAAAAGCAACGATAAATATTTAGATTTAAAAATACTGTATTTACCACATGAGTATATGAAGAATTCAATTTAATTTCTGGGCAGTTTTCCTGAACATGGTAAAATATTATAGTACTAAAGCACTTCCACTAATTACATTCAATAATACAGAATGTTTTCGATTAACTATTGGCAGCCCCGTACTCTTCTAAAAAAGATATACAAAACACACTGTGCACTTAAATATTATCCTATATTAATAACATATAGCACAGCCTGAAATGCATTTCCATGATTTTCCAAGTATTATCCCACTCTATTCTAGTTCTTTTGTGTAGCCCTGTAAATGTATGGTGACGATTTTCATACCATAGTCTACATGAAACATGCTTTTATGCCTATAAAAAGTATATAGGTTAAGTGCCTTAATGATTGACACTTTTAGAGCAATTTCTGAAGTTTTTAATGTTTTAGTCACCAGAAACTATTTTTAGAAATCTTATATTAATATATATGGGATAAAAGACTTTCAGAACCACACATATGTTAAAATGTTTTCCTGAACATTTGATAATTATTTTTTTTTTTGTAATGAATTTTTATTTGACATCCACTCAATGTTCCAGTGTCTGACACTGCTAGTTTTTCATTTTACCACTAACTGGCATGCTATACACCAGTGTTAAAACTATTATATATGTAAAGTATTTGCTTAACATAAACTTAATAATGCATACAAAATAATTCTTCTATAACTTATTTGCATAAAATAAATTTATTTTAAATATTGCTTTATCAAAAGTATAATACATTCTCATGTACAAGATATTGGTTATAACAAAATACGTTTTAAGATGCAATATGGTAACTGCAAATATATGAAATGAAAAATACAAGACTATAGGTAGATTTAAAATATTAAATGAAAAATAGTATTCACACTACTATATAGAAGTATTAAAAAAAAAAAAAAAAAAAAAAAATGGATGTGAGTTTCAAAATGACAAAAAAATAAATAATAATAATGATAATAATAATAATTTTTACTTTACTATATAAAAGTATAATTAAAAAAAAAAGAAAATAATGTGAATCTCTAACTCTATTACTTTTTTACTTTCTCTTACTTTACTCTTTACTCGAGAAAGTATTGTTTTAGGGTCAAATTTTCGAACGTGAGTTTTTGTTATATTTACATGTTCTGAGGTCACCTGAATACGAAAATCATGTTTTTAGCGAATGGTTTGTGTATTTGTCTGTCTGCGTGTCTGTCTTATCAGCATATCTCAAGAACAAATAGTAGCAGAAATTCCAAACTCGGTATTCCTAATGTGTATCATATAGGGATGCTCCACTAAGCTTTTCGTTGAGATGAAGCAAATGGTTCGTATACAGGGACATTCAAAAGGTAAGTGGAGTTTAACATCTATAGACTGCACTAAACCAAATGAAACTAATATATATTTTGTGTAATAGAGATAGTCAACTGGGAAATTTTTTTTTGGGTGTCTCGCCTTTCCCCTTGGGGGGGGGGGAGGTCGTCCCTCGAGGGGAGAAAATATTCCTAATGAGTATCTTTCAAAAGAGCTCGCCAATACCTTTAAAACGAATGGTTGAACCATCGATCTGCGATGATTTAAAATAAAGTTATCGATTTTTTTCATTTTTAATCCACCCTCCCTTTTTTTTTTTTTTTTTTTTTTTTTTTTTTTTTAATGTAATATTGAGAACAAATTCAACTTTTTTTTTTATTTATTTTTTTATTTAGTGTTATAAAACTTCTCTAATATGGAAACCGTGTGCATTATCATGGAAGATAATATTTTAAATAATAATTTTAATAAATTATTTTTACTGAGTGAATTTGTATAGGAAAATATAGAAAAAAGTCGTGTGTTGGCCACAACACAGTAGTTATTTGTTTTTAGTGGATGTTATTTATTAATAATATTTTACCATTTCCAGGAAAGCTCTTCGGGAATTGAAATAAATTCCTCATAGAGATATGGTAAATAATGTATGTTTTAAGCTAAATATTCATCGCTTGTTTTTTGTACATTAATGAAACGGGGGTTGAGGGGACGGTAGCCCCCCCCCCCCTCACACAGAACTAATTATCATATAAAACTCTTCCTAAGCCTAATTTGAATTGCTTAACATAGGTTTATATAACAGTACTCGTTATCATACCTCTTAATCTCCAACCTGTATTTATAGTATTAAATTTCAGGGTAAGAGAAAGTAGTGTGAGTGACACACCACATTATTATTATTTTTATTTTATTTTATTTAAAAAGTCTATACGCAGTTTTTATTTTACGAATATCATTTGTTCTTAAACTAAACGGTTCATTTCCGAAAAGGTTGATGGATCCATAGAAAATGATGGATCCATTTTTCACACGATCTTCATCAGGTTTTTTAAGCCATACACAAGAACTTTCCGTTATTTCTTTCAAAAATTTGACATTTGATTCTGCTTCTGACAACGAAATTATACGTCAAACATAATATTTCTGTTCATAGTATACTGAATAGTATTTTTCTGCTTGCAGTGCAACTTTTTTCTAAGGAGTACTATCTTCGTTTTCTTCATTTTCATCAATATTATTATCAGATAAATATGCATATATTATTTCCTCTGAATGAGATTAGTAATCCTCATTTTCCAATTTTGTATCTAACCTTGGGATAGGCCTTTTCGCAACTATCTTCTGCACACGTGCTCGTTTCTTTTCACTCTTTCCCCAGCTAATTTTCTCTCTAATTTTGCTGTTTTAATTTGTTTTTTCTCGTTTTGTTCTTTCTCATCTTATTAGTTCCCCATCATACTATAGGTATGGGGAACTAAGGTAATCGTGAAAATTTTCGACCTCGGTTTTTTGACTTTTTTGCACGTTTTCAGGTGTGAGGAATCCGAAAATGACAAAATTTGTATGGTGTCTGTCTGCAGGGTGTCTATTATAGTGTGTTAGTCCGTTAGTTTGTAAGTCTGTTTACACGATATCGCAAGAACAAATTATCGCAGACAGGTCAGATCAGTTTTAAAATATTTCTTTCGACACTGGCAAGAACCCTATTCATTGGCAACATTCGAATTAAAAAACTTCGTAAGTTATTAGAAATTTACGATTTTCTTAACATGGGAGAATAGGACAAAAAATCACTTAAACGTGCATTAAATGGAAACTTTTTACTGTAAAAATGTCAGACCAGTTTTAAAATATCAGTTTTGATGCCGGAATGAACATCAGTAACTGTAAATATGTCACTTTGAAAATTTCGCAAGTTATTGGAAATTTACGAATTACTTAAAATGGCACTATAGGGCAAAATTTCCCATAAACGTCAATTTTTAGAAATATTTTCAACGTGCTTTTATATAGTAATATATCGCCCCGGACAAAATACCGTTTTGTCCACTATTAATTATTTGCGAGTCCTAAATTAAAAATTACATTTATTCTTTCCATGTATATAAAACAATTCTTTATCATTATGTGTATGTGAGAGCTTGTGAAATACGGTCGCCATTGGCGACCAATATTTTTTAAAACTAGTAATAATGTTTTCAACTTTAAGGATTTTTTTTTTTTTTTAATATATATATTTTGGTGAAAGAATTGGTCCCGAAATCAGGCTCCAATTCTACTTTCGCTGTTTTGCCCTCACCACTTTTTGAGACACTGTGTTGAATTAGGGAATTTACACATCTCCGTGCATGTTTCACAACTCTGTGTTAAATTATTGCACCGTTTTAGGGAATTGGTTTACACTGCCCCTGTCTGTGCATGCTATTGATCTGGTGCTGAATTTTTGTACCTGTGTAATGATGTACCATTGCCGATGGTGTATTAATTTAGAGAAAATAATAAAACCAGTTTCATGATGTTAAATTTAAACAAGTGTTTCCTGATGTAAAAAATAAATCATTCCAGCCTAATAAATAATTGATTTTTAGTTGGTATAATAATTGGTATATAGAATCTTAATTTCTATATTCCAGGGGTGCAGAAAATGTTCAGACCTCTGAAATTTCCCCAAAAATAACGCATCAACCTATTATCTGAAAGTTTCTTTTTTTTTTTTTTTTTTTTTTTTTTTTTTTTTTGGGGGGGGGGGGGAAGGGGTAACGGGTATTTAAAGGGAATACACTTGTAAAAGAAGAATACAGCTGTTAATTTGTAGTTTAATATTCAAAAATTTGTTTTTTCAGTAATTTTTTCTTACTTCCGTTTTCATTTTTATTTTATTCTAAGATAATAATTATTCAAAATTTCCCCAGACAGCCAGAATTTCCCCCGAACATCGTTCGCACATTCGGACATATTCTGCACCCCTGCTATATTCAAGTAAATTTTGAAACGGAATAAAAAGAAAAAAAAAAAGAAAGAAAGAAAATGTTGGAGAATATTTTTTTATGGGCTACCATAATTTTTTGTTGGCGACCATATTTTTTAATAAATTCCTGAACCCTGTGCAGGGTTTAAACTGCCATAAGTTTTTTTAGCATTTTGCTAAAACATGTTGGTCAGAATTTCACTAAAAAGCTAAAACTGGATAACTATATAAAATATCTCTATATAATAACTCAGATTTTTTTTTGTAATATTTGCAGGCAAAAACTACGAAAGAACTGAAATTTTTGGGAATCATTATTTGTATAGTAATATCTACCACTACACTTTATTTAATTTTTAAATTGCTTTTTCATTTTACATGTATGATATGAGTACCTCTTTTTCTATTGTTGAAATCAAAACATAGTTTTCCTGATTCATATTTTTAAAGTCACAAATATGGATGCTTGGTTAAAATCATCAATGAACAAAAGGAATAGAAAACAAAACTGAGGATAACAAAGCTAACAAGGAACACCGTGTCTGGCTGTGATTTTAATGAAACTTTAATTTCTGATAGAGGGCATGTACCAAATATTTTTTATCACAGAAATTTTTGCTATCATCCATGTTTTCTCTATTTATTGAATTTTTAAAATGTTAAAAACCACATCAGCCACATATCAACAGTAAGCTCCGCCTTTGGGTGTGACTTAAAAATACTAAATGATTTTGCGCTTTCATGTTTAAGTTACAAATGAAAATTTATAGTAGTACTGAAAATTATTTCAACTGAATTATTCATTTGAGTATTCACTTGCTGTATAAATACAAATTTTTCGCATATTTTTGAGTAAAATTTGATAGCATATCAAATATGAAAGAAACGCCTCTCTCTCATTGAAATCTGAGCCGGACGCTTGGGTGATGTTCCTTGAAAGTAAAAGAAATCAATGGTATCCAAAGAATTAATTAACTTTCGAAAAAGCTAAAATAGTGCTTGCCTATTTTCGCTAAAATGCTAAAGTAATTTTTTTGCCAGGTTAAACCTGTGTATGTAAATAAAATCAATTTAAATATTTCAAAATAGACATAAATGATTGAAATAGGCAGGCAAATTTAACAATATTTAATAAATAAATATATCTATTTCTAAGGGTGAATTGGGTGCAAAAGTATAGTTTATAGTTTCAATTTTAATTCCCCTCCTTCCCCCCCCCTCCCCACTGCTTTCAACTACATTATCATCTCCTCCCTCATAGTCGTAAACACCTTTAAAAAATTTGTTATTAAGCATGATGAAATGAATGATTCACATATATTTCATGGAATTTTTTACTTTCTGAAAATACATAGGTAAGGAAAGTATTGTCATTATAACAAAAATTTGATGTGAAGTTGGTGTATCTACATGTTTGAAGTTCCATGAGTTCATTTTTGCTGTTTTACGATAATGTATGTACATATCTGAGTAGAGTGAACACAATATTGTCTAAATGCTTTGTTCAAATGAGCTAAAAGTTGGTGCATATGTTATAGGTTATCGTAGTACAAACTGTATGCATCTTGGAGAATCTAGCACAATTTTATTTATTTATTTTAACCAGGACACAAAGATAAATTCTTTATCATTATAGTCTATGGGCTCAAATAATTTAAAGTGTGATAGCATCTGAATTCCTTATTCAGTTCAGCTGAAACTTTTATATACATGTTATCAGTCATTATTGAATGAATCGTATAGATATATTTTGCTGAATCTAGCATTTGAAAATAGTATTTGAATCTAGCATTTTATATATATATATATATAATGTATAAAAGCTTAATAAGAACATTTTATACACACACACATATATATAGAAAACAAAGCTTAAATAATTAGAATTTCAATCACTTTAATAAAGGAATTTATTAAATGGAACATCCATTTAAATTTGTTAACATCGCCACAGTTCACATGGCAACTTTTAATAATACATATGTTGATTAATTATTATAATATAAATATTAATCAACATATGTATTATTAAAAGTTGCCATGTGAACTGTGGCGATGTTAACAAATTTAAATGGATGTTCCATTTAATAAATTCCTTTATTAAAATGATTGAAATTCTAATTATTTAAGCTTTGTTTTCTATATATATGTGTGTGTGTATAAAATGTTCTTATTAAGCTTTTATACATTATATATATATATATATATATATATATATATATGTGTGTATACATAAAATGTTCTGCAATTTTACGTTATGGAATAGTCTTAACTTATTATAATTCGATTCAGTTGTTTACATTTCTCTTTTGTTCTTGTTTGAACAGATATCTGATTATTAAGTTTCACTGGAGAAATATTTAGGAAAATGTTATGCGTAACAATAAAATGGCATCTTGAATCTAATTTGTTTACAAAACATCGGCCACGTGTTCGGCGATTTTACCTACTGTGACGTCACAGGAATATTGTCCATTAGGCGGGGATTTCATTCTGTCACTGTATCAAGCTTTGGTCAAATTCATTTCTTTTAACATGATTATAATATGTCTCGCACTAGAAATTTATGATTTATTTAAGATTAAACATAAATATGATGGGGAACTGAGCAGAGTCCATTTATGCCAACTTGTTTTTAACAGTGTACTTTCTATCATCCGATTGAGCTGAATTAACAAACAAGCTTAATTTCGATGACGTTCTGTCAACGTGATTTTTCCGTTGATAGAACGTATTTTTCTGAATTACAGCAAATGTCTGGCAGCAAACAGGACTTTTTTTTTGACAGTATAGGGTGTCCGTTAGTGTGTTAGTTTGTTAGTCTATGCACAAGATATCTCAAGAACAAATAGTCGCAGAGACGTCAGATCAGTTTTAAAATATTACTTTCGACACTGGTAAGAACCTTCATTTGCAATATTCGAATTAAAAAACTTCGTAAGTTATTATATATTTACGATTTTCTTAACATGGGAGAATACGGCAAAAGTTCACTTAAACGTTCATTAAACAGAAAATGTTTATTGTAAAAATGTCAGAACATTTTTAAAATATCATTTTTGATGCCGGAATGAACATCATTAATTATAAACATGCTACATTCAAAATTTCGCAAGTTATTGGAAATTTACGAATTGCTTAACATGGCAAAGTAAGGCAAAATTTCACATAAACGGCAATTTTGAGAGATATTTTCATCGTAAAGATGTCAGACTACTTTTGAAATATTATTTAGGATACTGGCATGAATATACTTGACAATGAATTTTCCAATATAAAAAGTTCGTAAGTTATTTAAAATTTATGAATTTCTTAACACAGCCCATACAGCACAGAATGTGTCAGTTATGTTACAAAAAGCTTACAATCTTTCAAAAACGTAACACATCTAAGTATGGTCTCCGATACCTTTCTGAAACATTCGCCCTTTTTGATTTTCTATCTGTTAAGTGATTGCAACATTTCTGTAAGGTATCTGATTTTTTGTTACGATCGCAGACATTTCTACGTTTTTGAAACTAATCGGAAAGTAATCTGAACGATTTTAAATGTTTCTGAAACGTTTATAATGTTTCAATGTTATATGATTGTTACGTTTCTGGAACATTTTGAGCTGTTAGGGAGCAGAATAGGGCAAAATTTCACATAAACGTCAACCTTGAGGGATATTTTCATCATAAATATGACAGACCACTTTTGAAATATTATTTATGGTACTGGCGTGAATATCATAGATTACGATTTTTCCAATTTAAAAAATTCGTAATTTATTTAGAATTTACGATTTACTTAACAGGACAGAATAGGCCAAAATTGAGCATAAACGTCCATTTTCAGGATCATAAATATATAAGACAACTTCAAAATAGCATTTATGATACTTGTTTGAACATGATTTACTACAAATATTCTAATAGAAAAATTTCGTAAGTTATTCGTATATTATCAACGTTGCGAAATTGAAAATTTTTCATATAAATTGGAATTTTGAAGATTATTGCATTGGAAATAGTAGCATGAAAACTAAACAACGGAATTTACCCTAATAAAATAAATTAACAGATTAGTATAACAAAAATATTTCGAAGTGAACGGCGGATAGCCTATTAGGCGGGGATTTCATTCTGTCACTGTGTCAAGCTTTGGTGAAATTCGTCTCTCTTAACACGGTTATAATATGTCTTGCACTAGAAATTTATGAGAACATATATATGATGTGGAACTGAGCAGAGTCCACCTATGTAAACTAGTTTATTTATTTATTTATTTATAGTACAGAAATTTCTAGTTCCCCATCATACTATAGGTATGGGGAACTTAGGTAATCGTGAAAATTTTCGACCTCGGATTTTTAACTTTTTTACAGGTTTTCAGGTGTAAGGAATCCGAAAATGTCAAAATTTGTATGGTGTCTGTCCTAGCAAGTCCAAACCTAGCAAGTGTAATGTCATTCCTCACCTTCATGACGAAATAGTAATCAACATCTAATAATCACCCCTTACCTATATCACGCTAGCTGCATAAATTAACACTATTTCGTTAAGCCGTGGTATCAAAGGTTTTTATTCAAACGATTTTATTATCCCATGAAAAATAATCAACACCAAATAAAAACATTTCTAAATTAATATGAGCACGATGTTATTTGTTCTAAACGTTAAAATTATATTGCTTTAGCTGAAAACTCTTGATCGTCTATAGTAATAAAAGAATTAAAAGTACCGATGACATATATACGCGCAAAGCCAAAACCAGTTAAGGATTTATTAATTTTTGACAACGGTGGGGAACCTATTTTTATCCATGCAGAATGTTTCAAAAGGGTTAACTGACTACCAGTATCAACCAAACCAGTTAATTCATTACCACTAATTTTAACTTGTTTACACATATGAGAAGCATGCGATTCATGTACAGTGTTAACTCTATCTCTGGAAGGAGATCCTTCATTTGCAGCGGTTCGGCGGCAATCGGTAGACTTGTGTCCAAAAAGACCACATGCAAGGCACCTAGGGCCACGAGAACGGTTAGGACAAAATTTAGATAAGTGACCGATATCGTTACAATTGAAACAACGTAATTTATTTTGAGATGCCGGACCAATATTAAATTTGGATTCGCGAGTGAAAGCTGTTGTGTGTGACCAGTACCGCGTTTTCGACTGTCATATGTTTGTTTATAATTAACTGAATTTCGTTGATTTAAGTTTATTGTATTAAGAGCAGTTTCATAAATACGCAATTTTTCTTTGAATTCTGAAAAAGATTTTGCTCCACAGAGAAGAATTTTTTCAGAGGGGTTGCCCTGTATACCTTGAATGGTGTACTGAATTACTGAAGAATCGTCAATAATAGCGTTACCGCGGTTAGCAATTTCGCGCATCGCTAAAAAATATTGCGTAGCAGTTTCATTAGGACGCATTTTTCTGTTTTCTTATTGTTTGTGTATTTCGATGGAAGGTATGGTATCCAAAAATTCAAAAATTAACGCGGCTTTAAATGACTCGTAAGTATTAAGATTTCGTTGCGAAAATAAAAATGTTTTAGCAGAACCATTAATTAAACGTTTAGCAAAAATAAGTTTTTGTTGATCGGTAAGACTAGGAAATAAACAGAATTGTTCCTCAATGTCATTAAAGAAATTACGAATAGAATATGAATCATTTCCAGAAAAAGTTCTACATGTGCTAGCTAAATCTCGAAGGAGGAACAAGAAATGATTACTCAAATCAGACATTGCGTCTGCAGCGTCATTCGGAGAAATATTTTGAACACCCGAAGGGAAAGTTTCGCTTTGGGTTTGAAAAACAGAACTATTTGGAACGATCGAAGAATGGGTTTCAACAGAATGATTATTTACACTGAGATCGTCTTCGTCTGACAAAAAACTAGTATCTAATGTTTTCTGAAATTCAGATAAATTAGTAAGTGCGTTAAAAATTTCTTTGCATAAATTTTCCTTACTACCGACTGGTTCTAAATGTAGCGAATTAGCGATTGATATAAAATCGGGCAAAGAAAATGATTTTAAAATTTGTTCTTGATGTTTATTAATGTCGAAATCGGCAGTAAAACCGCTAAAATTTCGCATACGTTTACGCGATTGATGATCAAATGTTGGGTATCCTAACAGCGTGTTCAGTAATTTTATGGTATTTGTTTTAGAATATTTCAAAGAATTTGCAACTAGCGGAAGGTCGCCTAATTTAAGGGCCATTTTTAGGATGCAAGAAAAATAAAATAAGAAAACCGAAGTAAATAAAAAAAAACTGTTCTTCTTTTTTTAAGTAAATATTGGGGAATAAAAAATGGATTAAAACCAGAACATATATATTTTTAGGAACAATAAATAAATGTTGGGGAACAGAATATCTCTTTATTCATGGAAAGTAATTTAATACCGCAAGCGGAAGTAATTTAATAGCGCAAGTAATTTCCGCAAGCGGAAGCCCAAACTGAACGCTGCGAACTCATATATACGGCTAGTTTGACATCAGAGAGATTTGTAAAAGCCGACACTTAATATCTCAGAAAATATGCTATATTTTGTTCTGATCTTTTCAAAATAGTCTTTTTTCTTCGGTCTTAATCTATCCTGAAAATTTTACGTTTCTACATGCAGTATGTTTTGAGATCTGAATCTCAATTTAAAGCCAAAAAGGAAAAACGTGAGGTGTAAGGATGTAATGAACTAAATTCATGAAAAAATATCTCTAAAACCGCACGAACGATTTTAATTTAATTAATATATGTTGTTAATGGGATCTTTCTGAATCGAGTAACGTTTTTGTTTTTTTCAGGAAAACTCTTGTTTTTTATAAAAGTTGTTTTAAAAATAGAACTATATTACTCCGCCAATTGCATGCTTTTCTTCGGCGAAAATGGCCGTAAATCGGTTCTTACTTCTTGCTTCCAAGGCTTTGTTGGTTGGCTGACCAACGTGAATGCAGTCAATAACTTTTTGTTATGAAGAAAATATTTTTCATTTTAAAATTTCCCATTTCGTCAAAAAATTATTTAGATAATATTTAAAGTAAAAGAAGTATTTTGTAATCATAGATATTCTATTTCATCGTTATTTATAATGAATTAATTTCTTTTTAAAGCGAAAAAGTTTATCACTCATGCACACAAATTTATACCATGGTTCATGATCTTTGGAGCGCATGCGTACATCCAAAAATTTTGGCGCTCGCTGACTCGCTGTAGACAGGCGCTAATTGTTTACCATCGAGGTTTGCACTGTATTATTCCGCCCATTCCGCCAATCAAGCTTTCAGTTTCATTACGTTTTTCTATTTTATTGTATCCTAATCCGTGATTACTTCGAAGTGCATTATTTAATTAGGAGATATTCTAGTTGAAAACCCTAAATTAATTCATATGGGAAGGTTTAAATAAATGATTTGAAAAAAGCAAAACTTAATACTTTGTTTGCATCTAGAGGTACGTGTTTTATTATGGTTACATATATTTTTTCGATTAGTCAATAAATGTGTTTATATATCTTATCTTTGATCTGTTGGCACTGCCAAGCCTAAACAAATTATTACTCATAATCGCCTGTAATTTTCAAAATATGCCTGTTTTTTAGTTCCATGTTTATGTATTGCTCGGTAACCTGTTTCAATATTCAGACATTCCTACCCAAGAAATTTGTTTGAATAATAGAATAATTTCAATAAATAAATAAAATTTCAGAATAAAAATATAACTTTAAAAATAATTAAACATTAAAATTTAAAAACAAAGCAAAATATATATGTTATGTAACCTAAAAGTAAATTTCTTTCTTATTTTCAGCAGAGGTCAGTCTAGGTTTTTGAGAATGGTAACCCACTTATAATTTTTACAGTTTGTGAAAATAAAAAATGCTCTGAACAATTACCGACATGTACAAAATAATTTTGAAATACAATTACATATGATAAAAATAGAACAATTGTAAAATAACTATAGATGTGATTGGGTAAATACCAAAATTAAAGATTTTCAAATCACTCTGTAATATGATAATAATAAAATATAAGAAGGAGCTTTCTAGCAGCAAGCGCTGCAGATTATTCCGATAAACTTATTATGGACAGCAGTAAAGTATGCTTTTTGGATTACCAGTTTAATAGTTTAATCACAATTGCTTACATGCTGTTATTTCGCTGCTTATCAATAAAATTTGCACTTTTTTTTTCTTTTTCAAGCTATTCCTGAAATATTTTTTGCTTACATTTCGCCATAATACACAATTATTTTTATTTTTTATCTATAAAGTCTGTGATTTTTTGAAAACTATT
This sequence comes from Salticus scenicus, assembly GCA_963930645.1. NCBI lineage: Eukaryota > Metazoa > Arthropoda > Arachnida > Araneae > Salticidae > Salticus > Salticus scenicus. Next base: position 250,352,493 of record OZ005660.1, on the reverse strand, counting down.
TTGAATTGAGCGATAATTTCACAGCTTGTTAATAAAATATGGAATCATATTGCTGCTTATTGAGAAACTTTATTTTTCACAATACAAATAATTACTAAGAATAGAGTATTTTGTTGCAAATTGATAAAATTCTTTTTTTTTTTTTTCCACCAAAGCTATTTCTCAAAATCCATGATAATTTTGTGGCCTGTTATTGAAATACAGAATCATTTGTATTTTCTGTATCTATCATCAAATTTTATGTTTAATAATATAAATAATTGCCAAAATTCATCATTATTTTGTTGCCTATCAATAAATTTTTTTTTTTTTTTTTTTTTTTTTTGTTCAGTTCTGTTTACCAAAATATGCAATAATTTTGTAATCTGTTATTAAAATGCACAAGCATTTTGCCGCTAACAGTTCAAGGCAGGCATTATTTATGAAATCAAGCATAACAGAATTTTACCCCAAAATGCAGAACTAAATTTGCTTTTACAAAATAATTAGCTAGTTATTAGGAATGTACTGAATATTCAGTATATATATTCGATATTCGACCGTAATGCTGAATATGAAATTATTTGGCTAGATGAATCTAAAGATTGATTTTGAATTTTATACTATAAAATAAATAATGTAAAAATCTATCATCTATTCAGATACAGTCAACCGTCGAGCAAAAGGTGTGCTTATTTAGTATTTTAAGGACAAAAAAAAATATGAAAAGAGGAGGGGCATTTAACTGAGTAAAGGATTTTATGGTATTTTACGGTATATATAAAATAGGTAAATACACTAAAACACATTTATTTGCATAATTAAATCTGCTATTTTGCCAATTATGGCCATTTCTACGATCTGAAGATTAATGTTTGAAATTATAAAATATTTTAATGTTTCCCTTTCATATGTAAATTTCATGTATCTTAAATTAAATCTTAGAGCATAATAACTTTTATATTTTCTAAGAATTATCTGAGGATGATAATTTCGCATCTAAAAAAGATGTTAAGAATAAAGTTATCAGTTTTGGTTTTAGTAATTCACTATGCTGTAAGTATCAAAATGTAGCAATGAACCTAATTATGTATATACACTACAAAAGTTCTGCATGAAAGCGTGCTGTTTACCATTTAACTAAATTTTTTGTTCAAAAGCTTTTTTTTTTGTAATTTTAAGATGTGCAAATTTTCATATATGCTTCAATTATTCTTTCTTGCAACTACTCGGTATTCGGTGCTCGTCCAAGCACTCAGCAACTACTCGGTCAAAGTGCTATTTGGTGTAGCACTAATATCTAACAAAAGTTGTTTTTGTTAACAACAGTACTTAAATAAAGATTATATCTTTAAAATCGAGTTAACAAGGAGTGCACGTATTTTAGATAATGTTGCCATCTAGGACATTTTAGGAGATCAAACAAATATTATGTCCACCCCCGTTAAAAAAGGTGATACATGATACAAGTAAAAAAATAGTGAATTTGAGTTTGTCATATGAAAAGCCCAGTGGCAGAAACGCCGCGACACGGCGACATAGTCACGGACACAGAAAAACGGCTTGCACTAGTTTTTGTCTGCACTAATAAAAAAAATTGACCCTAACTTTCAGACACTCTGTCTGTACTACTAAAAAAAAAAATTTCCCACAACTTTAAGACAGTTTTTGTCTGCAGTCATAAAAAATTGTCTGCAATTTAGATATTTTTGCCCACGACAATGCACTACTGATGTATGACGTCTTAGACGCTGTGTGGTAGGAACTCTAGAGCTCCCTATAGGTGCCTTGGCAGGAACACACAAAACAGTGCTTAACAAGGGCGACCTAGGAGCCTAGATCTCCCTTGATAGGCAGTGTTATGCATGTATTCTTTTTCTCCTGTTACCTGTTACTGAGATTCTACGGGAATGTAGGAAAGTGCTAATTTCATTTAAAACTGCTCCAAAAATTCTCCTCCACTTCAAAATTCACTTATAAAAATTTCTGTATCAAAACTAAAACTAATACTTTTATTATTTATAATTATTTATATTGTGTTATCTCAAACATTGCTATGAAATATTTAATTGAATGAGTTAAACTTATTATTTTATAATTGTTTATACTATATTATTTTGTAGTAAAATTGTATTGTGTATTGTTGCACGAGATCACCACGGTTGTTAACCCCCCCCCTCCTCCCAGATTGCCGCTTTCAGGCTTTTTGAGTACAGATTACGAAATTTTAAAAACCTGTCGCAGACAGCTACAAAATTTTATGTCACTGGGATGAAAAGTGTCCCACCTAAGCTATATCATGCAGTTTATCCACCTGAGTGAGAGGCATTTTTGTTAGTTTTATTGTAAGCTAGTCAATGCTTTATTGTTATCTTTAAGTTGATTTTTCTCAAAGATTATTTTTTATTACTGGGGTGCAACATGATGTTGTCATTTAAGAAAGTTTAAGTATTTATTGAGGAATCTAACAGTTAATAACTTTCTTTGCTGTGAGCTCAGCATCATGCCACTGTGTATTGTAATATTTTCTAGTAATTTTCTACATTTAAATCAATCACCATTTCTGAAAAGGAATTTTTTATGTTAATTTCTCATAATTAAAAAAGTAAAATATTACTAAATGTAAATGGTACTATTTAAATAGTTCGAAAAAAATTAGGAAGTTGACAGCTGATTGTCAGTAATTAGCTGGCCAAATATTCGGCATTCGGCCAAAATCATTAAATAAACAGATTAACCATGAAAAGTGTCTAAAACTGATTATTTTCGTAGAGCTAAAGTTTTAATTAATACAGACATGGTACAATCTTACAGAAAAAAAGGCTGAACTTTTCCCGATCCCTCCCCCCCCTCAAAAGTGGTATCAGGCAACTGACACAATATAAATTTTTCAATAATAAAAATAATGTTAAATTTGATTGCATACATGCACACACAATAAACAAAATCAGAACAATAAATCTCATATTGAATATCATATTAATTATAATTAAAATAGTTCTAAGTGCTTAAAAAACAGACAAACTTATTACGTATACTTGAAAATAAGTTTATTCTGTAGAAGCATTGTTTGCTCGGGCAATTGATTAGCAGAATAATGTAGTTCTAGTTTATTAGGAAAATGCAGTTGAAGAGCTATTTCTTTTTCATTTTCTCAAAGTTTGAATTTGACATTTCTTGAAAGCCAATCACATAGAAATTGCTAATAATATATTGCACAAATTCAGGCTGACCCCCCCCCCCCTACACATGTCCAAAAAGTTTTAATGCAGATTTGCATTGATCCCAAGAATAATAATTTTCAAGCTTAAAAAGGCTGAAAAGTAACATGTCTGTTAATATCTTTACTTTTTCTTTTCCTCTTGAATTTCATTCTGAACACCACTGAAAACAGAAAACTCTCTTGCGGTAAACATTGCAAAAAGAGCCATTCTGCCACTTTTTTCTTTTTAACTGTGGTATGCTCATGCATGCAAGAACATAGCAGCGCCGGATCTAGGGGGGGGGGGGCTAGGCTAAAAGTACTGACATTCATAATTGAATATTACAATTAGAAATTTTTCATTAATATGGAATAACATCTTGAAAAATCTTAGCCCCCCCCCCCCCAAAAAAAAAAAAAAAAAAAAAGTTTTAGATCCGCCACTGGAACATAGTGCATGAATAAGTTGTCTGCATTTTCTTTTTTGTTTAGAAACAGAATTTACTATTAATTAAAGTGAATTAAATTACATTTAGTTTAAATTAATATTTTGTATTTTAGAAGATTAATTTCTCAAGTAAATGTTTGAATATTGAAGTGTGGAACTTTAAAACAGGCATATTCGAAAAATAGAGGTTACAAGTGATTTGTTTATACTTGAAGATATTTTTGTTTTAGCCAACAGATCAACAGACATTTATTTACTTTTCGGAAATATGAATAACTACATTTTAGAAAATAAAACTATAAAACACTTGCCTCTAAATCATAGTAATGGAAGTGTATATTTGTAATTTATTTTCCTTGTAGCTGCAAATCTTATGCATTTCATGAATTGCTAATAGAATAGGGATAATTTTGGATTTGGGTATGAATTATATTTCATGAAATAAAATGAAAACTAATAATTTCATATGCCTACAAGAATTCACATTTATATACATCATCATTACCTATAATTATATACTGAAAATATATTAGCAACATTGAAATTGACACAAAAAATATTTTAGTTTTTGAAGATGGCAATTCAATCAAAACAAGTACTTTCAAACAGTGCAGCTAATTAACATGCTGCTATATATTTTCCAAATTTAGGTATATACTGCACATTATATATGTTTACTTTAACATTTTATCGAATTGAAACATTTGGGGAGCAAATGTTCAAATCAAGTTTTTTCTTAAAAAAGAAAAAAAAAAAAAAAAAGTTATTTTTTTAATTTATTAGTTTTTTTTTTTTTTTTTTTTTTTTTGTCTGAAAAATTGTATCTAAAGGTGAAAACATGGTTTGAATGTTTGCTCCTGGTTTATGTTTTAATGTAATTAATGATTTTAAAACATGGGGTACTTTGGGTCAGGGTTGTTCGGTTTTTTCCATAGTGGAAAAAACCTGGTTAAAATCGCCCCGGACAAAATACCGTTTTGTCCACTATTAATTATTTGCGAGTCCTAAATTAAAAATTACATTTATTCTTTCCATGTATATAAAACAATTCTTTATCATTATGTGTATGTGAGAGCTTGTGAAATACGGTCGCCATTGGCGACCAATATTTTTTAAAACTAGTAATAATGTTTTCAACTTTAAGGATTTTTTTTTTTTTTAATATATATATTTTGGTGAAAGAAATGGTCCCGAAATCAGGCTCCAATTCTACTTTCGCTGTTTTGCCCTCACCACTTTTTGAGACACTGTGTTGAATTAGGGAATTTACACATCTCCGTGCATGTTTCACAACTCTGTGTTAAATTATTGCACCGTTTTAGGGAATTGGTTTACACTGCCCCTGTCTGTGCATGCTATTGATCTGGTGCTGAATTTTTGTACCTGTGTAATGATGTACCATTGCCGATGGTGTATTAATTTAGAGAAAATAATAAAACCAGTTTCATGATGTTAAATTTAAACAAGTGTTTCCTGATGTAAAAAATAAATCATTCCAGCCTAATAAATAATTGATTTTTAGTTGGTATAATAATTGGTATATAGAATCTTAATTTCTATATTCCAGGGGTGCAGAAAATGTTCAGACCTCTGAAATTTCCCCAAAAATAACGCATCAACCTATTATCTGAAAGTTTCTTTTTTTTTTTTTTTGGGGGGGGGGGGAAGGGGTAACGGGTATTTAAAGGGAATACACTTGTAAAAGAAGAATACAGCTGTTAATTTGTAGTTTAATATTCAAAAATTTGTTTTTTCAGTAATTTTTTCTTACTTCCGTTTTCATTTTTATTTTATTCTAAGATAATAATTATTCAAAATTTCCTCAGACAGCCAGAATTTCCCCCGAACATCGTTCGCACATTCGGACATATTCTGCACCCCTGCTATATTCAAGTAAATTTTGAAACGGAATAAAAAGAAAAAAAAAAAGAAAGAAAGAAAATGTTGGAGAATATTTTTTTATGGGCTACCATAATTTTTTGTTGGCGACCATATTTTTTAATAAATTCCTGAACCCTGTGCAGGGTTTAAACTGCCATAAGTTTTTTTAGCATTTTGCTAAAACATGTTGGTCAGAATTTCACTAAAAAGCTAAAACTGGATAACTATATAAAATATCTCTATATAATAACTCAGATTTTTTTTTGTAATATTTGCAGGCAAAAACTACGAAAGAACTGAAATTTTTGGGAATCATTATTTGTATAGTAATATCTACCACTACACTTTATTTAATTTTTAAATTGCTTTTTCATTTTACATGTATGATATGAGTACCTCTTTTTCTATTGTTGAAATCAAAACATAGTTTTCCTGATTCATATTTTTAAAGTCACAAATATGGGTGCTTGGTTAAAATCATCAATGAACAAAAGGAATAGAAAACAAAACTGAGGATAACAAAGCTAACAAGGAACACCGTGTCTGGCTGTGATTTTAATGAAACTTTAATTTCTGATAGAGGGCATGTACCAAATATTTTTTATCACAGAAATTTTTGCTATCATCCATGTTTTCTCTATTTATTGAATTTTTAAAATGTTAAAAACCACATCAGCCACATATCAACAGTAAGCTCCGCCTTTGGGTGTGACTTAAAAATACTAAATGATTTTGCGCTTTCATGTTTAAGTTACAAATGAAAATTTATAGTAGTACTGAAAATTATTTCAACCGAATTATTCATTTGAGTATTCACTTGCTGTATAAATACAAATTTTACGCATATTTTTGAGTACAATTTGATAGCATATCAAATATGAAAGAAACGCCTCTCTCTCATTGAAATCTGAGCCGGACGCTTGGGTGATGTTCCTTGAAAGTAAAAGAAATCAATGGTATCCAAAGAATTAATTAACTTTCGAAAAAGCTAAAATAGTGCTTGCCTATTTTCGCTAAAATGCTAAAGTAATTTTTTTGCCAGGTTAAACCTGTGTATGTAAATAAAATCAATTTAAATATTTCAAAATAGACATAAATGATTGAAATAGGCAGGCAAATTTAACAATATTTAATAAATAAATATATCTATTTCTAAGGGTGAATTGGGTGCAAAAGTATAGTTTATAGTTTCAATTTTAATTCCCCTCCTTCCCCCCCCCCTCCCCACTGCTTTCAACTACATTATCATCTCCTCCCTCATAGTCGTAAACACCTTTAAAAAATTTGTTATTAAGCATGATGAAATGAATGATTCACATATATTTCATGGAATTTTTTACTTTCTGAAAATACATAGGTAAGGAAAGTATTGTCATTATAACAAAAATTTGATGTGAAGTTGGTGTATCTACATGTTTGAAGTTCCATGAGTTCATTTTTGCTGTTTTACGATAATGTATGTACATATCTGAGTAGAGTGAACACAATATTGTCTAAATGCTTTGTTCAAATGAGCTAAAAGTTGGTGCATATGTTATAGGTTATCGTAGTACAAACTGTATGCATCTTGGAGAATCTAGCACAATTTTATTTATTTATTTTAACCAGGACACAAAGATAAATTCTTTATCATTATAGTCTATGGACTCAAATAATTTAAAGTGTGATAGCATCTGAATTCCTTATTCAGTTCAGCTGAAACTTTTATATACATGTTATCAGTCATTATTGAATGAATCGTATAGATATATTTTGCTGAATCTAGCATTTGAAAATAGAATTTGAATCTAGCATTTTATATATATATACATAATGTATAAAAGCTTAATAAGAACATTTTATACACACACACATATATATAGAAAACAAAGCTTAAATAATTAGAATTTCAATCACTTTAATAAAGGAATTTATTAAATGGAACATCCATTTAAATTTGTTAACATCGCCACAGTTCACATGGCAACTTTTAATAATACATATGTTGATTAATTATTATAATATAAATATTAATCAACATATGTATTATTAAAAGTTGCCATGTGAACTGTGGCGATGTTAACAAATTTAAATGGATGTTCCATTTAATAAATTCCTTTATTAAAATGATTGAAATTCTAATTATTTAAGCTTTGTTTTCTATATATATGTGTGTGTGTATAAAATGTTCTTATTAAGCTTTTATACATTATATATATATATATATATATATATATATATATATATATGTGTGTATACATAAAATGTTCTGCAATTTTACGTTATGGAATAGTCTTAACTTATTATAATTCGATTCAGTTGTTTACATTTCTCTTTTGTTCTTGTTTGAACAGATATCTGATTATTAAGTTTCACTGGAGAAATATTTAGGAAAATGTTATGCGTAACAATAAAATGGCATCTTGAATCTAATTTGTTTACAAAACATCGGCCACGTGTTCGGCGATTTTACCTACTGTGACGTCACAGGAATATTGTCCATTAGGCGGGGATTTCATTCTGTCACTGTATCAAGCTTTGGTCAAATTCATTTCTTTTAACATGATTATAATATGTCTCGCACTAGAAATTTATGATTTATTTAAGATTAAACATAAATATGATGGGGAACTGAGCAGAGTCCATTTATGCCAACTTGTTTTTAACAGTGTACTTTCTATCATCCGATTGAGCTGAATTAACAAACAAGCTTAATTTCGATGACGTTCTGTCAACGTGATTTTTCCGTTGATAGAACGTATTTTTCTGAATTACAGCAAATGTCTGGCAGCAAACAGGACTTTTTTTTTGACAGTGTAGGGTGTCCGTTAGTGTGTTAGTTTGTTAGTCTATGCACAAGATATCTCAAGAACAAATAGTCGCAGAGACGTCAGATCAGTTTTAAAATATTACTTTCGACACTGGTAAGAACCTTCATTTGCAATATTCGAATTAAAAAACTTCGTAAGTTATTATATATTTACGATTTTCTTAACATGGGAGAATACGGCAAAAGTTCACTTAAACGTTCATTAAACAGAAAATGTTTATTGTAAAAATGTCAGAACATTTTTAAAATATCAGTTTTGATGCCGGAATGAACATCATTAATTATAAACATGCTACATTCAAAATTTCGCAAGTTATTGGAAATTTACGAATTGCTTAACATGGCAAAGTAAGGCAAAATTTCACATAAACGGCAATTTTGAGAGATATTTTCATCGTAAAGATGTCAGACTACTTTTGAAATATTATTTAGGATACTGGCATGAATATACTTGACTATGAATTTTCCAATATAAAAAGTTCGTAAGTTATTTAAAATTTATGAATTTCTTAACACAGCCCATACAGCACAGAATGTGTCAGTTATGTTACAAAAAGCTTACAATCTTTCAAAAACGTAACACATCTAAGTATGCTCTCCGATACCTTTCTGAAACATTCGCCCTTTTTGATTTTCTATCTGTTAAGTGATTGCAACATTTCTGTAAGGTATCTGATTTTTTGTTACGATCGCAGACATTTCTACGTTTTTGAAACTAATCGGAAAGTAATCTGAACGATTTTAAATGTTTCTGAAACGTTTATAATGTTTCAATGTTATATGATTGTTACGTTTCTGGAACATTTTGAGCTGTTAGGGAGCAGAATAGGGCAAAATTTCACATAAACGTCAACCTTGAGGGATATTTTCATCATAAATATGACAGACCACTTTTGAAATATTATTTATGGTACTGGCGTGAATATCATAGATTACGATTTTTCCAATTTAAAAAATTCGTAATTTATTTAGAATTTACGATTTACTTAACAGGACAGAATAGGCCAAAATTGAGCATAAACGTCCATTTTCAGGATCATAAATATATAAGACAACTTCAAAATAGCATTTATGATACTTGTTTGAACATGATTTACTACAAATATTCTAATAGAAAAATTTCGTAAGTTATTCGTATATTATCAACGTTGCGAAATTGAAAATTTTTCATATAAATTGGAATTTTGAAGATTATTGCATTGGAAATAGTAGCATGAAAACTAAACAACGGAATTTACCCTAATAAAATAAATTAACAGATTAGTATAACAAAAATATTTCGAAGTGAACGGCGGATAGCCTATTAGGCGGGGATTTCATTCTGTCACTGTGTCAAGCTTTGGTGAAATTCGTCTCTCTTAACACGGTTATAATATGTCTTGCACTAGAAATTTATGAGAACATATATATGATGTGGAACTGAGCAGAGTCCACCTATGTAAACTAGTTTATTTATTTATTTATTTATAGTACAGAAATTTCTAGTTCCCCATCATACTATAGGTATGGGGAACTTAGGTAATCGTGAAAATTTTCGACCTCGGATTTTTAACTTTTTTACAGGTTTTCAGGTGTAAGGAATCCGAAAATGTCAAAATTTGTATGGTGTCTGTCCTAGCAAGTCCAAACCTAGCAAGTGTAATGTCATTCCTCACCTTCATGACGAAATAGTAATCAACATCTAATAATCACCCCTTACCTATATCACGCTAGCTGCATAAATTAACACTATTTCGTTAAGCCGTGGTATCAAAGGTTTTTATTCAAACGATTTTATTATCCCATGAAAAATAATCAACACCAAATAAAAACATTTCTAAATTAATATGAGCACGATGTTATTTGTTCTAAACGTTAAAATTATATTGCTTTAGCTGAAAACTCTTGATCGTCTATAGTAATAAAAGAATTAAAAGTACCGATGACATGTATACGCGCAAAGCCAAAACCAGTTAAGGATTTATTAATTTTTGACAACGGTGGGGAACCTATTTTTATCCATGCAGAATGTTTCAAAAGGGTTAACTGACTACCAGTATCAACCAAACCAGTTAATTCATTACCACTAATTTTAACTTGTTTACACATATGAGGAGCATGCGATTCATGTACAGTGTTAACTCTATCTCTGGAAGGAGATCCTTCATTTGCAGCGGTTCGGCGGCAATCGGTAGACTTGTGTCCAAAAAGACCACATGCAAGGCACCTAGGGCCACGAGAACGGTTAGGACAAAATTTAGATAAGTGACCGATATCGTTACAATTGAAACAACGTAATTTATTTTGAGATGCCGGACCAATATTAAATTTGGATTCGCGAGTGAAAGCTGGTTGTGTGTGACCAGTACCGCGTTTTCGACTGTCATATGTTTGTTTATAATTAACTGAATTTCGTTGATTTAAGTTTATTGTATTAAGAGCAGTTTCATAAATACGCAATTTTTCTTTGAATTCTGAAAAAGATTTTGCTCCACAGAGAAGAATTTTTTCAGAGGGGTTGCCCTGTATACCTTGAATGGTGTACTGAATTACTGAAGAATCGTCAATAATAGCGTTACCGCGGTTAGCAATTTCGCGCATCGCTAAAAAATATTGCGTAGCAGTTTCATTAGGACGCATTTTTCTGTTTTCTAATTGTTTGTGTATTTCGATGGAAGGTATGGTATCCAAAAATTCAAAAATTAACGCGGCTTTAAATGACTCGTAAGTATTAAGATTTCGTTGCGAAAATAAAAATGTTTTAGCAGAACCATTAATTAAACGTTTAGCAAAAATAAGTTTTTGTTGATCGGTAAGACTAGGAAATAAACAGAATTGTTCCTCAATGTCATTAAAGAAATTACGAATAGAATATGAATCATTTCCAGAAAAAGTTCTACATGTGCTAGCTAAATCTCGAAGGAGGAACAAGAAATGATTACTCAAATCAGACATTGCGTCTGCAGCGTCATTCGGAGAAATATTTTGAACACCCGAAGGGAAAGTTTCGCTTTGGGTTTGAAAAACAGAACTATTTGGAACGATCGAAGAATGGGTTTCAACAGAATGATTATTTACACTGAGATCGTCTTCGTCTGACAAAAAACTAGTATCTAATGTTTTCTGAAATTCAGATAAATTAGTAAGTGCGTTAAAAATTTCTTTGCATAAATTTTCCTTACTACCGACTGGTTCTAAATGTAGCGAATTAGCGATTGATATAAAATCGGGCAAAGAAAATGATTTTAAAATTTGTTCTTGATGTTTATTAATGTCGAAATCGGCAGTAAAACCGCTAAAATTTCGCATACGTTTACGCGATTGATGATCAAATGTTGGGTATCCTAACAGCGTGTTCAGTAATTTTATGGTATTTGTTTTAGAATATTTCAAAGAATTTGCAACTAGCGGAAGGTCGCCTAATTTAAGGGCCATTTTTAGGATGCAAGAAAAATAAAATAAGAAAACCGAAGTAAATAAAAAAAAACTGTTCTTCTTTTTTTTAAGTAAATATTGGGGAATAAAAAATGGATTAAATCCAGAACATATATATTTTTAGGAACAATAAATAAATGTTGGGGAACAGAATATCTCTTTATTGATGGAAAGTAATTTAATATGGGGGAAAAAATTCTTTATTTATACAAAAATGAACAAATAAATAATTGTGAAACGGGCATAAAACGGCAAGAAATTAGTTTGAATCGAAATTTAAATTACAAAGAAAAAAAAAATCTTTATTATTATTATTATTATTATTATTATTATTATACTATCATGCAAAGAAAAAAAAAATGCATGCGCCTACCTCTGACATTAAAGGCAGTCCTGTGTAGCGCTGTTTAAATCATTTTATGAAGCAGGATGAAATAGATGATGATGAATCCATGACTTACATGTAGAATGCTCTTATTATTTGAAAAACAAATTCATACGTCAAAATGAATTACTTTTGAATACGTCGAGCATGAAGAAGGAAGCACTAATACTGATATACTCCAAGTCATCGGCATAAAGTTGGCATATCTAATAATATTACTTGCAACTCTGGTATAGCTTTAAAAAAAAAAAAAAAACGGCAAATTACGTCTGTTGTTGAACAACGTCCAGTGTTCAGAGTTACAGTACAGTCTTCTCTTCAACGTCCGAATGAAGAAAAAAAAATTCTTGAGTCGTAAAATTTTAATTAATAAAATAATCGTCCACAGAATTAAAAAAAAAAAAATGTTCACAGTTTATTTGATAACGTCTTACAAAATAACATTTGGAAGAACAACATTTTCGCGCTACTGTTTTGAAAACAGAAGTAGCGACTTTTTGTAACGTCTATCTAGGGGAGAATTTAACGGGATAGGTCGAGCCCCCAAAAATATAGGGAAACGGCTACAGACCAGTATAACATTACAACATTTATTAAATAAAGAAAAGGGACATTACAGAAACACTAACATATACATATTTTACGAGCGGAGAAGACCGTCTGTCTCTCACACAACCACTCCACGTCAACTCAATAACTAAACTAACTAGCGCGCGTTAGGTGCGCACGCATACAGTGAAAGGGATGATACACCGTGACGTACACACGTGATAGCTGCGTACACAGTGACATCACACAGTGGAGATGATAGCCGGGAAATATAATTTCCCATATTACAAAATTATCGTTAAAAAATAATACATCTACAGCTGTAATATTTTTTTAACGATAATTCTATGAACTTGGAAATGGAAAGATATTATTGATTCAGAATATCACTGACTAACAGATTGCATGAGATCGTCTGTATTCCTTACTGAGATTTCAGACCTATTTTTTTCAGACGTGAAGTAACGAATCGATTAGAACATCTGCGCGGAAAGTCTGATGCGAGTCTTTAGCCGGCGTTTATAATATTGTTTCTGTATTTTGTAAATAAAATGAAATAAAATAAAAAAGTAATTACATAAAAGAAATAATTCAAGCTTTTTACTTGTATAATGGTGTATTATATCAGTTTTATCGCCAGAAATTTCTTGTCTATTTCGCGTGCAGAGATAAAGTTGAAAATATTATTTTCTTAATCAATTTTTTTTTGTAATATATTACAGTGCAAGTAGGCTACAATTCAATAATAATATTACTTCTTATGTTACGTGAAATAACGCCCATCTATTCTAATAACACTTTATCTAATTCTTTCTATTGTTGAATTATACATTTATTAATGTGTATTCCATTTTTATTCAGTACTTAATTTGGGAATTTTACCAATAATTTGCCTTAAAATGTTAAAATTTAACGGGAAATTTTTATTTAATTTAATGGGCTTTTTTTTTTTAATTAGACTAAATTAATTAGTCAATTGAATAATTTGAAATTTATACTTGTTTAAATATGGTGACTGGTTAAATTATTAATATAACGATTAGCCTAATTTTTTTTTTTATATATATATATATGTAATTTTACATTCCCGTAATTTCTTCATCAGAAGTTTTAGTTAATTTGTCATGAAACTTGTATTTGAAAGAATTTTTTTAATGTCTTAATTATTCATAGAGAATTGAGCGGAAAAATATTTTTAATTGTAATTTTTCCAGTCGAAAGTCAAACCTTATACATTCTAAATTTAAAATATTTTGTTGCCTTTTTTTTACAAGAATCTTTAAAAATATATGAAAGTCCATAAGAAATATTCTTTTAAAACATATTTTTACTTTCTGCAATATTCATAAAAGAAAGTATTGGATTCGTAAAAACTTTCAACTTCTAGTCTTCAATGGATTTGCATATTTAAAAATGTTCCAAATATGATTTGACCATTCAGAAACTGACTGTGTGTGTGTGTGTTAGACATGTGCTGAAGCCCTGTACCTGTGAGGAGAAAAAAAATAAATCCTCCTCCCATACATACACTCTTCTACCTCAATTTACTATCAATTTTACCTCTAATGTGTTGTTTCAAAACATTAATTTAGAGTACTATATTAAGCATTAGCACCGTCGGAAAAAAAAAAAAAAGTCTTGTATTTTAAAGTATAAAAGAAAGCAGTCATTAGACTTTTTTCTTTTTCTTTCTTTCTTCTTCTTTTTTTTTTTTTTTTTTTAAGGCTGTTAGTGAAATGTGTATTAATGGTTTTTAAAAGATTCAAGGTCAGCATGTCATCAACTTTTTAGGCTGTCTTTCGGAAGAATTTATCATGCCGTGTTTTGTAAAAAAGCTGAGCAAAATCTCTCATGTGATATGGCCATAAGACAGAAGGTGCTGGGTTCGGTCCTAAGCCCCATTCATCTTAGCTGTTAGGAGTTTTACAATGTTTTTCCTGAAACTTGCATAAACATGGCCTAGAACCCTTGCATAGTCAGTCTCAACCTACATAACACAATCTAGTTTCGCCCTTTACCGTTATTGGATATTACACTGGTCGTTTATGTCACTTTAAACTTCACAATTTTCTGAATTACTCGCCATTTGTACACAAAATTTCATTAAAGTAAATCTTTAAAAGATCACCCCCCCCCCCCCAGACACACACCACACACACACACACATCATCACATATAATGGAGGGTGTTGTGTTGTTTAAAGTGACTATGAGAGGACCCTAGGCCTGGGTGGTGGCCTTTCCGTGGGTCTCTTTTTAACGAGTCCTAGCTCACATTCATGCTGGTTTAAAAAAAAAAAATCTCTGAACTGCCAGGCTGGCAAGCTAGTCCTGAGTTCGAACCTCACATTTAATGGATTCAAAATTATTAACTACAATAGATCAAATTATGAATCACTATGAAGTTATAATTGATCATGAATGAAAAACAAAAACAATATATTATTCAAAAATAATCTGAAAGATATATTCCTCTCTATAAGATTAATTTTTGGCTCTCTGTAAAATGTTAAGTTAGAGTAAAAATCAATGAAAAATTCACAATGTGAAACAACATAAGTGTGATTCTTTATTTATTCATTTTTTGTTTTTAATCTTATAAACAGCTTCTTAATAATAAGCTAATCTTTTAAAAGCTTATTTTCTTTATTAATAAGCCTAATAAACAAATTGCCCGAAAAGTAACACTGCAAACTGCTATCATTGCTAAAACACTTTATTGAAATAAAGAAATAAAAATTTATTCTTTATTTGGAAGATTGAATAAAAAATGGAAAAAAAAAAAAAAAATGCCAAGAGAGTCCCATACTAAAGCTGTGCCGTATTTTCAGCAAATGAAAGTCATGGTTAACGGTCCTCTTCATTTACCGTCGCCGGAAGCCCGAGCCAATGTTATTCTATGGGTAAATTTTTTTTTACAAATAACTTATTAACTAATACATATTTTTAAATTCTGTTTTTACATTCAGAAAATCCCCAATTGTTAAATTGATGGACCTTTCATAAAAATGTATTTTTTTTTATTTTTAATATTTTATTTTGAAATTGCAAAATGAAAAAATCTCATATATTGAAAATTCGTATTTTGCAACTTCAAAATAAAATACAAAAAATTTAAAAAATAATTTTTTAAAATAGGTCCGTCAATTTAACAGCTGGGAATTTTCAGAATGTGAAAAAAGAATTTAAAAATATGTATTAGTTAATAAGTTATTTGTAAAGAAAAATTTCCCATTGAATAACATTAGCTTTGACTTCCGGCGGCGGTGAGTGAAGCAGGCCCTGTACCATCATATACAGCTGTTAAGAAAATATAAATGACATTCAACTATTTGAGGTTCATTATGTTGATGATTGTTCATTATGAGGTTCGTTATATTGTTTTAAGTCAATTCCTACTTAGAAACACTATCGAAAAAGTTTTTTTTTTTTTAAATAATTTTGAATTAGGACATAAAAACCGCGCATGAAAAATGAAATAAAAATAATTATAAGACTAAAAAAAAAAAAAAAAAAAAAAAAAAAAAAAAAAACTTTTTATATACCATGTTTTAAATTTTCTGATAGCTCTTATCAATGTGCAAAAATTTTTTTAAGTGATAATAACGTCAATTTTTGTGAGATGCATAATTTAACTTTTTATAATTTTTTAATGTTTACGTTTAATTAAATGTATTAGTTTCTATGTCGAAAGAAAATTAACTCGTATTTTTTTTTTTTTTTTTTTTTTTTTTTTTGCAACAATTAAACTATAGCTAATATTTTAATGGTTATTGAAACGCTATTAGGATGTTATTATTTTTATATTTTAATTAATTATAAGAAAACTAACACAAAAATTCGAAAATCGGACTTCGAAGTATTGTGTTGTCACCGTGTTCTGAGCAATCCTGAAAGTTTGAAATTTCTAGCTAGTCGGGGACTTAGTTAAAAATCGATTGCAAGATTTGTACAAGATATAGGGAAAGTGTGAACTAATAATAGGAATTGAATAAACTAAAAATGCATTGACATTAAGGAACAGCTTTAGTATAGGACCACTTACCGAAATTTGAAAACTGGCTCCTAAGTTGCTCGGGCGATTTTTGCAAAGTTTTTTTCTATTCAATTGCAATAGCCATTTTAATTCATCACCAAACTGGCAAAAGATAATAAAAATCGCCAAGGGGATTCTTTATTAAAATTGGGCCTACTTTAGTTTGTGGATGTAAAATCAAGGGGAAAACCTATAAGACAATTCGATTAATTTAAATGAATATTTTAAAAATAAATAAATTAAATAAAAGTTTAAAGCTATTATGACATTAGTTTTACCAGATATTGTTTAAACAGATATAAATTTAAATTTAATTTTCAGGTGTAAGGAAGTTTTCTTTTTCTTTTTTAATTTTGAAGTGAAAAATGGGGTTTTTATTTAATATCTTGCAAACTAATTATCCTATTGATTTAAAGCGCTAGATAGATTTTTGTCTGGTTAATAAATGTACCAATTTTTCTAGAGATCAGTGAACTGTTTACTTTGTATAACAAAATAGAATCTAATATAACACATCCTGCAATTTATCAAAATAAAATCACCGTCCAGAAATTTTTTTGGAGTGGTTTTAC
Source organism: Salticus scenicus (assembly GCA_963930645.1). NCBI lineage: Eukaryota > Metazoa > Arthropoda > Arachnida > Araneae > Salticidae > Salticus > Salticus scenicus. The sequence continues at coordinate 250,335,219 of OZ005660.1, read as the reverse complement.
CTAACACCGTTCTAGAAGCTTTTTGCTTAATAGTTTGATTTATTAACAAAGATCTGTCTTCCATAAGGCTTAAAAATGAAATTCTTATACCTACTTAGTATTCACCGACACCGAGTACATACTGAGTTCTTGGTGCAGCACTTTCAAAGTATAAAATTTTAAAGGATTGTCTTTTGAAATGTGTTAATTTTTTCCTACATGAAAAACTTTGTAATGAAACACAAATTATGAAATAAAAAATACTCCAACTGTTTTAGATAAAAACTAGTATGTTGTAGCCACCACAAGACTTTCTTCTATATTTTCCTACACAAATTCACTGTGTAACAATATTAAAAAAAAAAAAAAAAAAAAAAAAAAAAAAAGACGATATTTTTTTTTCAATTTTTTTTTTTTTTTCGTTATAAGTGAAAAAAAAATCGATAACTTTGTTTTAAATTATCACATATTTATAGTTCAACCATTCGTTTTAAAGGTATTGACTAGACCTTTCGAAAGATACCCATCTTGAAAATTTACTCCCCTCGAGGGGGGACTTCCCCCCCAGGGGGGTTTACGAGGCTCCTACGCATACAAAGATTTTTTCCCAGTTGACTGTCTCTATTATAAATAATTCTTGTAAATTTCATAATGATTACTAAAAAATAATTCTCTTTATGCACATTTATACAAAATTTTGTCCTATTTTTACGTATCCAATACTTTCTTCTCTCGAATATAGAAGAAAGTAATAATAGTACAACATTTCATCAGGCAAAAAAGGAGACATAAGTGGCATTTTCATGCACTCTTGCATAACATTTTTTTTTTTTTTTTTTTTTTTTTTTGCCTGATGAAGGTTTAAGGCTGTTATGTTTACCTAACAAGGAAACATTCAAAAGGTGTCGTCTTCAAAAAATATTGAAAAATATATGTGATTCTACTTTTCATAAAACACCAGGAAGTGAAAAAATATCGGCTGAAATGAATTACGGCGACCACAAAAAAGTATCAAAATTTAGCGTATTTGGCGATTTAGGGCTGTTAGGTGTTCAGTTCGCCAGCACCAAGATTGCCATGTACGAACAGAACCGTGTTTTGTTTCTCCGCCGAGTACTTAAAATCATACGCCAAATATGCTTAATTTTGATAATTTTTTGTGGTCGCTGTAATTAATTTCAGCCAATAATATTTTCCCTTTCTGGTGTTTTAGGAAAAGTAGAATCACATACAGTTTTTTTTTCAATATTTTTTGAAGACGACACCTTTTGAATGTTTCCTTGTAAGATGATTTTTTTTTTTTTTTTTTTTTCAATTTATCGTATCTGCTGACAATGTTTATTTATTAAATTTGAACAACAGCTTTTTAGCACATTGAACTGTTAGAATATGTAATAAGACTTGATATTAAACAGAAATATAACATTGAAAATGCCAACGTATTTAGTGCAGAATGCTATATGGTACAAAAACTGCAGTTTGCTCTAAATATTTTTTTACATTGGCATTTTTAATGTTGTGTAAATAGTTATACATTGAACTTTTATTTAAATTTATAATTAAAATTAACATAAATTGAGAAACTGACACGAAGTCCACTTTTTTTTTTCGCTACTGTTTGGATACAGTTTATTACCATCTAATTACAATTACAGTTATATTCAAATAGTAGTAGAGAAAACAAAAAGTTCCCTTTTACTTTGGTCTGTCTCTGTACTACTGTAATATAGTCATCACAATTGAGCTTTGCGAGTTATAACAAAACTATCTTTTGATCAGGGATGTGATTATCGAAAAGACGAAGATGAAACTGTATTACTATATGCCATGACAAGACATTGAAATTAAATACATAACAAAATTTATTGTAAGAAATATGTTTTATAATCTTCAATTTGTAAAAGAGAAATGATTTTATGATTTAGTATTCAATTAAGTTTTATTTGATTAGCTGATTGAACAAATTCACACACAAAAGACAAAAAAGTTAATAAAATAACATTTTTACGACAATTAATATTTAATAGAAATAATTTAAAGCAGCAACATAAAATCAAGTAAAAATTAATTTCAGTTAAAAAGAAAAAAAAAAAAAAAATCAATTTAAACTTAAGTGAAAAAGAAAATATAAAATTACCTGTATATAGTGTTTCTTAGATGTGATCGATGTCCACTCATTTATTGCCCGGAGAACTGCCTCAATCGTGCAGCTTTTTAATACACACCGCACAATTTAGACACTCACCAGGCTTTTGACTTTAGTTACGTTGTCCTCTGCAGGAGGGGTGCCTTAGAGGGTGGTCATTCAGAGTTCTGTAGGAGAGCTGCCTCAGTGTGGACTTTTAGAGTTCATGGTTGAATTGAGGAGAGAGAAACTTCATCTTTTCTTTCGCTCTTTTGAAAGTGACTTATTTGAAAGTGAGGAGAGAGAAACCAATGAATGTTAAAGAATTAAGCACTTGAAATATGAGTAAAAATAAATAAAAAAGCAGGAGGAAATTAAAATATATATACATATATATAGAAAAGTGACTTATTTGAAATATAGACTACTATAGAGCCATAAAACTAGCCACTCTAGTGATTGCTTCACCTTTATAAGTAATATTTTAGATTGAACAAAAAAAAAAAAAAAAAAAAAAAAAAAAACATTAAATAGCTTTATCTTATCCTCCCCCTCCACACACATACCAAAAAAATAAGATAAACATATATTAAAGATATTTATTATACAGTATTTTCTTTCAACTATCAGTTATACAACAAAATATATCACGTATAATAATTAAATATAAAAAATAAAGTGTTTTTAAATAATCATAAGACACTTTAAATGACTATTTTAGCAATGGGAAATTCTTCCGTAGTTTTGTTTATCTATGATAATAACAGTAAAGAAAAATTATAGTTTCTCTAAATTATAATAATGATTTATTATTATTTATACAAAAGATATGTGTTATTTCATTTACAACGACTATTTTGAAAAATTAATTATTTTAGCAATAGCAAATTACAGTAATGTTTAATTTATCTATAGTAAATGATAGTTAAAAAAAAAAAAAAAAAAAAAAAAAATCTAACTGCACTAACATAACTTATTTGTTTATTATTATTATTATTGTTATTTTTTTTTTTTTTTTAAGTAATTTAGTATAACCACATGAAAGATAATTTATAAATATTTTTACAAGATTTATTTTAAATGAATCTATATAAATATTTTAACAAAGGAAACTTTAGTTAATATTTTAGTTTATCTATGGCAGAGTGGAAATAAAAAGATAAAAATTACATTTGAACCAAATAGTGATTATTTTTACTTCAATATTTATGCAACATATTTTTCTCACATGAAACACAATATCAAAATGCTTTTTATAAGTTTTACAAATGCAAATTAATCAGCACTTATTTTAGTGAAGGAAAATTAAATTGGTTAATTTTACTTTTCTATGGTAACATACACTAGATGGTGCTAATGCTAATATATTTACTTAAATTTTAATGTAACTTTTTACTCTCTTCTGCATTAGTTTATAAGCAATCAATTTTTAAAAAGTGTCACAATTTTCAGCAGTGTCATCGATTTTATATTTCATTATTTAATCTGTTTATTATTTTAATTTGATATTTTTATTTCCATTTCGCTGTTTTTATATAACGCTCATTAAGAGTTATCTGCTAAATTTGGATATTTCCCCATTTTTCATTTTTAATAAAAAGGCATGAATATGTTTTTCTTTAATTATAACTTAAATAAGGTTAAAAATTTCGAGTACATGAAGCAACAATAAATTAACATATAAGCATGGTTAATATGTTTTTTTTTTTTTTTTTTTTTTAACCCAGAACAGTATAAAAATTATGCAGAGAGAGAGAAACCAAACCAAGTTTTTGTTAAACATATGTACGTACACTATTAAAAATAAAAATTAATAATTATGTAAACTGTAAGAACTACTGAAATTTTTAACACTGCTCTGTTTCAAAATACTATATTACTCAACTTTTATTTTAAATAACGAAATCAAATAAAACTTAGTATGAAATAAACACAACACAACAAATGATTATTAAGCCTTGCGTGATATAGTTAACGAGTCACACAAGAAATTAAAAATAGGTGTAAAAATGTAGTACGTAAGTAAAAAATTCTTACCAATCTAAAGATGTTATCCACACTTTTAAGGTGCAACAGTGTAATTTCTCTCTCTAATGGCGTTGATTCATATATTATTTATCGTTGCATGCTTTAAAATCATTTTAACGTCTGTGTCTAGCATGTTAGTTTGTACAGCTGATTGTGTATCAGTTTGTCACCATATTTACTATAAAAAATGAATTGATAGGAAAAAATAACGAAGAAATATTATTAATTTTTTTGAAATAAGGCGAATGATTCAAAAAACTACAAATATAGCGAAAATAATAGCATATGATAAAACTAGGATCGCCAATTGAAAGCAATGGCGGGCGCGGAAAAGTCGAGCTCTTTTGCCATCCATCAGGGTAGAGCCCCTTAAATAAATAATAGGCCGGCGCATCACCGCCATTTTTTTGCCTCGTAAGAGGACAGCATTTCCGCTTGGCGATTTTATCGCTTCACTGGTGGTTTTAAGAAATTTTCATCTAAAAATAAAATCGACCAAAAATGATAAGCAACACAAGTAATCTGTTTCTGTTTCTTAAATAATTCATAACATTTGAAAGGGGAAAAAAAAAAGAGCGTACCAATTAAAATTGGAAAGTTTTTTCAACGACCTAATACTATCAGGACACGGAAACAAGACAACTTTGGCGAACCAAAAGAACGTCGCCAAGACTCTACAAGCACACAGTAAAAAAGCGTTTCTTAAAATAATTTATGGTTATTAAAATACATATTTAGATTTAAATAATACTTTTTTTTTTAAATTTTTTACTTTATAAATGTCAGAAATGCAAAGAAAAGTATAAGTGAATAACAATAAAACTAACTATGCAAAGCTGTGCATTAAGTCCCGGGATCCAAGAATCTGGACGACAATTCGCAGCCCATTTTCTCCTTCTTGCATTATCCGAAGGAAACCTAAACATTTTGTATCCTTTTCTGGAGTGTTTACAGCAGTTTATTGCTGAACAACCTCCCATATTGCAGTTTATTTCACTAAAATTACGAGCAAGACGGTAGAAACAATGGATGCCGTTTGTTTATTACGCTGGGTACATGCGGCAACCCTAAGGCAAAAAAATGTCGGATGCGCCAGCTCGTATATATAGGAGCCTTACATCAGGGTGCCCTTTCATTATTGACGTCACGAGGAACTGCTCTCTTGTGAATTTGCTAGAGGCACACTATAAATTCCGCCAGTGTGCATTAGTTATGTTTTAGCTGTACCTGTAACTGGCCTTCGTATAGTAGTAAAAATTCTTTGGTGCATATCTACAAAACAATTCAGAAAAAAATCCAAATATGTATGAAGAATGTTCGGGAGGTTTTTCTGAAAAGAAACAGATAACAACGCATGAACACATGCACAGAGAGGAAAAGCGGTACCCTTGTGATGTGTGTTCTAAAACATTTTCTCAACAGGGACACCTAAGTACACATCTACGCATCCACACAGCAGGAAGACCATACGTGTGTGAAATCTGTTCTAAAGGATTTTCTAAAAGGAATAAACTTAAAATTCATCTACGTATCCACACAGGAGAAAAGCCATATGTGTGTGAAATATGTTTTAAAGGATTTTCTGAAAAAGGAAAGTTGGATATTCATTCCCGCATTCACAGAAGAGAAAAGCCATACCTGTGTGAAATATGTTTTAAGGGATTTTCCCAAAAAGGAAATTTGGATAGGCATTTTCGAACCCATACAGGAGAAAAGCCGTACGTGTGTGAAATATGTTCTAAGAGATATGCTGTAAAAAAAAATTTGGATGTTCATTCACTCACTCATACAGGAGAAAAGCTATACTTGTGTGAAATATGTTCTAAAGGATTTTGTAAAAGGGATAATCTTAAAATTCATCTACGCATACACTCAGGAGAAAAGCCATATGTGTGTGAAATATGTTTTAAAGGATTTTCTGAAAAAGGAAAGTTGGATATTCATTCCCGCATTCACACAAGAGAAAAGCCATACCTGTGTGAAATATGTTTTAAAGGATTTTCCCAAAAAGGAAATTTGGATAGGCATTCACGAACCCATACAGGAGAAAAGCCATATGTGTGTGAAATATGTTTGAAAGAATTTTCTAAAAAAAGAAGTTTGGATAGACATTCGTGTACTCATATAGGAGAAAATCCATATGTGTGTGAAATATGTTTTAAAAGATTTTCCCAGAAAAATAGTTTGGTTATTCATTCACGCACTCATACAGGAGAAAAGTGATACATAAGAGAAATATACTCTAAAGACTTTGGAACAGCTTTACTATAAGGCACCCATTGCTTATTGCCGTTGCCGATGTTTTGATCACGTGGTATGATGGTGTTTTGATTCGGTTTGTGAGTCGGTACTGCGAATAGATTCACAACGTCGTGAATCGAATCAAAATCTCATGAAACAATACTTTTCATTATTATGAAACATTTTTTTTATGTTTCACTATGTTTTCTGCTGTTTGTTCGCTTCGCGAGCATTGAAACCGAAAAAAAACATAACTCGACGCCCCTAATTCGTGGAACATGAATCAGTAAAAGCATGAAAATTCATGGAGCAGCGGTCACTATGTTTTTTGCTGTTTGCTCGCTTCGCGAGCATTAAAACAAAAAAAAACATCACTGGACGCACCTAATTCGTGGAGCATGAATCAGTAAAAGCATGAAAATTCATGGAGCAGTGGTCACTATGTTTTCTGCTGTTTGCTCGCTTCGCGAGCATTAAAACCTAAAAAAACATCACTGGACGCACCTAATTCGTGGAGCATGAATCAGTAAAAGCATGAAAATTCATGGAGCAGTGGTCACTATGTTTTCTGCTGTTTGCTCGCTTCGCGAGCATTAAAACAAAAAAAAAACATCACTGTATACCCCTAATTAGCGATGCATGAATCAGTAAATGTTACGTTCCAATATGAACGTAGGAGCGGCCGATGCGAAAAACTAAGTTCGAAAGATATTCGATGCGATTGCGCGAAAACAGAGCTCTGGAGCGCGAAAAAAATGTTTCATGACATTTTGATTCGATTCACGAAGTTGTGAAACGATTCGCAGTACCGGCTGACAAACTGAATCAAAACACCATCATACCACGTGATCAAAACATCGGCAACGGCAATAAGCAATGGGTGCCCTATAGTAAATCTTAGCCAAGACTTTTCTTAAAAAAGAAAATTGGATACACATTCACTCACTCGTACAGGAGGAAAATCACGCGTAAGGTCAAACATGTCAAAAAGAATTTTCTCGAAATGCACACACTAGCCAATGAATTAAAAACCTTTCAATTAATATTTTATTTAACTTTCTTTTGCACGTTGGACCTCCTATTGCATGAATAACTGCCAGTATTCGCGTGGGCAGCGATTTTACAAGCTTCTGCGGTGCATTTATGTCCAGAGCAAGACCCCCTTATCATATATCAGACCTGTTCATTCGGCGAAATTCTACGGGAGAAAATGTCCGCGCTAATCATGCACTTACGCAGCTAGCGCTCACTAGGTGGCGGCACAAGCCGGAGATAGTATATCAACTGTTTCATATAAAACGAATGTAAAACATCCCGATTTTAAAAATCAATAAAAATGATTAATTTATACTGTAGTTTGAAAAAAAAATCATTTTCAGAATTCTAAGAATCCATTGCTTATTTTAAATTGCTTTTTGACTTCTGAAATAAAAGAAAAATATTTTTTCTTTCTTTCTTTTGTACATGAATCACAAGTTGACGGATTGCTATCATTGTCTCGTTATGATTTAAATATACAATGATACCTGTTAATTTCATTGTATTTTTTATTGATTTTTTTCATAACATTGGCAATAATAACCACAAAAAAAGGGGAGTGGGAGAATATCGTTGAAACTTCTGTAAATAAATCTTTTTTATCAATAACAGTTGACTGTAAACACATAAATAAGAAAAGGAAAATTAACTAGTATCGCAAAATACATTGCATTTTTAAATTTATTATTATTTTTTTAATAATCCTGCCAAACATCATATTGTTAACAGGCGTTTTATTATGAACCATGTATTACAATTTTAATATTTTGCATTTCACTTTAACTTTGTAACTGAAATGAAAAAAAAGTATTTGTTTACTATACTGAACTGAAAAAGTTAACTTTGTTAGCTTTTTGTTTACATTATTTACTATACAAGGATTCACAATAAATAAATAAAAATTAATTATTAATTTTTTAATAATCGCCCTTGCGATTGTAATTATTTTCTGATATTGATATAACATACGTAGAAATCAGCTGATTTAAATACAGAGATGTCATTATTTTACTTTAGAATATGGCCATTGTTAATTGTTTTCAGGATTTTAACATAAATTAAGAGTATAAAATGTTTAATATAGCTTAATTATATATATACTGAAATAAAATGGTTTGTAACATAAACCCAGGCTTTTTTATTTTAAATAAAACTGGTGAGAAAAAAGCAAATAATATAAATAAATTATTAATAACTGATTATTTTGATTTCTTTCTTTCTTTCTTTTTCTTTTTTTTTTTTTTTTAATGAAGAAGTAGTTAAATATATACAAGGGAAAAATAAGAAAAAACATACAGGAAAATAAGTGAAATTTTGTTTCACTTATTTTCAAATTTCAGGAATTTTGAGTGAGATGTTTTAAGATATAGTGGAATTCTTGCAAACTCATCCTCTAATGTCACCATTGTATAAAATAAGAAAGAACATTGAGTGTGATTTTCCCATTCATGTTTTTTAAATTTAAATGAGATATTACATTATGCAGATTTCTTTTTCAAGAATTACAAATATACGAATTAAAAAAAAAAAAAAAAAATGTAAAAAATCAAATAAATAGAAGTTGCATAATTTTTTTTTTCTTTTGCATTTGTGGTTAAGGAGCTATGCTGCTTCAATATTTAGAATCTAAACTTTTATCAGAAATGCAGAAGGAATTGTAATTATTTTCTGCATTTCAATGTTTCAAAATTTATTTTAATCTGATTTTGAGTACTGAAAAAGTGCTCGACAAAGTGCACTAATTGAAATAATAAAATTTTGTCATATATAAATGCAATTTTTAGCACTGTTTGTAAATAAAATATACACTTCTTGATATATTCTCTTAACAAAACTTTAGAATTAAGAATTGTTTTAAAATAATTACTCAATTTTTTTCTTTTTTTTAATTCAAAATTTTTTTACAGAAGTCAGAACAGAAACAGAGGATCACAGGCTTTAAAGCAATGAAATTTAATGAATATTACCCAATGCAATTAAAAAAATCGCAAAATACTCAATTAACTATGTGGAATTTTTTTTTTGGATTTGGGGGGAGGGGGGGGGGAACCTCTTGCGATATATTTTTGAGTGAGATGTTTTAAGATATAGTGGGATTCTTGCAAACTTATCCTCTAATGTCAACATTGTGTACATTATAGCTATTTGATATTAAAGTAATATAAAAGTTGTTTACATTTGGTGTTTATTTCACTAATTTATATCAGAATATGGCCACAGGAACTGTTTTCAGAATGTTAGTACCAACTGAAATACTTATAAATAAGAAAAAATAAATAAAATAAAAAATCTGAGATAAATTTAGTTTGTTAAATAAACCCCAGCTTTCACTTTCAATAAAATCATGTTCAGAAGCAAATATAAATATTAATTTATTAATAATTGCTAATTTTCTTTCTTTTCTCTTAAGAAAGATGAATATAATATATGTACATTCTATGTACATGGTGATTTGTTTAAAAGAGCATTTAAAAATTTCTTTACTTTAGATGGCTATTTCGTTACAAATTTCTGTGGATTATTTCTGAATATGGCCAATGTCAACTGTTTTCAGAATGTCAACACATTTCAATATATATGATGTGTTTTTTAAAGATATTTATGATAAAGAGCAAATATTTTAACTAATTCATTATTAGTTTATTATATCCATGGGTTTTATTATTATTAATATTAAAAGAAGGTTCAACATATTCATTCTATGTATAAATAACCATTAAGAATGAAGGTAATTTGTAAATCATTAATTTTATTTGAAAGGACAAATGAGCTCATATTAATTTAATAAGAAGAATTTCATGAAAGAATAAAATGCTCAGAAATTATTGTAATTTTCTATATTTTTTTGATAAATCATAAACTTGTCTGTTAGGAATAGATTTAGGGGCTAATGCATCTGTTTTTGTTTGGCAGTAATTTTTTATGTATGGTTTTATAAATTTTGTTAATATTAAATTACATAACTTTGTAGCATGATCTTCAGAATTAAGATTGCAGTAGAACATTTGATTTTTTGTCATGTATGGCAATATAATATTTGTTAATGTTGAAACAGTTTTATAGCAGTAAATAGTATGCGGCATCACATCTTGAATTATTTTTTCTAAAAATGATAAAAATCCAATCAAAAATGGTTTGGGATAACAATATTTGCCTCTATCTAAATTTTTTATTATTCCTAATACTGGGCATTCACTAAGTGGGGTAATTAAAAGCTCCTTACAGTAATGACAATTAATATCTGTTGAATCCTGTATGCATCGAACAATAAAACCAGCTAATATTGCTATTGTTGCAGATTTTAATCCTCTAATTGGAGTGAAAGAAAAATTTTGCAAATTATTAAGATTATCTTTTATTAATTCATTTAAATTTATTGTTTCTGTTAATGTTTTGTTTTCAAGGCTTATTTTGTGTGTTTGTTTAATTAATTCACCCCTGTCTCCAAAATTATCATTTTTAACTGCTGCATATTCGGATGACATTATTCTACCAGTTACTAATATTTTTTGCAACGATTTGATGCAGTTCTCTGCATTTGTTTGGTCATTTCCTCCATTTAACTGTCTAATAGCACTAAATAAAGATTCTATGTCATCCGTGGAAAACTTACGAGTCAAAATATAATTAAATCCTTCATTTAATAGGTATCTGATACATTCGACTGTGGCCTTTGTGGTTAACATTAGTGCATTATATGTTCTTTCAGTTAAAAAATTCAGTGGGCTAGCATTTTTTTTCCATTCTTCAAAATAGTTAATAAAATCACTCTCTAGCCACTGCAACCGTTCATCATCAACAGAAAAGAATGCAGCCATAAGAGGATCATTTTTATGAACAGCAGCACTCGTATTTTTTACATTATGCAGAGTAAACCATTTATTTATATATTCCATAAATTTAATAGTTTCATGACATTTATCAAAACCTGTTATGCCATACATTTTATGTTTGTCATGTAAAAATTTCAAAACTGCAATTGTATTATATGAAAAAAGTTGGGCTGCTAATTTAACATTCATTTTTTGCATATTAGTTGGCTTTAAATGTTTTTCATTAAGGTGGCGTACTGGTTTCATGACCCAGTTTTCTTGTAGTTTAGCAATTTGTTCCAGTGGGTAACTATTAATTGAATTGCCATCTTTTATCAGAGCTCTTTTTTTGCAAATAAACTGATTTCTTATATTTTTCAAAACATGGCAAAAATCATAAGATAAAAATAAAATTCTGTTGTTATCAAAAGGATGGGTGACTTTAGGTTGTATATCAACTGATTTTAATTTTTTACACTCATTATTTTTTTTAGAATTTTGATCATTAAAACTAAAATGTTGAAACAGGGATACATTGGTTTGAAAATTATCAGCCACTATTCTTATTACAAGAAATCCCACCTCCTCAACTTCCTTAATTATATTTAAAGTGAGCTCATATAATTGCTTTCCTGTTAAGCCATTTGTAAAGTAATACCCCACTGGTATTCTGTAATGGGATGTTAACCCTGATAATACAAAGCCAAGTAACTGAGTGGCTAATTTATCTTGCTCATTTTCATTTTTATTATTTGTAGTTACAGCCCCAACAACACTATCAGAAAATGGAACATACGTTAATTTAGGTTTTATTTTCATTTCATCTAGGAGGAGGGAACCATATATTTCTTTATCATTTAATTGTTTCATTTCAGATATAAGCCTCTCTTTTATTAATGACTGCATGTTTTGAGTACTGCATGAACCAACATACCTTTTCAAAGTTGAGGGTGAAGGTAAAGATATTATATTCATGCTGCGAAGCATTCTATAAGTTGCTGGGGACTTATGAGATAAAAGTATGGCATATTTTATGGTAACTTCAGACCATGTAATTTTTTTTTTATTATAGGCTTTCAACTGATCTTTCAAAAAGACAGCTTTATTATCTTTACCCTCCTGTAAGTTTGTGATGCCTGTTTTTTCAACCATTGATTTATAATAATCACATTTATCATTAATTTTTTTATTTTCATTTTCTAATTTTAAAATTTTTGCTTTTAAACGCCTGACTTGGCGTTGAGTTGATTGTAATTTTCTCATTAAATCTCTAGAATGCTTCATAGAATACAAAGAATTATTAGCACTAGTTAAGGGTGCTTTTAATGGACTTGATGCAGCAGCTGTTGTGGCCAATATGTCTAAATTATTTACTGATATATTATAATCATTAGAGGTTGCAGGGATAGATTCAGAACTAGAGCTTTGAGTGATTTCTGAGATATTAAAATTATTACATGATATTTCAGGAAATGACGGAGATACATTTTCATTGCATAATTTGTTATTGTTATTTTGTTTTATTAAGCCACTAAAGGTACGCTTAAGGGGTGCAGATACAGGTATCATATATTTAGGGTAACTAGGGAAAATACTGGGTATGCTTCCGGGGATAAGCTTTTTAATTTTCAGATCTGTTCTAAAACAATTTTCCTCAAAGTGTATACTGCAAACAACAGATGAGTCTTTTGGCTGCCATAAGTTATTACTGCCTGGGTCTAAAAAAAAAAAAAGTTGAAGGACAAATAATTAAAAATATTTGAAAGTTATGAGAAGGAAAAAAAAAATAAAAATAAAAAATCCTCCATGCTTTTAAAATAGAAAATTATTTAACATTTTTTTTTTTTTCTTCATGCCAGTCAGAGAGTTGTAGAACAGTTTGTTAGAATGTCTAGAACAGAGAATAATAATAAATTATTATTATTCTATGGTTAAAATGTTAGAGTGAAATAAAATAAAAACACCTTTTGCTATTGTAATAAAGTTTAAGTAAAAAGTACTCCTAACATATAATTTAAAAAGAAATAGTGAAAACCCTACCTCAAGAATATTTGTTTCATAAATACATGAATTCTTTTCACGGAAATCAGAAAGGTTAAGAATGTATTACATTTTATATTAATTATAGTAAGTTTTTAAAAAATAATTTTATAAGCTACGATTTACTTTTCAACTTTTATTTAAAAAATATTCATCTTACCTTACACATTTTAAATTTTGTATTTCGATATTAATAATCATTAAACAATTAACTATTAATGATTTAAAAAAAAGTATAAAAGTTTAACAGTATAAAAGAGTATAATTTAGTACGGTAATATAACTAAATTTTATGGATCTAGTTCATTTATATGCGATAAATACCTTTTCTGGAAATTTTTTTTATCCATTTTTCGCGAACTGACTGATCAGTAGGAAATTCATGGAAAGAAATTTTCTTTCCGGTTGAATCAACAGGTTTTTTTTTTTTTATTCGATGTACAGTGAGGTACACAACAGTAACTCATTATGTAAAATGCTGATTACAAAAAACAATAAATAAAATATTAGATAATCTAAAAATTAACTAATAATATGAACGCAGATGTAAAGCTAGCTAAGACGCTAATCACAGATATCGGAAACGTTGGAATGGCTGGAATGCCGGGCCGGCTGCCTGAAGCTATTATTTTTTCAAAACAAACCGCCCGTCATGCAGCGCCACCTACGAATTTCAGCGGACCGGGAAGCAGTTCCAATGGACAGGTCTTATATATGATAAGGGGGTCTTGGTCCAGAGTTTACCATACATTCGCTACACAGACTTTAAGATCCTATGAATTGTGGATGGAAGAGGAGATTGCAGACGGATACTCCTTTCTAACTTGTCTCAAACATTTTCTATTGGATTAAGATCTGGACTTTGCAGCATCTAGGGAAACTGTTAGAAGTCAGATTGATGTTCACTGAGCCAGTCTCTAACTTTCTCGATGTACCTATAGTTGCATGATCAAGCACAAAGGATCCGTTAACTTCAGAATCAAATTTTGACGTTGAGGGGTGCACTTAAGCTGGGTTTTCACTATGTTGGAAAAGTCGGTCCTATTCAGAAATTTTTTATGTGGTCAGGCAGGCTCAAAGTGGTTGGAAGGTCGGAGACTAAGCCCCGGCCGTTCTTAACCCCCTGCTGAGATAATTGAGGAACCAGAGGCAGATAGTTTTGTCAATTTCGCTTGCTTTGCTTCGAAGTAGCTGCGAAATCTGATATAACAAGGTTACAATTAGTGAAAGTATTTTGGCTCTGTCTGTCTAAAATACTGTAATAAATCTCGCCAGGACCAACCAAATGTTATAAACGCTCGTTTTCAGTTGCAAAATGAATAAGTTTCGCCTTCTTATAACTGAAGTTGTAATCGAATTAACAATTTTGAACAATCTAGATATGGAATTTTAGAAAAATATAATTCATACATTTAAGGGATTTTACAGTTGTCCTAAATAAATATGAAATATCATTATGTATACTAAATAATGTCTATATATATATATATATATATATATACGTATATATATATATATATATATACTGTCTGAATTTTTGCTTTACTGATAAATTTAGGAAAGTATCCTGCAAAATCATTCATACTATATGTAAAATAATTTTATCCTAAATAAATAAACATATTTTTTACATAAATGTGAAGTTATTGGAAATAATTTTTGGTAAAATTACAGAATTTTGAAATTTTATCACATAAAAATAATTTCTTATAAAAATACATTTGAAATGCAGTTTATCTTAATAAGAAAATGCTTTTGTCAGAAAATTAAACACATCCCATTCTGTTCTGATGATAATACAAAAGCTGAGGGTAAAAAAAAAATAAATAAAGAGATTAATTTTAATTATTAATTTATTTATTTAATAACTGATATATAAAATAATTTATAAAACAAATAATAATAATTATTTAAAAAATAATTACTTCTTGTTTAAAAACTATAAACTAATACCTTCTAAATTCAATAGGTTTAATATAACGAAGTATTATTATTTTTTATAATACTAAAAAAGTAAACTAACACATAAGGTGATTTATATATATATATATAGCTTTGTAAATATTTACTGATTATGATTCCTATATTACTTAATTTCTACATAAATAATAATAATAATCCTGTTATGCAAACAAAAGAAGTCAACTAAATGTTTGGATGCAAGACAGTTCTACACACACAAAACGTACTCATACTACTAAAATAATATAATGATAATAATATAATAAAAACAGTTTATAAATAAATTTAATTAAAGAGCTATATAAAATACTTATAAATGAGTTTAAGCAATCTGTTGTGTCAAGAAATAAAATGTTTAATCTGAAACATTAGTTTAAAAATAATAATAAGAAGAATAAAATATTTAATAGTAACTTACAGTCAACTTTTAGTTTTTTACCATTAGTAATAATAATGAAAATGATGATTCAACGATCCGACGGATTAAAAGCCAGATACCCTAATTTTAAAACTGATATAATTGTTTAAAACTTCTTTTTAAAATTTTATGAAGTCTTTTTATTCGAGGATCCAAGTACTAAACCTACCAAGCCTGTAAAGAGTAGAATAACGCTCTCTGGTTTATATAATAATAATAATAATAATAAACTTTCTTTAGATATTTTTATTGTTATTAACTACATTACTTTTATCAACTGCATTTTTTTTTTTACTTTCCTTCTTCTACATAACCGCGTTAATTGCTTATTGTCGGAAAGTCAAGTGGTTTCACTCCAAATTTTTGCTTCTGAAACTGTAACTATATGCATATACATATAGAGAGAGATTAAGTCACTCTTATCACATAAAATTATTTTCAAAAATGCATCATTTTGCTTAAAGTCATTTTTTTTTTTAACTCTGAAAAAATTATCAAGCGTTTATCATTATAAAATTCACATCAATTTTAACTAGTAAAAAGTTATGTAAAGAAAATAAAATATTCCTCCAATGAAACAAAATTTTAGATATTAATTTTTAAAAAAATAACAGTGAAATTGTTTCCCGTTTACTCTAAAGGCCATGAGTTACTTAATTTAGAGGAGAGGCAATAATAATGGCGGTAAGCACCGTGGCGGTAAGCATTGAAAAACGGACCTAAAGAGAAAGTGAGGGATAGGGGGCGCTCCGAACATACTAGACTAATTGCTTACACGATGAGTATGCGGGAAATTTAAGATTTTAATTGATATTAATTAGTTTAAATTGCCCACAAAGTGATAATGGCGAAGAATTGCTTTGCTTTTGTATGTAATAGCGGCTATCGATCAACTATTGCAAAAAATAAAGCTTTAGGGAAGAAAAATCCAAGTTTTCCTACTTAATTTAGAGCTTTAATACTGATATTTAACAAATAATTTTCATTTCGAGTATTATAAGTAGCTACTCATTTAGTACGAAATGCATATTTCCGTTTTTATAGAGCAGTGTCGTTTCTTTTTTGTATTTGAAGGCTTTTAAAAATTCTCAGTTTATGAATATTTGACTTAAGAAATGTGAATATGAAAAAAATGTAGAATAAGCATAACTTTAATATTCGTGCCATATTATGTTATTTTATCAATTTCAGAAATGAAATTTGATTTGTTAATGAATAAAAAATTTTAAATGCCTTTCATGTTTGGTTTCTTTATTTAGATAAACAGATAATACTATACATATTAAGTATTTAAAAAAGAAAATAATTGAAATAATTGACATTTAATGATAACTATCTACAAAATAATATATATATATATGAAAGGATAAAATAAGCAAGATTCTAAATTAGTATTTAAATTAATATTAAGTGATATCTTAGTAGTATTAGCTCAGAATAAATCTTAATTTTAAGAACAACTTTGTGAGAATTCTATTTTAGAGCCCCAGTAAAGCTAGTTTTTCAGCAAAACACGTCGTAACGCGGGAATCGGAATTTAGAAGAAGTTTCATAATCAAAATTATGCAATGGTCGAAATAAGTGGCAATGCATTGCGAAATACGAAATCCTGGATATCCGGGTCAACCAATAAAAGAATGTGGGCTGGATTTTAGCTCACTTAACTATCCAATAAAAATTCATATTAGGAGTTTGGCCTCGCCCCTAAATATCCATATTTAAACGGGAACGCCCGAAAATCGCCTTTTTTTTCATGAAAGTATTTGCTTAATTAGTTCACGCCCATAAACATTTTAATTTAACGGTCCCAGGAGGGGATGGGTTCGCGGTTCCGCCGTTAGCGGGACGATTTCGGCCCGACTCGGCTACGGATCTGTACGTCAGCGTGCTCCGAATGATTTGACTGTTAATAAAGTGTAAAATGACCAAGAGTCTTCAATAAACGACTGCATCATCAATTTTGGAGTATTAGTTATTTGAGTGAACTCTCTTAATATGAAACGACTGGCATGAATCATCTATTAAAAGACGATATATTACATATATATATAAGATAATCAGATTTGCATGTTATTGAGAACTGTAATTATATATATTGGTCAATAATACATGCACAAAGTCTGAAATACTTAACAAAGTAAGTGTGTGTGTGGGGGGGGGGGGGTTGTTTGTTCAGAAATTTAAGAAAAATGAAAAGAATAATAAATATATAAAGGATTTTTAGAATTAAAAAAAAAAAAAAAAAACTTTATGTTTTTTTTATCTTTTAGTGAAATTAGCTTGCTTTTAACGTCTAATTAACTATTTTAATTAATAACGATTAGCTTGTAATAAAATCAAGAGAAACCATATGTTATGCATGTATATGTGTATATGAAAATATATATGTATGTATGGAATAGTATTTCAAAGTTTTGTGTGATTAAGAAAAATTTGCTTAACCCAGAATCCACTCATGCAAAATAATGGTAAAATTGTAAAGATTAATCAAAAAAAAAAAGAAAAAGAAAGAAAGAAAGAATGTTTTAACATTGAAATCGGAAATTTCTTAAGTAAATTTATTTCAGTAAAAGAAGATAGTAATTTTATAAAACGTTTTGTAAATTACTGCTGGTTTAGGGTTGAGAAAATTTACATATATATTGAAATATAAAATATTAAGTATATTAAATATTCTCAAAAACTATTTAAATTTTAAAAACTGAAACTCTAAATGTCAGTTTTTTGGAAATACTTAAAATGTTTACTAGTTTTTCATTTTTCCCCCTCGATTTCACAATATTATAGATTAAGAGCATACCCCTAACGATATTCAGGTATTATTTTGTTGATTCATCATAAAATAATTTTTTTTTAAATATCTGAATAGTGAAATGTAATATAATGTTTGAGTTTTCAAACTTAAAAATATTCAATGGAAATAGGATGTGGTGTATGATATTAAAACAAATTGTCTCTCTCTGTAATGAGGCTTTAAAATATAATTTGTATTTTCTTACTGAGGAAGAAAACTTTTAAAAAGTAGTTTGTTGTAGCTATCACAAAACTTTCCTCTATATTTTTCTATACAAATTCACTCAGCACAAATAATTTGTTAAAATTTATTAAATCTATTTTGCACAATAAATGTAGTTTTTTTTTTTTTTTTTGGTAGAAGTATAATACTAAAAGTCCAAATAAAGTTGATGTTATGTTCTACAATAATATCTTAAAAATAGAGCTTTTTTTTTTTTTTTTTTTTTTTTTTTTTTTTTTTTTTTAATAATGAAAATAATAATAAAACTTTGCTTTAAATTATCATAAGTCAATGGTTCAAATATACAGTTTAAATTTATTGATGACAGATTGAAAAATTATTGATGAAAAATTTGCCATTGCCCCTACATTTCCATTTTTTTTCTAGTTCCCTATTTCTAATATGAATAATATCTTTTAATATCATAAGGAATCAATTAAAACAATTCCCATTGTGTTGATTTATAAGAAATTTTGTCCTATACCGCTAAGTTAAAAGTTCAGAGAAAACGGGAGGGCAACAATACCTGCTGCACGATTTTCACCAAAGTTGATAGACCCTAATTTATGTTAAGGTGCAAATACATATTAATTTGTATGAAATTCTCTGAAGTAGCTTTTGAGATATAGTTGGAATAAAATTTTTGTTATACAGACATTTTCTAAAAAAGATTAAATCCTGTTCTGGACCTCTAAAAACATGTAAAGCTATCGAAAACTGGAAATCGAAAATTTTTACGAATATAATAGTTTCTTCTATTGGATATAGAATAAAGTAAAGAATACCTTTATGGCTTTAATTTCAAACAAAAACTAAAAGACAGATTGTTTTTCTGTACTCATTTATATTTTCAAAAAACAAGGCTGCAAAAATATATTTTGTTTTTAACAACAGTGGAAAAAATATCACAAAAGCTTTTTTACAGCATTATGTCTAAAGAAAAAATTGAGGAAAATATTGCATTTGTATAGCCTATATATATAGTCTAAAACTTATTTAGTTATCCTTTAGAGTATTATTGTACCATTTTCAGTAGAGAACATGGCACTTAAATAGCATATATTAATTTTAAGGTATTTTATAACTACCACCAGAAATTAAAGAACAGGCACAACAATTAAAGTAATAATCATGCATTAACCATGTTTTAAATTATTAAAAACGCTTAACACAATTAAAAATGCAGTTCTAGCAATTTTCAACTACAGCCCATAATTCATCTGAATATTTTTGTGTATCCCTTGACAGTAAATCTTTGCTATTCATACCCTACTCCACAGAAAACATATTTTTAACCATAATAATAATAAGGTCAATTTCCTTATGTGTTGTTTAGAACAAAGGTATTAAAACAATTTTTTTAAATATTATCTCTTATTGAATGAAATGCATTGAAATTATTTTGAATATCTTTGTATATAAATTATTTCCTCTCTGTAAGTGGAAAATTTTTACATAAATTTATTATGAAAGCGGGTGGTAAATTTTATAAAACGTTTTATAAATTACTATTTTATAATTATGAAAATGCACATACATATGCATTAAAATATGAGATTATTAAGTACATTAATTTTTCTCAAAAACTATTTAAAAATAATTGATTTAGAATTTCAGATTTTTTTATTTTTAATATTTAAAATGGTTACTGCTCACTAATTTCTAATTTTTCACCTTGATTCTACCTTATTATAGTTTAACAGTATATTCAAGTATTACTTTATATACCTATATATATATATACATTAAATCTATATTAAGGCCAGTTGTCTACACTAGAAACTTGGGCCAGGGTGGATTGCCTCCTTGGGTCTTTCTAAGGGATCCTAGCCCATAATTTTGCAAGTTTTGTAGAAGACAAGAAACGTCTAGGTAGACAAATGACATGGACTTGAACCATGCTCCATGCAACTTTCCTCTATTGGCTTAAAGTTATTGGGGACTTAGTACTAGGGACTTCAGCCTAAAGGCGATGCCCTCTGTAGGTGGTCTTTCTAAGTGATCCTAACCTGTATTCATGTGAGTTTCGGAGAAAACCACGTAAAACTCTAAACGGCTAGTTCTACAAGTGCTTCCTGGGATCTAATCCTGCACTTCTCGGCTACCACCTTTGAATGCAGAACCTCTCGGCTACTGGTGGGACCTATTAACTTAACCAAACCTCTAAAATGTTGGTATTCGGTTTAAGGTGAATTGTCTACTCTAGGGACATGGGCCTAAGAGGTACTAGCCCATATCATTCGCGAGTTTCGGAGGAAAACACGGAAAACTCCGAATGGCTAGGTCGACAAGCATGACCTGAGACCGTGTGAGGTCTAGCAAAGCGCTACGATTAAAATTCGCATTTTGCGGGTAAAACATGAATACGAAGGTTTTAGGATTCGATTGAGTAATGGAGTTAGTTTCTATCCTAAACTAAAATTGTAAATTGTAATATGTTAATTTTATAAAGTATTTTGGAAAGTGAATAGTATAAAAGTAGAAGGAAAATTGCTTTTGTGAGTTAGTTGGAGTGAGCTAGAGAGTCAGTTGGAAGGAGAGTAAGGGTATGTGTTAGTTGGAAGGAAGGTAAGAGAGTGAGTTGGAGGGAAATTAGTTGAAGGTTAGCTGGAAGTAAGTGAGTGGGAAGTTGGTTGTTAGCGGCTATAGCCGGAAAGAGTAATTCGAGTAGATAGCGGCGTCAGGGAATCCTCCCGTTATCGAAAAGTTACTGAGCCACGAGGATGAATGAAGTTAAATGTAGTAGTTAAATTTATTGGTGATTAGTTAAGTAAAGTATAAGTAATTAAGAAGGCTGCCCATTGAAATTTTTAAAGATATTATATACAATTAAAGTCCAACGCCCGCCTTTTTGTTTAAGCTCAAATAAAAGCTCAAGTTATCTTTATATATCTGACTTTGTGTTATTTCATAACTTTATTAAGTAATTAAAATAAGTTTACAGCATTCGACTTAAAGTTAAATGAGCATGGCAACGAGAAAGCGTTCGTCACAACCGAACCCAGCACTTCCCATCGTCCAACTTTAAGGACAGAACCTCTCAGTCACTAATGGAGCTGTAGGAAAGAAAATTATAATACTAATTAATTAGCAGGGAGTATTTATTTAATAATTTTCAAGAAATATAAATATAATAATTATTATAATATTTCATTGCACATATGTGGAATATATATATATGTGTGTGTGTGTGTAATAGAAAGAAAGTTTTAATTTATATAAATGAAAAATGTTTAGTGCGAGTTCAGAATGTAGATATTTAAAAACAAATTATTTCAAATGCTAAATATTAAAAATGATTCCAAGAACAATTGATAAATATTCCTTATATACAATTCCTTGGTGGGTTTTTTTCTTTTCATTTTTTCCAACTTATTATTATTATTATTATTTGGAACATTTCAAATTGATTGTTCCATTCTATTATTATTATTATTTATTTATTTATTTAAACGAAATACAAGACTATATTATTATTATTATTATTTATTTTAGATTTCTCAAAACGTTTTTGCAGAATGATTTTAAAATTATCGAACTTTCGAAATCTACAACAGTATTCGTTGATGCGGATTTAATAAAAGTTTATTAACTTTTTCCAAATGAAATTCCGCGATTTTTGCGCAATCCATGTTCATCTTTTCTTTTACCTTTCAACTTTCGATAATCCGAAAGACGGATGTTGTCGCCATCCGCGTGATGGCGCTGCAAAGAGATGTCTGTTAGGGTGGTTCGAAAAAAACTTTTTTTTAAATTTCAGATCGCTATAGTGCACAAAAGTTGCCATTGGTATAGACATTAAAAAAGCACTAATTATTATTTTTTTATTAATTTGTCTTCCGGTCGCGCAATGCCATCGAAGTTAGCAAAAAAATGTGAAAAACCTCAATTTTTCATAATTTTTTTAAACAAGTCAGATGGTTTTAATTGCGGTCCTATACCATGAATTAACTACTAAAAGTATGTAAAATCAATATATATGCACTTTTTATACATTTGTTTTATATCTTCCAGTCGCGCAACATAGTACAAAATGAGTAAAATTAGTAGTTTTTGCAAGATTTCAAAATGTGAGTGTTTAGAACATTTTAATCATATGACTTTTAGAGATGCTATAGTTTAATTCTATTACAATGATATATTTAAAATCCAAGCATATAAGATATACGTGGCTATAAGATAGGTGTGGCGTACGTGACGAATGCCAGCGATGCGCGCGCAGTGCAGCCAGTCGCAGCCATTATCGTTTCCCGCTATTTTCTTCAGTCTGCTCATGCCGCTAGTTCTAGTCAGTACTAGATTGTGTTGTGCTTAAGTCCGTATTATACTTTTTCGTTCAGTGTTTGTACTTGAATACGACAGTTATTGATACAATGGATGTACCAATGAAAGTTGGCATAGGTACAATAACTAGAAAAGATTTTGAGTGTCCTATTTTTGGTCACCCACGAGACTTGTTGCACAACAAGCTTCCTACTCATGAAAATCTCCTTCGCTGCTTCTTTCAACAGAGATTCAACCTAGCTGTGGCAATAAACAACAAGAGTGTATCTTTTTCTAGAGTAGCCTCAACAGTAGCAAAGAAAATTATCGGTTTATATGTAAAAGCTTCAATCCCAACTGCTACGGAGTACAGAGTCATCCAGCTAATTAGTTCTTACTACGAATCATACAATAAACTCAAAAAGTCGCTTCATCGTGACAAAGATAAACCATCATTTAAACTTAAACTTGACAATTTCAAGAAGAAAGGATGCTCGCTTTTTGATATCGCGGCGTGTAAATGTGTAATTGTTGCTAATGACTGTTCATATCAGAAATCTCCAGATACATGTGTATGTCCTCTAGGTGTGAACTGCATTTGTGAAAGAAGAAAAAAAAAATCCACTTTTGGAATTAAGATTTATGTACTTGCACATTCACTCGCCGTGACATCAAAAAGAGAGCATCCTTTCTCCTTGAAATTGTCAAGTTTAAGTTTGAATGCTGGTTTATGTTTGTCACGATGAAACGACTTTTTGAGTTTACTGTATGATTCGAAGTAAGAACTAATTAGCTAGATGACTCTGTACTCCGTAACAGTTGGGATCGAAGCTTTTACATAGAAACCGATAATTTTCATTGCTACTGTTGAGGCTACTCTAGAAAAAGATACACTCTTGTTGTTTATTGCCACAGCTAGGTTGAATCTCTGTTGAAAGAAGCAGCGAAGAACATTTTCATGAGTAGGAAGCTTTTTGTGCAACAAGTCTCGTGGGTGACCAAAAATAGGACACTCAAAATCTTTTCTAGTTATTGTACCTATGCCAACTTTCATTGGTACATCCATTGTATCAATAACTGTCGTATTCAAGTACAAACACTGAACGAAAAAGTATAATACGGACTTAAGCACAACACAATCTAGTACTGACTAGAGCTAGCGGCATGAGCAGACTGAAGAAAATAGCGGGAAACGATAATGGCTGCGACTGGTTGCACTGCGTGCATCGCTGGCATTCGCCATGTACGCCACGCCTATCTTATAGCCACATATATCTTATATGCTTGGATTTTAAATATATCATTGTAATAGAATTAAACTATAGCATCTCTAAAAGTCATATGATTAAAATGTCCTAAACAGTCAAACTTTGAAAATTTTGCAAAAACTACTAATTTTACTCATTTTGTACTATGTTGCGCGACCGGAAGATATTAAACAAATGTATAAAAAGTGCATATATATTGATTTTACATACTTTTAGTAGTTAATTCATGGTATAGGGACGCAATTAAAACCATCTGACTTACTTAAAAAAATTATGAAAAATTAAGGTTTTTCATATTTTTTTGCTAATTTCGATGGCATTGCGAGACCAGAAGACAAATTAATAAAAAAATAATAATTAGTGCTTTTTTCATGTCTATACCAATGGCAACTTTTATGCACTATAGCGATCGGAAATTTAAAAAAAAGTTTTTTTCGAACCACCCTAATGTCTGTGGAGAATCGAAGGGGGAAATTAGGGTTATTCTTGAAACATCGCGATCGCCGTCCTTCTCTTTGTAGGTTCATGATATCAGCAAAGTCAATTTGAAGTCCGGTAAAAGTTGGATCAAGGAGCTAAGAAAAATAAGAGAAGTTGGAATTACTGAAATATCACACGAGGCTATTGTAGGAGAAAAAACATCATGAATTAACAGAAATAAACAGAAAAATGATTGATAAAATTGCAGCATCTTTGGAATTTATTGTATTTTTACATTTAATTATATTAATAGCTTCAGAAATGTAAAGTTCTTGGATAGTAGATGGTACTGTAATAATTTTGGCTTTATCCCATATAGGGTTGGCGTTTGCGTTGGTATAAATGAAGTCGACTAGAGTAGAACTATTTCCTTGTTTGATATTTCGTATATGTTCTTGTATTCCTTTATTTAAATTCGTGTTAGTCTGTAGTCTGTCCAATATAATAGAAAAGTTCTTTGTTGTTTTCGACGGGAATTTGATAGACTCCTCCAGTGGGTCCATTTATGTCGCAGTCATGAAGGGTTAATTGTTTAATAGTTATAGGAGAACTGAATGGGATAAATAAATTAAATTTTCGTTGTATATAATGTTTAAAGCTACAGAATTCTTTACAGAAAGGGAGACTATTAGTATAACGAAAGTTTAGAGTTGAATCTAGAGTGTGATTAATAGGTTTAATTAGCATGCGATTTTTTATTCTATTAACTAATCTTATAATACTAGATTTACTATATCCTGCAGCAATACCTATTTGAATAATATTGTTGATTTGTTGTTTTTCATTAAATTTAAAAGTAGTATAATTTAAAGCTCGGGTAATGTAGGAATTAAAAAATAAAACGCATTTTTATAATAAGTAGGATGAGCTGAATCAGCCGGGATCGGTAAAGGGATAAATGTGTTTTTGGAAAAGATGTCAAACCATATAGTTGTATTATCTTCGTTACGATGTATCTTAAGGTCAAGAAAGGAAACGTTAAAAGGAAACGGATTAATCTCAGTTTCATATGTAAATTTTACCGATGGAAATTGATTGTTGAGACAATCAATTAAATTAAGAAGTGCATTATTATTATTATTATTATTATTATTTGGTTATATATACTTCATGCTTAGTTTATAGTAGTTGGTACATAGAAAAATCAATAAATTAATTAATATGAAAACCTGATCATGGTACAACTTTAATATAGCTCCCCTTGGCGACTTTTAAATTTTTCGCTGTTGTAGATCAAAATATAATTCCTATTTCTTTCTATCTCTTTCTTTTTTTCAATATTTTGTAATTTAGTTATATTTCTGATGCGCTGCTTGGCTTTACGTGGCTGTCCTTGGCGAAAAATGTCCGATCTGCTTCAGCATCAAAATTTAAAAAATTGTCCAGAATTATCAATAAGTAAGTACCTTTAATATAATGCTAAATTAGCTTTTATGCCAAGCGTGATTCATCCGTGCTAATATATATATATATATATATATATATATATATAAAGTTGATGTATATCTTTGAAAAATGCTACGAAATAAAATTCAGAAGAAACATGCTAGATTCGTATTATTACTATTTTATTTTGAATTTATAAAGACGTCATTTTCTCATTCATCAATTCAACATTTAGTATTTGTTTTATCTTTCGCGTGAAAGAATGTTTCTTTTTATGTTGAAAAAAAATAATAATAAAAAAAAAAAAAAAATACCTCGTAAACTTTTTTGGCAACAATTAAAAATTTAAATGGCTTATATTAAGTCAATTATCGGTTTATTATTTTCACTTTTTAACTAATTTTAAAAAATCTAATGAAATTTCCGGTGTAAATAGTAGCCTATGTCCTATTTCAGACTATTATCTATCTCTGTACCAAATTTCACCCAGATGCATTTAGCCGTTGTGGCGTGATTGAGTAATAAACATCCATCCAAACTTTCGCATTTATAATATTAGTATAAATTATATGGTAGTCTTATGTTTAGCGATGACGGACAAATGGCAGCGAATGATTCAGCCTGTTATATAGTAGTCTTAGGAGCGAGGGAGCAGCCAGCCAGCCACCTTTCGTGACGTCACAAAATGATGAGGCAAACTCTGTATTCTAGTGTAGTACTAATGCGTACAAACCCCTTCTATTGCAATGAAATGCCAGCGAAAGTTAGCTGCTCTAAACATTGAAGTAGGTCATCCATCCTTGGTGCATTTATCCCCTGTTGTTGTGGATGCTGTCTCTGTGACTTATTGGCAGAAAGGCTAGACGATTCAAAAATCTCGCCAACCAATCAGATTAAAGCATTGTTACAACCACAGACTAAGGAATTACCTAGACCTGGCAAGACGACTATCTGGTGTGGGGAAAAAGTGAAGTAACTGAGGTGCTTGTACTAATATGGCTGCTCAGTTACAGTTGAGACTTCCCTTTTAGAACCGTCTTGCCGGGTCTAGTTTAGGCTGACCAGATCATAATAGAGAAGCGTTAAAAAATGCTACAACTATCTAATTACGGATACATTTTTTCATTCTTAATAAATAAGGACTAAAACTAAATTATTATTGATTCGTAATTTACTGTCTACGATTTTTTTTAAACTTAGGTAGGTAGGTAGGTAGGGTTTAATATCTCACTAGTACTGTGTTATGGATAATTGACGATGGTCTGGGACGCACCGCTAGTAATGTTCCAGAGACATGCCATCACAATTTTGATCCTACACGGAGGGGATGGCTCCCCCCACTTCGGTGACTCCCAGAGGTATAATTTTGATGGGAACATGAAGGACATTTTGGCCACGACGGATTTTACGTGCAACAGTCACCATTAGTGTACACGGCGGTCTTTTGCTGGCTCGAGTATCGAACCCGCAATCTTCCAATTACGAGCTCGTCAGTTCAAAATAGTTTCAGAAGCAGTTTTATTTGACATATATTTTTGTGTGAGAGGGGCCAGCCCCCCTTTTGAAGCAAATAGTTCTTAGTCTAAGAACATGATTCGACGAGGATTTATTTAACAAAACAGTATTAAGTGTACTTTTTTCATAGAGGAATTATTGCTAGCGTTCGAATAATTTTGCTACCTTCTGTACTTCTTTTTCTCCCCATACCAGATAGTCGTCTTGCGGGTCTAGTTTATTCCTGTTTTTGCTCTTCCTAATATGGCTGCTCGGTTACAGTTGAGGCTTCACTTTTAGAACCGTCTTGCCTAGTCTAGTGATTCCTTAGTCTGTGCTCAGCTCAGTGGTCTGTGGTTTTGCTTGTACCAGTATGGCGGCTCGGTTACAGTGTAGACTTCACTTTTAGAACCGCCTGGCCGGGTCTAAGTGTTTCCTTAGTCTGTGGTTACAACCTTATACCCGGCATTACTAGATTTTTTAAACTGAAACCAAAACACGTACGCTCCTTCTTCCTTTATTGTTATTCTATGTTCCTTGCCAAGGATTTCATTCCAAACGATTTGACGCCATCTTACGGTGCTGGCTGGTGTATGTTTTCTAAACACGCATCCGTACTCTTCTTCTGTCACTACTCAGTGTTTGATCCGTATATTCTCGACGTAATATCACGGAATCTAAATGATATGAACAAATATGATATGAACATGAAGGTAGAGGAAGGAGGAATATCAAGCCGCTAGTTCCGGGCGAAAAATGATCTGCTGATTTTAGTTTACCAGGTGTTCACTAGAGGACGAAACTGGTCAGGTAGGGGCATGATTTGCATTGAAAACATAGGAGACAGAGTTAACTTTATTAATTTTAAATCATTTACATTACATATTTAGTATAATAGTCTGGAAAATACTTTGCCCTTGGATCTGACATTGGATCGTCTTCTGCCAAAGCGAAAAATAAAGCTCTAGGAAAAGTGAAAAAGTAAAAATAAATGTAAGAATGTACAAGATATGGTTGTCATTTATCCGAATTATTAATACTTATATTTAAAAAATATATATTGGAAAAATAATCAAACAAAATGTAGTAAAGTATTTTGGGGAGTATAAAAATTATTTAAATTTGTTATTTACCCTTTTTTTACATTTTAAAAGCTGGTTAAAGCTAAGTTTTTAATTAATGAATCAAAAAAAAAAAAAATAAATAAATAAATAAATAAATAAATAAATAAAATTGTTAAAAAAATCATTTATTAAATTTGCTGACATTCTTAAAAATTATTGTTATAAGTTTTGAATGAAAGTTGAAAAGACTAGAAAAATTGGTTTCAGAATGAAAATAATGCAAATTTATTTTATGCAAAATTTTTATGTAATTTTTGCTTCATAAAAAAAGCCTTTATTTCACCATTTTTATTTTATTTTATTTTGTATTTTCTTCCTCATAAAACATAATTAGTATGAAAATTAAATAAATAAATGTCTTGGGGAATTTATAAAGATATTTTTTTCTTTGGACCTCTGACAGACGAGAAGTGCTGGGTTTAATCCCAGGTCACGCTTCTCTACTTCCTTAATAGCACAGCCAGACAATGTGAAGTCACTGTAACGTCACAAACGGTCACGGTGCTATTAGGGTTGTTGTTCGGGATTTGCCATAGTTTTCTCCGAAACTCGCATAATGTCTGACTAGGACACCACGAAGAAACTCCACTTTGGTCTAGGACACTCGTGTAATCAATAAGCCTTGTCATTTACGCCACCAATATCTCAGATTTTTTAAGCTTGCAGGTTTAAAATTCTTATATTATTAAAAACAAAAAAAAAAAATCTTAAAATAAAACGAAGCATTTTTAAAAGTAGAAATGTATAAGAAGTAGTAGCTGCTACTAATCTAAACTACCTAAAATAATTTAAAAAAAAAAAGAATTAAAAAATGTAACAAAATATAATTTAGGAATTTTTTCTTTTTTCTTTTTCTTTTTTTTTTGTTTTTTTTTTTAATAAAAAATAATTATTTGAAACTTTAATTAATTTTACTTTTAACTTAAACAAATCCATGTCTAATTTGTTGGCTTAAAAATTGAGAGTTTTCTCTGGTTTTCTCCTAAATTTGCTGAAAAATGGACTTGGACCCCTTAGAAAGACACACACACCGGACATTTCATCCAGGCCTAGGAACTTCGATTCTTAATCCAGTATCTTTGGCGTTCAAATAATCAAACCTTCTTTGCCCCCATTCAATATGTAAAAATTTTGGTTCCAAGTAAAGTATAATTAGTAGTATGAAAAATAAATAAATGAATATATTGTGTAAATGTCTTAATTATTTTGTAAAGACTTTTTTTTTTTTTTTTTTTTTTTTAATCCCAGTTAATTTATTACATCTAATATATTTTCTATATTTGTCCGGTTTTCAGTCCATAAATTTAAAAATATTGCATTATGAAAAAAAAAAAAATCACTGGAAAAAAAAAAAAAAAAAAAAAAAAAAAAAAAAAATTGAAGAACTTTTTTCATTTCTTTGCCAAGATGTTCTGCTCTCGAAACTGGGAAAAGAAATGTGCCTTGTTCTAAACCAGGTGACGCTTTTCGGTTTAGCTGTAGCGAGTTATTCGTGATTTCCACCGAAATTCCCTTGAATATGGGCTAAAATTCCTGAAGAAGACCCCCAAGAAGGGCATTCACCTAGGCCTAAAACGGTCGTGTAGTCAAACCGCCTCAAAACCTACATCACCGGAACATCAATTTCACAAGTTTTCAGTTCATGAATTAAAAATGTTTGTATTATAAAAGAAAAAATCTTTAATACATATAGGAATGGTCTATAAGAAATGATTGCAATTTATCTAAATCATCTAAACTTATTTTATACGGGAATTTAAATTCATTTTTACTTCACGTACGAAGCATTCATTTCATTATCTTTTTATCTTCTACATAAACACAATTAGTTTGAGGGGGGGGAAAAGTAAATGTCCTAATGATTTTTCAAGGAAATACTTTTATTCATCCCACTTTGCCGACAGGTTCTGCTGGCAAATCCCGACAGACGTGAAGTGTCGTGTTCGATTTCAAGTAGCGGTCTCTAGGAGTTTTCCATAGTTTTTTTTTTTTTTTTTCTTAAAATTCGCGTTTATACGGCTTATGAGTTCTTAGAAAGACCCCCAAGGCCATGCCACCAAGACTAAAGAATATCTGTGTAGTCAATCGGCCTTAGTTTCAGATAACTAATAAACTGAACATTTCTTTAATTAAATGTAAGCTGCAGAGCATTTGTATAACATATTAAGTTAGGGAATAATTTGTAAAATTTTCTTTAAATTTACAAACTCAAGCTGAAATATATCACTTACAAAAAAAGCTCAAAGATTGAAAACACAAAATTTACGTGAAAAAACCAATGACTTAAAACATGAACCGAGATTAAAATATAATAATAATAAAATAAATCTAAAAATATTGTAAACAATTTTCACTCAAAAGGTAAAAAACATTGACATATTATCCCTTAACTCAATAAAATTTTCCATGCATCTTCAGGAATTGTCTTATATAAAAATTTATTATAATCATGAGAAATGAATGTAGTTGTTTCGAAAACAAATTCTACAGTAATATATTTAACTCGTAAGTGGAGACATGAATTTCCTTACACGGTTAGAGACATACAGTCAAAATGACTCCGTTGTAAATTTTCTCTTTTGCCTTTTGTAAACACCAATGGAATTTTTTTTGGAAATGCAATGTATTCTAGAAATCATGTAATTGCCAAAAATATTGATAGTATTAAAAAGATTACAAGGTAGAATCATTTCATTTTGGCTCCCATTTCCAATTACGGGTTAAAATAAAGTAAATCTTCACTTTTACAAAATGTATAGGTTATGGTTCAACATGCAACTGGAACATAGAAGGGTAATCATAAATTTAGTAATCTTAACTTACGGCATAAAATAGCGCATATTTCAGAATAATATGTTCCTAATTAAAGATAAATTATATTTTTTCTGAATATCAAATTGCAATATAAATGAAGAACATCATTTAATAATAAATACCTAAGAACATTAAAGACATAGATCCAAATGACAACATTTCTTTTTTTTCATTGCTGAATGATATAATAACAATATGTATATAGGTCTCCCTATATTTCTGTAGGGAGTCTGGATGTAAAAATTACAAATACATAGAAAACTAAACTGATATGTTAATAGACAAAAGATGACTCTTCCAATTAAAGAAAAAAGAAATTAATGTTTATCTAGTTCAAACATCAAGAGTTGTAGAAATGAAATCATTTATAAAGAAAATTTTAAAGTTATTTCATTGCTATTATTATTTTTACTTTTTAACCGAATCTAAAGTCGTTCATAATTCCTGTTATCAAGGTTTTTGTTTAAAGTGACAGTAATCCAGAACCAGAACTACAATGGATTACTATTCAACACATTTTAATTATATTAGTAATAATATTAGATTTTTACTATTTAAGAAATCAACACCATATGTTTTTAAACAACTTACATTTTGTAAGTATTTCTAAAATGATAACAAAGTATTTTAGGAAGATCATTAGAAAATAATCATAATTAAAATAAGTTCGTCCGATTAAAATTATACCCAAACTTACAGTTATTTCACTAATTATTAAAGAAAATCTTTTAAAAAACTTCTCAATGTCAAGTAACAAATACTACCGGTAGTAGCCGTAGCAATCTTTAGCAGAGATTGTTGCATTAGATTATCGTAGTGCAGCTTGCCATTTATTATCATTACTCGATTTTCCGGAAAGGTGCCAAACGCGGAGTCTGATGCCAAGAGCGACGAAATCGCTACACATTGGAGTATCGCGTCGTGGGTCGGGTACTCTACTGAACACGCTCTCTGACTGGAGCGTCGCGACGTCGGAAACGTTGACGTTTGCTTCTTGTGTTTTTAAAATCAGGGCTTAGGGCCGTTCCCACGGAGTATAATTAGAGGAGACGAAAGAAACGCTGAAATTTTGCGATGTTGTTTTCTAACGTTTAGAGAGGGCGCCAGCGTTCGCTATACCCTGCTTTCCAGCTTCCGTAACGTTATTCAATAGGGAAATGTTTCGTTTTTATTAATTTTTTAAGAATAATATTGAGCTTAAAAAATTCGGTTGAACGCATATTTCATTTAATAGAGTCTTTTTGACAACACGTTTTTCTTTTTCTTTTTTTTTTTTTTTTTTTAAGAACTATTTTAAGCATTTTACTTAGTGAGAGAACATTTAAAATAACGTTGATCTTTATGTGTAAAACCGAAACTAAACTACATTGTTATGGAGAGATAGTTTTTTTTTTTTTTTTGAGAATGTTATGGATATCTTATGGCAGTGAATCTTATAATTTTTTGTTGTTGCTATATTTGACGGTGTAATAAAATAATAATAATAATAATAAATTAAGAAGTTGCTTGCGATTTGATTTTTTCATTCATTTCCCTTACCAACATCAAGCTTAAAATAATTCTTTGTTATGCAATTTTTTTTTTTTTTTTTTTTTTTTTCTGTGTAACGTAATATCAGTCAGCTATTATCAAATTATTTAGGGTTTTTAAAAATATTTAAAAATTTTGCAAACTAATGACTGAAAAATAAAAACATACCTATGTTGTTATGATTTTGTTTTTCTTTGACGATAATAATACATATATATTAATTACCACAGTTAAAATTTGCTATTCTCAATTTGACATAATTCCTATCATAAATAATTATGGAAGGTAATATCAAGTTTGAAGGTATATTAATATGTTTACTGAAAACTGTATTTCCTAAAAATAAGTAAATAATTCCTTATGAATCAAAAGAATATTTCACAAATTATTATAAATTGCATGCTGAAAGATTCAGCTCAGAAAATTTCTGAAAAAATTATGGCTGCATTTTCAAGTGAAAAAAAAAGAATCATCAGCACTTTTGGCATTTTCTTGAAAATAGAATCTATAAATATAATTTGAATTATTTAGTAATTGTAACACTCAGCAGACAAAAGATAGATGAAGATACCAACATAAAAAAAATTTACGAGTTAATTTTTCTTTTAAAACCAAAAAAGAAATATGCTTCCACGGAAAAAATAAATTAAATTAAATTTGCTCATGCATATTGGAAAAATGACGTAAAATAAAATAATAAAAATGTAGGGAGATATAATTAATAAATAATATACTTACGGCTTTCAACAGAGTTGTTTTCCTAAAAAAAAAAAAAAAAAAAAAAAAAGAAGAAGAAGAAGAAGAGAGAGAGAGAGAGATTAATAATAATAGTAATAAATAAAAAATAAAATAATAATAACGTTCTAGCTGATTGTTTTAGAGTCTAAAGTGTGAACTCAAAAGCTGAACTGATATTTTTATACATATATAATTTTTTTTTTTTTTTACTTTTCATGTATTTGTAATATTTATAATATTAATAAATACAAATCCGGAATGATGCTATACTACTTCCTTGTGTACCATTTACTGGGGAGTTGTGAGCTGAAATACATACAAGTAGATAAACTTTAAAATTAATGTGTAACAAATTTAATGTTTCAAAAATCTATATAACTGTATTTTAAAATATTAAATGTAAATTCTATTCAGTAAGTGAAAAATTTTTAAATTGTGAATTATG
This sequence comes from Salticus scenicus, assembly GCA_963930645.1. Classification (NCBI taxonomy): domain Eukaryota; kingdom Metazoa; phylum Arthropoda; class Arachnida; order Araneae; family Salticidae; genus Salticus; species Salticus scenicus. Next base: position 250,301,018 of record OZ005660.1, on the reverse strand, counting down.
TAATACTTTTTTCATTACCTAAAATCAAATTAAGAATTTTATTGTTATTAAGTTTACATTTATATTAAATTGATACAGTAAACAAAATATTAAGCATGCTAAATGTAACATTTAATTTCATGAAAGTTTTGAAGATAAAAGATTTCAACAGTAATAAAATTTATTGCACTTTGATATAACTATTCTTTATAAAAATATAAGATTTATGAAAGGTTTTTTTTTTTTTTTAAGTAAAATAATATACATATATATATCAAGGCTTCAAAATTATAGTATTCAACATGCCCAGGGCATGGAAAAATTAAGATTTGGTATGTGACCCCTTTACATGCCCATCTGGGCATACAAATATATATTCAAAAATAATTTTAAAATATAGCATCTTGTCTAAGGCTAGTAATTAAATAGAAACAAGCATGTCAATATAGGTATAATGCTATTAAATTCTTTTCACTAGATATGTGAATGTTTTTATTAATACGCATTGAAATAAAATATTTAGTTATGTAAAAATTTAATTGAGGCATGTATCTTCCAGACTAACATGCACAATAGGGCATATAAAAATTCTGAGATTTTTGAAGCTTTGATATATATACACATAAACAAGAATTCAGATGGGACAAGATTTAAATTACTGAAAGAAATGATTTGAAATTTGATTGTTTCATCTTAAACATATAAAAATGAGCCACTAAATTGTTTCCACTAATATTAGTATGTAAAACATCAATTCAGTTAAATGATATAACTTCATAGCAGAAAATACAAGATTTGATTTACGAAGCTCAAGCTCTGTTACTTGTAGATTATTACAAAATGAATATCACAATCTACAAAAACAGTTTATAATCCTACATATGTTTATTATTATTCCTTTTGAATTATTTTTAGATGAAATAACAATTAATATTTCAGCAATCAATATTTATTAAATCTACAGTTTTTATTTACAAACTTACAATATGATTAAAAAATATATACACTAATAACTGTTTTTTTTTCTTTGGGGGGGGGGGGGGCAATACTGTTCAAAAGAAATATATAATTAACTCAGTGTTTACTCACAGTTTGCAGCAGGAGTTCTGCCCTAAAAAAAAAAAAAAAAAAAAAAAAAAAAGCTAATCTTTATATTAGAATTGCCTAGGTATTAAACTTTTAGCACAGGTCAAAAAAAAAAGAGAGAGAGAGAGAAAGAAGAGAAATAAAAATTACGATTTTACAGATGATAATAACTGTTACTAATTATAATAAATTGCTAAGTACATTCAAATTATTTAATTCAAAAATTAGAATAACTTCAGGATTCTATGGATATTTATCAATAATTATAATAAAAGAAAATAAAGTTAAATAGATTACTCACATTTAAAATATAAGAAGAAGAATCAAATTCTCTTGTCACTATTCCTTCAATACAGGTTTTTCCAATTAATCCTATTATTCGTTGTTCCAATTCCGTTAGTTTTTCTTTGGATGGAGGTCCTCCACCTGTTGTATTTTGTTGCGCATGCAAAAATGCAGCTTTTTTCTTGGTCCTATACTCCAAGTCCGTCCATTTTTTTCTCACTTGCTCACCTGTCCTATTTTTGCCGAGTGCATTTGAATTAACAAACACAGCAATGTTTTTCCACTCGTCGTTGGTTTCTTTCGCATTGGATAACTCCCGATGAATAACACTTGGTGAATTTTCTAAATAGCTTATAATTGTTTCTATCTCTTCAGTTAAAAAATTAGAACATCGAGACATTCTGAAAAAAAAAAAATGGCTCACGAAATCGGAAAAAATCCAAAAGTCAAACAGCTACAGCAATAACAATCTACACGCGGTTATAAATACAGCATAAATACAAGCATGTGCTTTTGTTTATAAGTTAGGCCTGTCTTAACCAATCAGTGATGTGAATCGATAAAAATAATCGATATGCGAAAAAGCGGAAATCACAACTTTGTGACATGACATCATTATTTGTGACGATCTTAATTGTTACAATAGTATCATAATTTGTGAGCCGATCGCAAATTCCAGGATTTGTGATCTACGATTACGATAGCTGCTACTGTTACAATAGTATGCCTCTCTACACTGTAAAAAAAAACCTATTACCAGCTGCAATCTGTGATTTATTTTATCCAATCACAGAGAATTTCTTGCAAGAAATTCTCTGTGATTGGATAAAATAAATCACAGATTGCAGCTGGTAATAGTTATTTTTTTACAGTGTAAAACGGGACATTTCCCCATTGAATAACATGAGGTTTATCCCGGTGACGTAATGATCACGTGATGGTGGTATTTACCTCTAACCTCGTGGATTGTTTCTTCATGAACTAAGTAATGAGCGTCATTATTTTTATTAAATTTTTTCATTATTTTTTGTTAAAATTTCTCCCCTTTTTCTCAGCAGTGAATTTTTAAGATCATAGTTTATTCTATCCTTGATCGGCCGGATATTTTTCCCATGAAAACATCCAAGAATACATTCTGATTCACAGAATGAAGGACACGGAAGTTCTGCTGCTTACAAGAAAGTATTAATGGGTGTAAGCTTTTCAAAGCAGAATTTGTAATAAAGTTTACAATTCAAGAAGTTCAGAATGGGAGAAATACTGCTACCATTGTATCAGCAGATGTCAAAGCTGAATATATAAAACAGAAATACAACTTAAACATGACCATCGCAAGTGACAGTGAGGTATGAATGTTTTCATATTCCATAGTGTTGAATGTGATTAAAATTAGTTGTAAATATATTTGTAATACTATAGTTCATTATTGTATCTCTTCCATTCCTTGAATAAATGATTTTTTTTTTCATTATGCTGTGTTTGTTGTGTAGCTAGAATGAGAAACTTTTTAGACTATTCGAGTGAAGCATATGGTGAAATGTATTAAAATTAAGTAGTTTATTTTTAATTTATGACCCAATTTAATCCCCTTCCCCCCGTATTTTTGGAAGTGTCTATTAAAATTAATACATAAGATTAATGTAATTACATATTGTGCAAAAAAGCATATTTAAAACTTCGAATTCTACAAGGATACCCAGCTTGATAAATTATAGAGGTAGTTGCGCAGTTCTAATGTCATATATTTAAAGATATTTATTGTTTATAATTTACGTATTTCAATTAATTTTGATTTTATTTTCAGTGATGAAAGTTCATGCAATAACTTTTATTCTTCAAAAATTGCAACTTTAGTGAGTTATTTTGCCACGAAATATAAAGTTCATTTTTTTTAAACGATTAATGTTAGAGGAACTGTTTTTTTATTCGTCTCAGAGAAATCTGTTCGTAAGAAATTTTATAGATATCTGTGTTTTGAGCCAGAGTCATGGACATGATTTCAATGAATGGCAATGTTTACACTTTTTTAACACCTTTATATCATATGGCAGCCTTGAATCACATTATTCATATAAATTACACCCCTCATCCAAATTAAATATTATACGATATAAAATGTATGTATATATATTCCCACCCCTTTTTTTACCTAAATATTTTTTATATATGTTAATTCCACTTTGTTGATTTAAATAAGAAATTGACCAAATGCATTAAAAAAAAAAAAAAAAAAAAAATGTTGTGTAAAACGCATAAGAATTTTTATGTGTGCCAGCTATGTGTGAATAAGCCAGAATAACTAAGTTAATCCAAAAATCAAATAGCTGCATGTAAATCAAATATTTGTTGCACTAAATTTCCAGTCAATTGAAGGATTATGTAAAGTATCAGAATTTGTTTTAGCATTATAAAAATAATTACTAATTCTGTGTCTACCACTTTTTATGGAAACCATACCTTTAAACATTCTTATAACAAGCTTTAACTATGTTGCATGCTGCCTGTATAATTTTAAGCGTGTACAAGCAGACTTTCTACTTATTGCCTGCTGAAGCCTAAGACCATCATATATTCTGTGAGGAATTTTATTACAAAAGTTACTCACTACCTAATGTATGTTTTTAAATTTCATGTTCACATTCAAAAAGCACAATCATTAAATTTGTTCTTGCTTTCTAAAGATTTATTATTGCTACTATTATTTTATTTTCTTAAATTAGAAAATTGATTTTATTCATTTTTCAAATTTTACATGCTATTTCTACCTAAAAATTTTAGTTTGATAACTGTAAAATTACATCCAATTATCAGTTTTGACAGTTAGGTTTAAAATTTTTTGGTCTTCAATACAAGCCAGTCTAATTTTAAAGTGACTGCATTTTCTTTTTAAATACATTATACATGAATTTAATCAAAGCTAACAAATTACACAAATAAAGAAATACTGCACACTAGAAGCATCTTCAAATTTACAGAAAATATCAAATGAATAAAATTTTATTTTTTCTCTGTGTTAAACCTGGAAGTATAACAAAATAATTAGTAAAAGAAAAAAAAAAAAAAAAAAACTGTTATTTTATTTGAAGATGTTAATTCATTATTTGAGTAATTTTATAATTCCACAAGACTGTGAGAAAAGTTTTGTCTACTGTTAAGGATCCTTCAGAGACTGGCAACTTAAGAAAGCTACAAGTCGGCTCTATTGATATTTCTTTGATCTGCTTTAGAAGATCGACGCTCGCTGCATTCGAAGCTCCCAAACCTCCTAGTGCGATAATTGCATGATAAGGGGGGTCTCTTTTGTAAAAGAGTAATAAAAAGTAATGTCCTTCATTGTAAATGTGTGCAAAATGTCAAGGGTCGCTTTCGGACAATGGATAATTTATGAGTTTTGACGCACTGCATGTTTCTAGTATCTGAAGGAAGCTTAAAATTGTTATTTAATTTAATCAGGCATGAAAGTTTTCAGACTTTAGTCTGAAATCCTTCCTTTTGAAGGCCATGTTGGCTGTTTCCGAGATCAGTGTAAATCCAAAGAGAAACCATAACCAAAATTTATGTTGGGGATTGGGGGGGGGGGGAGAGAAAATCATTTTAACTTCCCAAAGTATGTAACTATTTTGCTGAAAAATCAACAAAATTACACCACTTCACTGTTTTTAATTTTTATTTTGCTGCAAATTTTTGAAATAACATGATTATTTTGCTGTTAAATGTGATAAAATTTTCTACTATTTTCAAAGTTAATTCCAGAAATAAAAGATTATTTTAGTGTAATATTATATATTTGCTTTTTTGGTAGCAAATTTATGAAACGTGCAATATTTTTGCAGTTGATTAGGGAATTATGGGTTTATTTCACTACTGTTAAAAAGAAATTACACTTATTTACAGCTAAATTAAATGCTTAAGTTAGGGGTAATTTTTGCTGCCAATTTCCAAAATAATGAATATTTTGGCACTACCAGGAATAAAACTTTTTTTTTTTTCAATATGTGTGTGTCTGAAATATGTAATTATTTCATTAAAATTTCTGCTTTTTTGTTTAAATGTATCATTAACAAATATGCAAAATTTGCTGATTCTTTTTTTTTTTTTTCTTTTTTCTGCCAACTTTAATGAATTTACTAATTGATTGTTTACTGTAAGTTAACAATTGTACACTTTTGTGTCTTAATTCCAAAAATACATATTTTTGCATTTTATTGTGATAAATTTGTATTGTGTGCAAGTTCAGACTTTTCATTTTTTATAAAACAATTTTATTAGTTAGTTATTTTTGTTTGTTATTCTTTTTTTAACAAAGAGAGATGGGTAACCAAGGTGAGCCTGAACATCCGACTACTTCTGAAACACGAGATACAGCAGACCCAGACCATAAAGCGAAAAAAGGAGAGGCGACTTCGACTAGCAACCGCAAAGAAACGTGCCATCTTAAAGAAGTTTCATCAGATGAAGATTATTCAATTTCTAAAGCCAGCAAGTCCACAACCTGAGACACCCACACCATCCCACTGGAGAAAGCCATCAACCTGAGGTATCCCACAACAGCAGACACAGAGAGCTTGTAAATATTTGTAGAAAGGATGTAAATAACGGCAAAAGCCTGGTGAGTGTCTAAGTTGTGTGGTGTTTATTAAAATCACTGCACGACTAAGATAATTCTTCCTGGCAACGCAAAGAAGAAATGAACATTGCTTCATCAAAGGATATGGAGGTAATAATTTAATTTTTTTTTTAGTTAAATTATTAATTTATTTTTTAATTTTATTTCATGTAAATAAAAAAACAGAATTTTATGACAATACTTATTTATTTAAACACTTATATTTAAAATAATGATTGTTATTATATGAAAGATCAGGACCCTGTGCATTTTCCGGAACGTGTGTATACGCAACTGAAGTGTGACGTCACTGACAATCTGTGGATGCAAGAAAAATATTGCCTACGTTAATCGCCCATTGTATTTTTTGTAAAAAAATTATTAAAAATCAAAGGAAATTATCCCAATTTCTTATCGCCTTCTTCATGTTTGTGTTTTTTGTTGCAATGATGGTCGCAATCCAACTTTCTTTTATTTAAATCGTCATCTCTCAATAAAGAATTACCTGAAATATTAGGAAGCGCTTCGTAATTTATTGAATCACCGGTATCCCCATAGTGCGGTTTGTCCGGTTCAACTGGACGACCCATTGTTTTGTCTAGTATCTTATTAAGTATTTGCTCTGAGTTTGCACTCATTTTCCTTAATTAAAAAAAAAGTCGAAAGCCAAAATTTTCAAAGTTATTGCCAGTACCTTTAGATTAAAAATGCCTACCTATGTACAACATTCATTTCGGACACAATATACCGATGCCGTCATCATCAGTATATAATCTGAAATTGTACATACTTAATTGTACCGTAATTTCATTATTTTTATAAAACAAAGGCATGACCCAGGAATTAATTTTCTTGGGAATTTCCAGGAATCAAGTTTATTGTGATTTACTGCCTGTTGAGCCGCATGTGAGTTCAGACTTTATTTCATATGCATTTTTCAATGACGAATTCAAAATTGCTATTATATCACTTGTGTTATTTTTCTTGTCAGATTTGAGTATGATTTTTGTTTGATCTCTTGAAGTTTCCTAGATGGCAACGTAATATCATGTGAATTATATGCACTCTTTCTTAACTCAACTTTATAATCATACTAGCTGTTACCCGCGACTTCGTTCACATGGAAATTTTGATGTGTATGTGCGGGAACTGGCGGTTTGATCATAATATGTAATGTAATGAAACCTTATCATTGTGGTGCTGTGCAAAACAGAGTCTGATAAAGTATACTAAAAAAAATTTGTAACTCATTGAAAGATCTACGGGAAAAAAATACCATTTATTTTTATTCTAACACCGATCTGTATGCAACATTAAATGACTTATTTTCCGTCAGCACATGCAAGTTCTGGGCACTTGAAACACGGGAACAACCAACCTATAATTGACCGTGTGAGAAGCATGGAGTTCCTAAATGAATGCCTGCCACTTTTAAGGATTGGCCCTGGGATTTGTTGATCGTCATTGTAAAAGCCAATTTAGATGGAAATTGCAATATTTGGAAATAATATATTTTTAAAAGTTGAATCTTAAGAATCTTTGCAAGCGTTTTTTGAAATCTAGCAATACTTTAAATATATATACAGAATATGATTTATTATGCGAAAATAAATAAATAAAAAGTTATCGCCAACATGGCGATAAAATTAAATATTCGTTCATAGGGATCCTGTACTAAAACAGTACTGCGTTGCGGAAGTATAAAAACTGGGTCGTCAATTATGAATTTTATTTTGAAACCTTTCTTTGTATGATTTTAGTTCACTATTGCACAATATTAATCTGGTTTTAATAATAATTTGGTGACTGGTGAATTAAAATTTTAATTATGTGGTGAAATTCGTATTATATTTATGAGTTTCAAATTTTTAATTTTTTTTTTTTTTTTTACAAAGAAATGATTTTTTTTTTCATCTCCCGGCAAATTGTTGAATAATATTTTAGTTCTTAAACAATTTTGGACGGTTTTGCCCGCTTCGTTGGCAAACTCTTTTCTATATAGCTTTATAAAAAAAAAAAAAAAAAAAAAAAAAAAAAACTGAAATCGGTCAATAGCTCGCTTTGGGTTCCCGCTGCCTTCGGCATCGACTTGTTTGTCCTTACAATCTCCGGTGCCTGTCCCTATTGCCGGCGACAATAGCTTACCCATGGGCTTCCATTTGGGTGCTTCTCATATATGACAGTTTCGATACGGACAGTATCGAAAAATTTGAAGTTGCTCTTTTATATCTGAATCCCAGTTACATATGAACAACATTATACGTGATGTACATAATATTTGCTCTCAAGTTACTTCCTATATTTATTTGATTTAACCGATCAATCATAGAATGACAGCAATTTCAAGCCACCTATAATATTACAATATGCTATGATCGGCTACTTCTATCGCATGAGAAAAATATTTTTTTTATTATTATTATTTTGTGGTTATAGATACTTCATGCTTAGTTAATAGTAGTTGGTATATAGAAAAATAAATAAATTGATTAATATATAAACTTGATCATGGTACGCCTTAATGCCCTTGGCGACTTTTGAATTTTTGTTGCCGTTTTAGACCAAAATATAATTTATGTGTTTATTGTTCCTATACGCAAGCGAGGTGTGACGTCACTGACCATCCCTGGATGCAAGAAAATGATTTCCTATGTTAATCGTCCTCTAGGGGTGTGTCCCAGACCGTCGTCAATTGCCCATCTGCGCAGCACTAGTGCGACGTAAAATCCAACCAACCAACCAACCAACCAACCTTTGTTAATCACCCATTGGATTTTTTGTAAAAAATTATTAAAAATCGAAGATAATTATTTCCCGATTTTAATCCCCATATTTGGGTATATATATGTATTAGTTATCATGTACATGTGTTGAGTTATTTTGCTGTCAAATTAACAAAATTTTAAATTTCAAAACTCTGTCGTTTTTGGCGCTTATTGTATTCGGTGATCAAAAACGTAATATGAAAATATACATGCCAGATGTATATTTTCGTAATATGCATTGTACGAAATATTGTTTTATATTATTCATTACTCTCTTAATATAAGTTTTTAAATAACCATGATTTTTGAAAGGAATTAAATTATGTTCGCCAAATAATTTGGCAATATTTTTTTTTTTCTGCCAAGGATGACCGATATCAAATCTACTCCGCTTCAACGTATTAGTATCTTATATCAGATACAGATACTTTATTTAGACATTTGAAAACAAATTTGACTTCAAATTATGATAGAATATTTATCATTTTCCTTTTAATTAGTATATTAGTTGGATATTTATTGTGTTAATATCATCCTTTGAAATGAAATGTTTGTGTTTTCAATCAAATATGGAAGTTTGCCGTTTTTTTTTTTTTTTTTTTTTTTTTTCTAGAGTTTTGAAATTAAAAATTCAAATTTTGTCAATTTTACAACAAAAATAACATGTAACGCATGGACATGATAACTAATTCGTATCCATACCTAAATATGGAGATTAAAATCGGGAAATAATTTTCCTCGATTTTTAATAAGTTTTTACAAAAAATAGAATGGCGTTTAACATAGGAAATATTTTTTTTGCATCCATGAACGGCCAGTGACGTCATCACTTCGCTTGCGTATTTCTTTTTATCTTTTGCTTGGCGAAAAATGTCTGATCTACTTCCCCATCAAAATTAAAAAATTTGTCCAGAATTATCAATAAGAAAATACCTTTAATATAATGCTGAATTAGCTTTTATGCCAAGCGTGTTTCATCCGCCATATTTAAAAAAAAAAAAAAATCTGAAGTTGAGGTATGTAAAAAATGCTAAGAAATAAAATTCAGTAGAAATATGTTAGATTTGTAATATTACTATTTTATTTTAAAGTTATAAAGTGTCATTTTCCCATCGACCAATTTAACATTTAGTAATGTTTTTATTTTTCGCGTGAAAGCATATTTCATTTTATGTTGAAATAAATAAATAACTAATAAAAAATACCTTGTTAACTTTTTTGGCAACAATTAAAAATTTAAATGGCTTATATTAAGTCAATTACCAGTTTATTATTTTCATATTTTAATTAATTAAAAAAATCTAATTAAATTTCCGGTATAAATTGTAGCCTATGTTCTATTCCAGACTATTCTCTATCTCTGTACCAAATTTCATCCAGATCCGTTTAGTCGTGATTGAGTAACAAACATCCATTCATCCATCCAAACTTTCGCATTTGTATATTAGTATAGATATCGTTATACTGTTATTGATGAAGAAAACTTTTTTTTTAGATATTGTTATGATTAATGGGTTCTTCTCCTTTATCCAGGCTCATGGAAATCACCAAATGCGAGCCAAGTTGCCAAGCGAAGCTAATGTAAGAATAGTTTACGGAATAAAAGTCGAAATGTTACATTAGGGTTTTAAGAAATTTAGGGTTATAAGAAACCAAGCCATGGCCCCATACAAACATTCACTAGTAGTCGCTAAGCCCAAATCATTTTTCGCTAAACCAAGCCCTGACCCCATACAAACATTCACATTAGGGCTGTAAGAAATTTTGGTGGAATTCTACATTATTTGGCGATTTTTCTACGCGAGTCAAGTCGCCAAGCCCTTAATAGTATTTGGCAATTTTTTCCATACGCCCGGATAAAGGAAAAGTACCGATTAATGTAACTAATAATTAGAGCTGTACCGAGTACTCGGTATGTACTCGGCACTCGACCTATTTGCAGATTACTTTGTACTCCGCCAAATTTAGTTTATGTATTCGGCCAATACCGAGTAGTTGTGGGAATTTCACTATTTTTATGCATTATTGAAAGATATTTATTTTATAACTAAACTAAAAAAATATGGAAATATAAATACAGAGTCATTATGATTAAAATTTTTGCTATAACAGCTTTCTGCAGTTAAAACGGGCTGTTATCAAACTTAGTATAGAGATGATTCATGATATGAGCTTTTAATTATAACTATCTTGTATGAATGTAATATGCATTATTTTATAAAAACTTAGTACATGAAATTGTATTTATAAATCAGACAAAAATAAAATATTTTAGAAAAAAAAAAAGAACCTCTATGTAATATTAACACAAAATTTTCGTTATTCATTTGTGCAAATAAAAGTAAGACACTTTCAAATCAGTAAGAAAAGATTGATTTTGAATTTTATACTATAAAATAATGTAAAAAACTATCACCAATTCGGATACAGTTTACCGTTGAGTAAAAGGTGCGTTTATTTAATATTTTAAGAAAAACAACACTTTCTAGCTAAATCTCACCAAGTTATTAAAATAATAATAATAATAATAATTTTAGTGCAATTTGTGGAATAATTTATGTTCTGATGTGAATATGCTGTGCAATTAAAATAATTCAGATTTTTATAATTTTGTTAATTTCTCTCAAATTTTTTATTTTCCTTTTTGTAAGTGAACAAATAAAAAAATAAAAGGATTGATATAGTTTTGTTAATAGTTTTGTTTTACAATTGTTATTAATTGTTTATAATTGTTATATTTTGTTATAGTTTTGTTTATAAGGGTACAATAATAGCACTATGGTACATAATCTTATTTGAGTACTACAATATAACAGTACAATGCTTATATGGGAAAATACATCAAGTAAAGAGACATGCAAGCATAAGCGGATACATTTTCATGAATTTCCTTCAAATACAACTGCTTTATTAAAAGAATGACAAATAAAACAGGAAAGAGATAATTTTAACAAAATGCAGCATATTATACTCAGATTATTTCACAGAATATGACTTTTCTCACCATAATTTTACAAAATAAAAAAAGTTTTATTCATGAATTCTTAAAATAAATAAAGGTATATACTTAAAAATAAAAAGGTTTCTGAAAAGTGAGGATTAACACATAAAGTAATTTTGCTGTGTCTGATAATTACACTGCTATCAGTTTAGAAAATAATATATGTACAAGAAAAAGTTATTTGAGTATAAGTAATATAGGAATATGAGCAAATGTAAATTGAGAAAAAATGAAACCATAATGCATAGTTACACAAGATGAAACGATTTTATTGTCTTTGTTCTACAAAAATGTGAACAATATGAAAATTTAAAAATCTTAGTCGACATAAATTACATGAGTATGCAATGCATAATACATAAAATGTGAACAAACTGGAATGAAGAAAAAAATTAAAAACAAATGTTTTAAATAAAGTGTACACATGTGTGTATATAAATGATTCAAATAAACATTAAAAAAAAAAAAAAAAAAAAAAAAAAAACTTCAACTGGTATTAGCAAAGAACAATAGTTTAAATTGATTAATGATTTTTCTATGCATTCCGTATGATACTACATATACTGGGTGATAAAAATTAAATTTAAAATTGTGTCTATATTAAACGTGAACAATTCGGATAATTTAACAGTCAGGAACAACATAAATTATTTCAATTTATCTCCAAGACTTGGACCTCAATTAAAAGTACCTTTCTTTATCTCATTAAATTCAGTTTTTAAAAAACCACCATAAAAAAAATAAGTGCTACCCTGATTTTTTCCTGTTAAACTTTACAATAAACTTTTGGTTGTGTTACTCAGATTTCTAGGAGTCTACGATAAATTAGAATAAAACTGAAAGAATTAAAAAAAATATGTATGTACAACAACAAATCTTTAGGATAAGCAAAATTATAAAAATTTAACCTTAAGTATAAGGTGGAATAACCTTACTGTATCTGGTACGCACAAAATGGGAAAAAAAAAAAAAAAAAAAAAGAAAAGTATAACATTAATTTTGCAGTAACATTGAAGCATATAGGAGATTTATTGTAAGAAATGAAGTAGAAAATTCCCTTTTTTCTTATTTTTTCATTAAAATTTAAATTATAAAATACGGGTTCCAAAATTAACTAAAAATGCTGATATATAAATTAATTGACTAAAGGAGGGTAACATAGTATATGGTATGGTGCAGTCTAAAAGTTCAAGTAATTTAATGCGCACAGTAGCTCTTTCGACATGAATTCTATGTCGTGAAACTTTTTTATTTTTCTTTCATCAAATGAAAATTGAATTATGTTTTTTAAAAAGTGTGGTGTAACTAACCTAAAACTAAATATATATGGTACAGCATCACTTTTCAGAAATCTTCTATCTGTAAAATTTTGGTTAAGTAAAGTCATTTTCGGTAAAATGCTCTGAACATAATACGCTATGTTCAGATGGTGTAAAATTTTCTCTTTTCAGTTTGATAAGCCATTCTTTTAATAAACCAGACGAATTTAAATGAAATGCATGAAAACTTACACGTTTCTGCTTGCATGTTTCTTTGCTTGAATTATTTGTGGATCTAAAATATGAACAGTTTTTTGATATGTTGCTTTCTTCATTTGCAGCGTAAACAAATCATGGAATACCACCGTCACGTGACTTCCGCACAAACGTTACCAACGGTGAATAACCCTCATTGCGGAAGCTGGAGAGAAGGAAGGATTGCACGCTGGCGCCATCTGTAAACATTAGAAAACAACATCACAAAATTTCAGCGTTACCTTCTTCTCCTGTCTTTTTACTCCGTGTTTGTAACATTAGATTTTCTGAAAAGTAAATTGAAATTGAAGTAAAATTTCTCAAACTTCGTTGATAGACTAAGATATAGCTGACTGATACGAAAGTTAGTTCCAAAGATCAGCGTTCCCACTTATATATATATATATATATATACATATTTACTTTTTAAATGAAGCTGTGATTTAAAGAAAAAAATCGAAATATGAGGAGTATATCGATACGATAGTTTTTTTAATGGATTTCTTTTTCAATTTTTGTTCAATAGTTCAGTTAGTGACCCATTCTTGCCGTCAGGAGGCGGGCTGTTCTTCCACTGGAGATCGTCTGCCTATTTTTATTTTTATTGATTAGCAACATGGTTTTTTCTGATGATAAAAAGTTTTGTTGTTCTGTTGTAAAAAAGAAGGAATGTGAATCCGTAAGGATATGAAAGAGCGTTCTGACGCTCGACAGCTAATATTAAATATTGTGATAGCTGCAGATATTAATGAAACAATTATGTATTATAAATGTAAATAGTGCGTCTAATTAAACGTTTGTGTCGTGAAACTTGAGCTGTGTTTATTTCGACTACTTTGTGATTACTTAGAATAAGCCGGCGAAAAAGAACAAGACCTGTCAGGTAAGAAATATTTTATCCTCTTTCTTATGAAATTTATAAAACCTGACGGGACATTTAATGGCGCCCGAACAGGGACGCCGGTAGAAAAATTTGTTCTAAGTAATAAATTCTGATTTGTTCTAATGAATAAAGTATAGAAATAGAATATAATTTATTCTAATTGAAATATGATCTCATTTTTATGAGAAGATAACATTAAAAATTTGAAATACTTTTTGTAAGTATTATTGAGAATAATTTTGAAAACATAAAATGTATGTTTATTTTTGAACTGTTCATTTGATATTTGGAACAATATGAAGAATTTGTTTATGTTGAAGAAAATGTTAATACATATTCTATGAATGCATATTTTGATTTTACATTGATTTTGCATATTTTGATTTAATAAAGAAGATTATTATTTTATATGAAAATTGTTATTTTGAATCAAAGTGTTTCGAAAATTGAATGTTTTTGTTCTCAAAACATTATTTAGAATTCTAAAATTTCTTCCCAGAATTACTTTCGATTTCGGAATATTTTTTGTTCTCGTTTTATGAAGCTTTGATTTGAAGTGTTTGTTTATTATTTTATCAGTCTTTATTTGAATTATGGAAGGCGCAACTAAATTACGCGGTTCTTATCGAGGTACCTTTACAAAATTTACTGAAAAGGTAAAAAACCTTTTAGAAACTGAAACTTGTGACATCGATTCTTGTGCTGGGTTCTTAGCACAGTTACAAGAAAAATATTCCAGAGTTGAAACGCTTGATAAAGAAATTCTTCAAATTTTACAAGGTGATGAAAAATGTACTCAGACCATGTTGGATAGCGAAATCGAAAGTGCTGATAATTATAGTAGTACTTATATTGATTTAAAAACAAAACTTGAACGTAGAATAAATTTACCTTCGGATTTAAATTCAAGTGTACTTGAAAACGAAAGTAATTCTAAAAGAAGTTTTAAGTTACCAAAAATTGAATTACAAAAGTTTGATGGTAATTTAAAGGACTGGTTATCATTTTGGGGATTATTTAAGAAAATTCATGAAGATCCAAATATTTCGGAGGTAGATAAATTTCAGTATCTACTTCAATCTACTCAAAAGGGGTCTAGAGCCAGAGAAGTCGTAGAATCTTTTCCCGTAACAGCTGAGAACTATTCACAAGCGGTTGATTGTTTACATACAAGATTTGGCAGGGAAGATGTACTAATTGAAGTTTATGTTAGGGAATTATTAAGCCTTGTGCTAAGTAATACTGTAAATCAGGAACATAAATTACCAATTGTGAAGCTTTATGATAAATTAGAAACACAGTTACGATCTTTAAAAATGCTTGGTGTAACAAGCGATAAATATGCCTCAATGTTATACCCGTTAGTTGAATCTTGTTTACCAATAGATCTTTTGCGTATTTGGGAAAGACACTTGAATTCTGTTTCTCTTAGTTCGGAAGATAAATCTTTTAATAAATTAGAAACTTTAATGCAGTTTTTACGTAATGAAATTCAAGGTGAAGAAAAAATTAATTTAGCGACAAGTGGATTTGGTTTTGAAAACAAACCCAAGAAATTTAACACAATGAAATCTAAAAATTTTCTAACACACAATAAAATTATTCCAACAGGTATGGAACTTTTAACCTCGTCCCAAAGTAAACAAAACCGAGAGCAAGAGTGCGTGTTCTGCGATAAGCCACATCTAAGTGCGGAATGTAGAAATGTAGCAAACTTGACTTATGATCAAAGAAAACAAAATGTTATGAAACGGGGAGGCTGCTTTAAATGTTTAAAATTGAACCACATTTCTAGTTCGTGTAAAAGTAGATGTAACTGTGCGATTTGTGGGAAACCCCACCATACTCTTCTCTGTAAGAATGATCCGAAATCAGCTGCGCACGCACAAAGGGTTAAAAATGACAAGAATACTTCCGATCAAGATACAACATTATCAAATGTTTCATCAACTCCCAGTGTTTTGCTACAGACACTCGTGATTAATTTAAGAGGTGAAAACAGAATTTTAAAAATTCGGGCGATTATTGATTCCGCTTCCCAAAGGTCTTACATCTTAGAAAACACTGCAAAAAAGATTGGATACTAGCCAATAAGAAAAGAAAAACTGAAGCATTCCTTATTTGGTGGTTCGAACACGAATACTTTGACACACAATGTTTACAAAGCTTACCTTTCTGATGTCAGCGAAACTTATCGTTGCAATTTTGAAGTTTTGAGTCAGCCTACAATTTGTTTTACTATGCCACCGGTCACTCAAGAACTGTGTGAAGATGATTTATCAGGTACGGGGATACATTAGAAGATTGTCTTAACCCCATAGAGCTCCTTATAGGTGCAGATGTAGCTGGCAAATTAATGACAGGAAAGCTGAAGAATCTGAAGTCCGGCCTGACCGCTATTGAAACAAGGCTAGGTTGGACTGTTATGGGACGCACTAAGAAGTTTACTGAAGATACTGAAAACCTTGTAGTCACTTCGATGTTAGCTAGAGAAGTAAAAATTTCTGATCTGTGGGAATTAGATGTCCTAGGAATTAAGGATCCTGCAGAGAAACAGTCAAAGGAAGAACTTGAAGAAGCATCCAAAAATCATTTTGAGAAAACTCTAAGTAGAGATGATGACGGACGCTATGTTGTAAAATTACCATGGATAGAAGGACACCAAGAACTCCCAGATAACAAAACAATTGCTGAACGAAGGCTAAAATCAACTGTGAGGACTCTGAAGAATAAGGGTCTTATTGAAGATTATGAAGAAGTTTTTTGTCAGTGGCTTGGTGAAGAAATAATTGAAGAAGTAAATACTGATGAATTCGAGAAGATAGATTGCCATTATCTGCCTCATAGAGCAGTTATAAAAGAGCATTCAACTTCAACGACAACAATTCGTCCTGTTTTCGATGCTTCTGCAAAAGAAAAGAACAGTTACTCTTTGAACGATTGCCTAGCTAAAGGTCCTAACTACATGGAGTTGATTCCTAACATTTTGAATAAATTTCGTTTGAACAAGTATGGGGTAGTATCAGACATTCGCAAAGCATTTCTACAAATAAGAATAAATGAAGAAGATTGTGATTTTCTAAGATTTCTGTGGTGGGAGGGCGGTGATCCTAATAAAGTGAAGATTTACAGACATCGTCGAGTAGTATTTGGGGTAAACTGCAGCCCATTTCTTTTAGGAGCTACTCTAAATTTCCACCTAAGTAATGTTCCAGATTATTTGCAAGAGATTGCTTCTAAACTTAAAAACTCTATGTATGTCGACAACTGTGTTACAAGTTGCAGTTCCGAAGAAGAAGTAATTAATTTTATGGCACAATCTAAAGAAATCATGTCAGCGGGATGTTTTGATCTTAGAGGATGGATAGGTAATGGTCTACCACCAAGTGTGTACGGAATTCCTGAAGAAGATTTTCCAGAGACTGTCTCAGTTTTGGGCTTAAATTGGAATATTCTGGAAGATACTCTATACTGTAGTTTAAAGTTTGATGAGTGCGAAAATGCAAATCTAAGTAAGCGATTTATCCTGTCCTTAGCAAGTAAGATTTTTGACGACATTGGGTTTCTCTGTCCTGTCACTTTAATTGCAAAGATCATAATGTAAGAATGTTGGCGTAGGAAACTGCCCTGGGATGCCAAGCTACCAGATGACATCGAGAAAAAATTTCTGAAATGGGAAAATGCATGGAAGGCATTAGAATCCCTAGAAGGATATTAGAAAATCATGCTCTAAATACAAATGTGTCATTCCATGTGTTTTGTGATGCATCAAGCCACGCTTATGCAACTTGTATATATATCAGACAAGAAAATAATTTTCGTGTGAGATGTCAATTGGTTCAAGCTCGTGCTCGAGTAGCACCCTTGAAATCAGTCTCCATTCCGAGACTAGAATTATTAGCATGTTGTTTAGGTGTTAGATTAATGAATTCTATAAAAGGAGACTTCTGTGACAGCCAAGTTCAAACTTTCTATTGGTCTGACTCCATGAACGCATTGTTCTGGATAAAAAATCAAGAACCATGGGGAGTATTTGTGCTGAATCGTACCAGAGAAATAAGATCTTTGAGTCATCCCAACGACTGGAGATACGTCCCGGGTAACTTAAATCCAGCTGACCTTCCATCAAGAGGTTGCAATGCTGATGCTTTACTCAAATCCCTTTGGTGGGAGGGTCCGGAATTTTTGAAGACACCAACGAGTCAATGGCCGAGACAAGAAATCTCACCCGAAATACAGATTGTCAATTCAGAAAAAAAAAGGTCGATCATTTCTGCTCTAAGTACTGAAATTACTGAGAAGTTTTATGAGAGATACTCGTCTTACGTGAAATTATTAAGAGTTACGGCATGGATATACAGATTCATCTCGAATCTTCGAAATCATTCTAAACGAAATTCTGGGGATCTTACGAATAAAGAACTTAAACATGCTGAATTAATCCTGTTAAAGATTGTTCAAAGGGAAGACTTTCCTAAAGGAATAGATGATCGTTTACGAAAACTTCATCCCACCGTTGACAAAGATGGCCTTCTAAGGGTAAAGTCTCTTATACTTAGAAGTAAAGATAATACAGACTTTCGTTTGCCTATCATTTTACCAGGAAATCATTACATCGTGCAGAAATTGATAGAATGGAAAAATAACGAATTAAACCACGCAGGAGTACAAATATTAATGAACCATCTCCGAGAAAAATATTGGATTCTCAGGTGCAGAAAGTCCATACGGCAAGTTACCTTACGTTGTATAAGATGCAAACGCTTCACCGTAAATTCTGTTCAGCCTGAAATCACCGCCTTGCCGGAAGACAGGATCAGAGATGCTGCTATCTTTGAAATTACCGGGGTTGATTTAGCCGGACCTTTGTACTTGAAAAATGGTAAAAAATGTTGGATTGTGCTGTACACCTGCGCTGTTTACAGAGCGGTACATCTTGAATTATTAACATCATTATCCTCTGAAGCATTTTTGCAAACCCTGCGAAGATTTGTTGCGAGAAGGGGTCGACCTTCTGTAATATACAGCGATCGAGGCACAAATTTTTCAGGAGCTTCGAAGCTATTTACTGATCCTATACTTGCAAAAATACGGGAGGAAGCCCTAGTACAGAACATAATATGGAAGTTTATCCCCCCAGCTTCACCATGGTGGGGTGGCTGGTGGGAACGCTTAATAGGCTGTACAAAGCAAATTTTGAGAAGAGTATTAGGACGAGCAGCTCTAGATTTTGAAGAACTTTACACAATTATATGTGATATCGAATGTTTGATGAATTCCAGACCATTAACTACTATTTCTGAGGATCCCGATGATTTAATTCCATTGACTCCGAGCATGTTTTTGCAAGGAATTAAAGAAACTGGTCTTCCTGACCTAGATAACTTCGAAAATGTGAATTTAAAAAGAAGACTTCGATATTTGCTAAAATTGAAGAAAGATTTACGGAAAAGATTCAGAATTGAATATCTAGGACAATTAAAAAATTCAAAGGGTATCGCTAAGACTGACAAAAAATTGCTGTAGGAGACATAGTTCTCGTCGCTCATGATAATCAAAAAAGAATCAACTGGCCATTAGCCAGAGTTGTGGAAACTTATCCTGGTAAAGACGGAATAGTTCGAGTGGCAAAAATCAAGACAGAAAATGGGTTTTTGATACGCCCAGTTCAAAGACTTTATCCGTTAGAGATCTCTTCTGATGAATTCAGTGATTTTCGTGCAAAGTATGCTGCAAATGGAACTTTGATACCTACTCGTTCTACACCGAAAAGATGCCCTGATCCCTCTGAACTGTCTAGATCTGTTTCAAAGAATGTCAAGAAATCTGTTGAGATACCTGACGAAAAACAACGATTTACCAGGAGGGGTAGATCCATTAGAGCTCCAGATAGACTGAATTTATAATTAACTGATAGAACTTTTATTTACCTTTTTTTTTTTTTCTCTCTCTGTTCTTTTTCATTTTTGCTTGATGTAATGTTTATTAATATGTCTTTTTTCTCTTTTTTAGTTTGATTTTGTACAAGATTGCCAGAATCAAAGGTGGGAGGATGACCCATTCTTGCCGTCAGGAGGCGGGCTGTTCTTCCACTGGAGATCGTCTGCCTATTTTTATGTTTTATTGATTGGCAACATGGTTTTTTCTGATGATAAAAAGTTTGTTGTTCTGTTGTAAAAAAGAAGGAATGTGAATCCGTAAGGATATGAAAGAGCGTTCTGACGCTCGACAGCTAATATTAAATATTGTGATAGCTGCAGATATTAATGAAACAATTATGTATTATAAATGTAAATAGTGCGTCTAATTAAACGTTTGTGTCGTGAAACTTGATCTGTGTTTATTTCGACTACTTTGTGATTACTTAGAATAAGCCGGCGAAAAAGAACAAGACCTGTCAGGTAAGAAATATTTTATCCTCTTTCTTATGAAATTTATAAAACCTGACGGGACAGTTAGTTTTCAATTTATATATATACAAAATATTCAACATATATCCAAGAAATATAAAATTAATTTGTACAGAAATATGATTCATTCTTATTTTATCTTCTTCCTCAAGCACGGAAGTCCTCAAGCAATCCGCGATTGTAATGAAATGCTCGCCCTCTGGTGGGCTAAGGTGAAATTATCACACCACTGAAAGCTTTCACGCTGAAACAATGATAGAACAACAAGAAAGAAGAATAATAAATACACGTGTGGCTATTATATTTACTAACAACTGCAGTTGGGAAAGCGCCATCTATCGATCATTGCAAACGCGGATAGGAAACTCTATTATAATCTGAAGGTAGGTCAAAAATGGAAAATTAAATATACAGGCATGCACTGACATGAAAAAAAGAGCCATATGTGTGTAAGATGTGTTCTGAAGTTTTTTTTTTTGGGGGGGAAGGCACTTTTAAGCAGACATCTACGCATGCACACAGAAGAAAAGCTTTATTGTGTAAAATATGTTCTAAAGCATTCTCCCAGAAAGATTTAAAAGCGCATTAGTGCAGTCACACACGTGAAAAGCGATACATGTGTTAAATCTGTCCTACAAGGCAAATTCTAAAATACCATTTACGCAGGCGAAAATTGATACATCTGTGAAATGCATCTAAAGCATTTTCTGTGAAGGATCCTTTAAATGAGCATTCACTTAGTCACATGTCTGAAAAGCCATACGTGTGTGAAATGTGCTTTAAAGGATTCTCTCAAAAGTGTCATTTAAATAGACATTTACGCACTCACACAGGTGAAAAGCCATATGTGTGTGAGATATGTTCTAAAGCATTCTCTGTGAAGGATCAGTTAAATGTGCATTCACGTAGTCACAGAGCTGAAAAGCCATACGTGTGTGAAATGTGCTTTAGAGGATTCTCTCAAAAGTGTCATTTAAATAAACATTTACGCACTCACACAGGTGAAAAGCCATATGTGTGTGAGATATGTTCTAAAGCATTCTCTGTGAAGGCTCAGTTAAATGAGCATTCACGTAGTCACACGGTTGAAAAGCTATACGTGTGTGAAATGTGTTTTAAAGGATTCTCTCGGAAACGTGATTTAAATGTGCATTCACGCACTCACACAGGGGAAAAGCCATATATGTGTGAAATATGTTCTAAAAGATTCTCTCTTAAAAATAATTTAAATGTGCATTCACGCATACACACTGCTGAAATGTGTTTCGTGTGTGAAGTCTGTTCGAGAAAATTTTGTACAAGGCCGGCTCTAAATTATCATTTTCAAACTCACACAGGCTCAAAGCTATACGTGTGTGAAATCTGCTCTAGGAAATTTTCTACAAGGCAGGTTTTAAATAACCATTTACGAACTCATACAGGAGAAAAGCCATACGTATGTGAAACCTGTTCTAAAGGATTTTCTCACAAGCATAACTTAAAGAAGCATGCACGCACTCACACGGGCGAGAAGCCATACATGTGTGAAATGTGTCGTAAAAGATTCACACAGAAGAGTAATTTAAATGCGCATTTACGCACTCACACAAGGAAAAAGCCATACGTGTGTGGAGTATGTTCTAAAGGATATTCTCAAAACGGCGATCTAACAAAGCATTTACGCATTCATGTAAAATGAATCATGTACGTGTTTAAAGCCTTATGTTAGTGAAATATGTTCTAGAAAGTTTTATGCAAGGGACAATTTGAATACACTGTAGTGATCTCAAGAGTTAGTTTCCGAACTGATGCAGGAGGAAAGCCATGTGTGTTCTAAATGTTTTTCTAGAAAATAAAAATAAACGCAAGAAAAGACATGTGTGTGAAATAGGTTCTAAATGATGAAATGTCTGGCTGGACATTTGCGCAACCATACAGAAAAGAAGCCATATGTGTGTTGTAAAAGTTTGTGGTATAAACTCATATAAACTATAAGACTTAATTCTGAACTGTATATATATATATGTTTATTACACCTCAACTTGTATTTGTAGATTATCTGTAACCTGTTTGTAACTAGCGGTTGTAATGGTATCTTTCGTGTTCGTTTTGTGTATGTTTATTAAAGTTGTGTATTTCAAACACGGCTTCTTAAATGTATCTTAAATCATGCTAACATTAATAAGATTTACTGTTTACGCTCGCTAGTATCATAATGATACGTAACAATGCATGGCGGCAGCGATTAAAAGCTAGTAATTAACTTTTACAAAGTTTCGTTTTCACCGGCGTTCGTTTTGTTCCTAAAACATGACACTTACCACTGCAGCTTCAGCTTATCAAATTTCACCGACAGAACCTTTCCCATTTTCAACGCCAACTGAGTATCCGAAATGGAAACAAAGGGAGGCATACTATTGTAACAATCGCAGCTATCGTAGATCACAAGTCGGATCGTAGTCGTAATTTTGATACAAATGTAACGCCATCGGCCATATTGAATCGTAAAGTTGTGATTGTTGACATAAAAATTTGCGACTGCCTGCGCTCTCCCGTAAGCTCTCACAAGCCTCTCACAAGTAAGATGGCGGATATTAGGGTTGATCAATGAGAAATAAAATATTTATTTATTTTTGTGTGTGGAGTGTTATTATTCATACAGAAAATGAAATTAAAACCTTTGTATAATTTTAAAATGACAAGATTTACTTCATTAAACGTGATATCGCACAAACACGAAAACGTCCAATATCTA
This sequence comes from Salticus scenicus, assembly GCA_963930645.1. NCBI lineage: Eukaryota > Metazoa > Arthropoda > Arachnida > Araneae > Salticidae > Salticus > Salticus scenicus. Next base: position 250,277,755 of record OZ005660.1, on the reverse strand, counting down.
TGATTCATTATTTAAAAAATCGCTATAACTTGTATAATAATGTGAGATGAACAGCATATTTCTGATTTTTTATGATAATTATAATTATTATTACTATTATTATTAACTGTATGTATATTATTTTGTATCGTTTGTTCCTTGTTAAAAAAGTCATACTATATTTTTACACTAATGGTACTGAATGCGTTAAGTACTCCTTAAATATCATTCACAGGTATAAATGAATTCTTTTAGTAATACATATATGATATACTTATTAATAAGTCTTTCCTCGCCATTCTTTCTGCAGACAAGTAGGAAGTTTTAGTGATTTTGCATGTTAAGTAGTTTGACCCCTAATTTATCACAGAAGTCATTAAATAATATAAAGCAGCTTGATACAACTACAAACCTAAATTCTAAATTGATTTTCATCAAAATTATTTAAATTGTAGAGTTAAAATACTTATTAGGAAAAAGAAAAACTCTATATGTGGGGAATTAATTTTGTATCTAAAAGTAGATTATGAGAGAGTTACTTTCTAGAATTTTTAAGCTGTTGATGAAATGCTAAAATTCATTAATATAATTTTTTTTTATTCACAAAATTTATATACAGTCTCTTTTTTTATAAGATTATTGTAACTCCTACATTCTTGAGATATTTTAACTCCTACAATATTTTAAGCATTAAAATTCAGAAATATTCTTTAAAGTTTCAACTTTCCAAATTTAGGTATATACTATACATTATGTTTACTTTAATTTTTTTATTGAATTGAAACATTTATGTTTAATAGTTTTAATTTAAGTAATGATTTAAAAGCATGGGATAATTTGGGTACACATTGCATTTTATTAATTAGGGAATGAAAAATAATCATTTTATACTCCTGCATCATCGTTACTTAAGGTTGTATATGCTGAAAATATGCTTGCAATACTGATATTGACAAAAGTTTTCTTTTCTAAAGATAGCAATGTAAACATATCCATATATTATTAATTTAAATTAAGGTATACTGATTCAAATTTATCATTTGAGATAAAAATGTTTCCACCACTTGTGCAAAGTAGCTTTTGAATTGGTTTTTATAATCATTTTCATTCAATTTTGTGTCCTCTAAAATGACCTCTTTTTCAAAATTGAATGTTTTCTATTTTCTTATAAAATAAGACATTGCATATTTTCTCCTCTTTTACCAATAAAAAATTCTCATCACCTTATACGTAAAAAATAGAGTAAGATAATCATATTTTGTGGCGAGTAGTTTTTTTTTTTTTTTCAGTGAGTATAATATAAGTTGAAATTTTGGGCTCTGATACTGCTATCCCACTTAAATTTTAAAACACTTTATTATGAAAGGTGCTACATTGAGTGAGAAAATGTTACATAATTTTTTTTATTTCTAATTAAATCTTCATGTAATGCAGAGTTAAATAAATGCTTTGCTTAGTAGGGGATCTAATAATATCTTATGTGTTTAAATTTTGAGTTATTTTTTAAATATTTCTGGGTTATTCTTTTATAGATAAAATAATTTATTGTGCTTTAAGTTACATTGAAATTAAAAGGTTTGTAACCCAGCTATCTCACTGTTTCAATTAATTAATAAATTGCTTAATTTAAGATTTTAAATTAGTGTTTTTTTCATGATTTAAGGAGAGGGGGGGGATATGAATTTTCTTGCTGTTAATTTAGATTTTTTTTTTTTTTTTTTTTACTTGTTGCATTGGCATTTTATAAGACAACTTGTTGTTACAATACACTTTTAAAGCAAAAGAAAAAAAAAAAAAAAGTCAAATAAATTTGGGTTTTGCTTTGTATAGAGGGCACGCATAATTTTGATTTACTTATTGGTGAATTGATTCACAAGAGTTGTTTTTCACTTTTAAGATTTTGAACTTTGTGTGTAAAATGATTTTTTTTTTTTTGGGGGGGGGGGAGGGGGGAACACTGCTCTGCAAAAAGAAAAAAAAAATTCGACACCTGCTACCATTCTTGCTCAACTTATGTGAAATGATCTCCTGAATCCGAATGTGACTCCCATTTTGCCTAGTCACCCACCGTTTTCTAGATACACCACCTCCTCTCTGATTTTTTTCCCTGTTTGATAATTTTATGACCATGAATTTGATTTGAAGAATTAAAAATAATTTAACACCTAAAAGCAAAAAAAATATAAAGTTTAAAAAATAACATTAATAACAGATTAAAAAAATATAAGATATGTAATGCATAATTTCAGTTTCCTGCCCAAAATTTTTCCCTTGTCGCAAATGTCAATGTTTTAGAATTTTCCAACTCTGTAACCCCTCAGAAGGCATTTAATGGTTAAAATAATCCTCTCCCCTCCTAGAAATCAAATTCATAGCCATAAAATCACTGAAAAATGATAAAAAAAATAGGGTGCCATTCCTAAAAAACGGTGGGTGATAGGGCAAAATGGGCATAATATTCGAATTCAGGAAGTCATTTTACATAAGAATATACTGAAATGGTGTCAGATGCAACTTTCATGCTGATCAGTTTAATGGAACTAGCTGTTTTTGTTTAAAAATGCATCCAATTTTAAAAGAGTCTTTTTCTGCATCACAATCACATCTTTTGCACCATAATATTTGCATATTTTAGAATCCAAGTGGTTTCAAGAATGACACATAATCCTTTAATTTAAGTGTTATAATTGCCATTTGGTACTTTCATATTAATCACATGCTGGCAATTTATACTTTAGTATTATCTTGGCTCATGAAATACAGTCGCCTGGTTACCATAGCCAACCAGTATATTTTAACTGGCAACATGGTTTTCAACTTTGAAACTTAATTTAAGAAAAAAAAAAATTGGTTCTAGATTCGGGCTCTGTTTCCACTCACGATATAAGCAAACTCTCAGCGTTTTCATTCTCGCTTCTCTTACTACATTTTGAGACACCATGTTAAATCAATACACTATTAGGGAAGTTACACCACTTTTCTCCATATATATTTCACAACTTGATGTTAAACTGGCATTGGTCTAGACAGCTCCTCGTTTGCATGTGCTTTGCAACCAGGAGCTGAATCGTTGTGCTGGTGTAATGATATATTGATAGTGATAGTGTATTAATTTAGTGAAATTATTAAAACTGTTATTTGTATAACTTAAATAGTTATATTACTGTTATTAATAAACTCATTATTTAAATGTATTTCAAGTTAAAACGTCTAATAAAATTTACGACATTTCACTTTAAAAAAATTTTTTGGAAAAATGCTTACAAATAGAAATACTATATATGACATCACTTTCTACAATGTACTGTCAGTGTGACGTCAAACTGACTCCAAAAAAACAAGCTATCTTTATTTTCTATATCGTTTAATAGTAAGACTACATGTTATGATAATAACCTTAAATTTGTATGATATCTTTAACTCTATTTTGTTTGAATTTCTATTTTTAAATAAAAGCATCACTAAAAAAATAATCATCTGTAACAAGAAAATTATCTTAAACCGAACAGAACAAGGGCTCGTAACCCCGATGCCTGCAGCAGCTTATACGTGGGCTGCTAATAACATGAAAAATTCTCAAAAATTAACCTTGAACCGAATGAGCCTCTGACTCGTGTTTCCGCTGCCTGTGGCTGTGGCACTGTATAGCAGGCATGCTACACACACGCTGCAAAATCCACTTTTCTCCACCAGGGGGCACAGTATGTTGTGTACAAACCACCAATTGCCTTGAATTTCCAAGACCTTTCAAATAAGGTGTCACATGGTGTTATCAACTGCAAAATCTTTTAGTTGCACTTTCCACCGCCAGGGGGCACAATCTGTTCTGTATGAACATCACCAACGGTCAGAAAATATCAAGACCTTTAAAATAAGTTGTAACATGATAGTCTACTACGAAATCACTTAGTTCCACTGTTCACCACCAGGGGGCACACTATATTGTATAAACAACCCCAATCAACATGAAATTTCAAGACCTTTATCACCAATCTCCTTCAATTTGCAAGACCTTTCAAATAAGGTGTCACAGGGTGGTGTCAAGTACAAAATCCTTTAGTTGCACTTTCCACCGATAGAGGGTACAGTGTGTTCTCTATGAACATCACCAACAGTCAGGAAATACCAAGACCTTTAAAATAAGGTGTAACATGATAGGGCCTACTACAAAATCACCTAGTTCCATTTTTCACCACCAGGAGGCACACTATATTGTATTCAAACATATCCAATCAACATGAAATTTCAAGAGCTTTAAAATGAAGTGCTACAAGTGTGGGTCTAGACCGGATTTTCCTCTCAAACTAATCCCCCCCCCCTCCGTGAAATTGATATTTTTGTATTAGAGTCTAGTCCCCCCTATGCACAATTTCTTCACCGTGAAGTAATTTGGAACTGAGTTAACTCATAAACATGCTTTTAACCTCTGCCCCCCCCCCGCTCCAGGGGGTGACCATTCGACTTTTTATATTTTTCTCTTTTGATGACACATCTACAGACCAAGACCTTTTTTTAGACTCCTCAACCAAATTTTTACACCTAGCCATTCTCTCAATTTAGTGGATACAGATAAAACACGTTACAAATTAATATATAGATAATTGAAATTTCATTTAGAAAGATTGGAGTGTAAGGCTGATTTTTTATACAAACTATGTGAAAAATACCAGAGCCGGGAATCAAGCCCGGGTTATCTGCTTCCAGTGAGCTACCCAGGCTGATAACCAGCTCGGCATTTCTCACATAATATCCATTGGCAAGGTCACCGAGTCTGCAAACACAGATATAACAAGTGAGAATATTTTTCGTAGCACAACTCCATTAGACCACAAATTTTCCAATTAGAAATTACTAGCTGGAACCCATGTAATGTTTCAAACATTGTTGCATCATTATTTAAATGTATTTCAAGTTAAAACATCTAATATAAGTTACGACATTTCACTTACAAAAAGAAATGCGGAAAAATTCTTATAAATAGAAATGAACCTTAAATATGTATGATTTCATATCTTTAACTCGATTTTGTTCGAATTTCTGTTTTTAAATGAAAGCATCGCGAAAAAATAATCATCTGTAACAAAAAAATTACCTCGAAGCGAACAATACTCTGCCTTGTGACCCAGGTGCCTGCAGCAGTGCACACACGGGCCACTACTAACATAAAAAATTCCCAAAAATTAACTTGGAACCGAACGAACCCACCTGGCGTTGACCAGGCCCATGATAATAACCTTAAATTTCTATGATTTCATATCTTTAACTCGATTTTGTTTGAATTTCTATCTTTAAATGAAAGCATTGCGAAAAAAATAATCATCTGTAACAAAAAAAATTACCTCAAACCGAACGGAACTTGGGACCATGGTGCCTGCGGCAGCGTATATGCAGGCCGCTAATAACATGAAAAAATTCTCAAAACTTAACCTTGAACTGAACAAACCTTTGACTCGTGTTTCCGCTACCAGTGGCTGCAGAATGCTACACAAAATTCACTTTCTTCCACCAGGTGGCGTAGTATGTTGTATACGAACATCACCAGTTGCCTTAAATTTCCAAGACCTTTCGAATAAGGTGTCACATGGTGGTGTCAACTGCAAAATCCTTTAGTTGAGCTTTCCACTGCCAGAGGGTACAGTGTGTTCTGTACGAACATCACCAATGGTCAGGAAATACTAAGACCTTTAAAATAAGGTGTAATATGATGGGGTCTACTACAAAATCACCTAGTTCCATTTTTCACCACCAGGGGGCACACTATATTGTATACAAACATCCCCAATCTACCCGAAATTTCAAGTCATTTAAAATGTGGTGCTACATGTGTGTCTAAAAGGGATTTCCTTCTTAAACTAACTCCCCCCCCCCCCCAAAAAAAAAAAAAAAAAAAAAAATCTACTTTTCCTCTTTAAAATCGAAAATTCCAAAATCACAGAAATTGATTTTATAGTATTCGAGTCTAGTCCCCCCATGTTCAACTTCTTCACCGTGAAGTAATTTGGAGCTAAGTTAAGCTCGCAAACATGTTTTTATCTCCTGCCCCAACACCTCTGCCAAATTTTTACACCAAGCTGTTCTCTCGATTTAGTGGATACAGACAAAACACGTGTCAAATTAATATATAGATATTCAATAATACATCAACCATGAAATTTCATTTACAAATATTGTAGTGGAAGACTGATTTTTTTTTTTTTTTTTTTTTTTATACCAACTACGTGAAAAATCAACCTCACACTCCAATCTTTCTAAATGAAGTTTCTAATTTTACAGCAAATTCAGAAAACTTTCTACGAATTATTTTCACACATTTATCTTGATTTATAGAAAACTGGCCCTTCAGAGAGGTGGCCTTTCAAAAAAGGTTTGTCCTATGGCACAATTTGCCAGTGTTCTAAAAATTACTACCAAATCAATATCTGACTTGCACTCGACTACCTAAATATGTAATCTGACAAATAAAATACAGAGTTAAGTTATAATGTAACTGTTCATTCTTATCCAGTAAACATTAAATAAAACCTAAGAGAAAGTACTAAATACTGTGCCTATATTTATCGAACAGGTCAAAAGGTTTCATCTTTCTAACGAGTTAATATTTTAGATGTTTACCAGAAAACTTAGTTGGTATAGGGGATTAGAATCTGCGAATAATTCTGATTTAGAATCGATCAATAAAATAACTGATTTAAATAAATGTGTGATGAGTGAGAAAGAAATTAAAAATTGTTAAATATTTTTTTATGTAAAATTTTGTAGTAAGGAAGAAAAAAAAAAGCGAGAGGAGATGTGTTATTTTCTTCACTGGCAACAAAAAAAAAAAAAAAGTTTTAAAAAGATAAATTACAATTTTTTAGCCATCTGTAAATGTAATATGGTTAAAAAGAAAAAAAAAAAAAATGTAATACTGCATTTGTATTTACATAAAGAAAAGAAAAATCTATTTCATGCGAATGCTACGGTAAACTCAAATATTGAATGAGAAGATCCCTTTGCAGAACAAGTTGCACAGCAAACTTACTCCAAATATTTGAACTGTAAGTTTACTTTCCAACGTTGGTTTAAATCAGCCTAGTATTTCAAAAGTTATCATGAAGGCATATTTTCAAGTGACTGCAACTTGAAAACAAAATGGCAGAGCAAGTTGTCCAGTGAACTTATCATCAAAACATTTATATAAGTTCACTACCCAACTTTGGCTTGAATTGATTGATTAATTCAGTGTTTCAATAGTTATTGTAATAATAAATTTTCAATTAGCCCTAATTAATTTAAGGTATCCGGGGTTTTTTTTTTTTTTTTGTAAGAAAAGAGCGGATGAATTTCATTAATAAACTTGGTTGAGATACTTATATGGCCTATGTATATATCAAAATTCAAGCAAATCCAACCTTAAATACACTTTTCACAATGTGGATTTGTAATTTTCAAGTGAACTCTTGAAAATAAAATAGCACAGCAACCATCGTTAATGAACTCATCCTAGATATTTGTAAGATAAGTTCGCTGTCCAATTTTGGTTCGATTTGGAGTATTATTTTGGAAGTTACTGTGATGACAAAATTTCTATTATATATAGATTAAAAAAAAAAAAAGTGATTGTAGTAGGTTGATTTCTAAAGAAATCAACCTTGATTTCTAAAGAAATCAACCTAAAACTGATTTACGTACATGGGTGCTGGCAGAGAAGGAAATCTAAATATATTTAATACTATTTATTTAATGTTTTGCAAAAAAAAAGAAAAAATCAAGTTTTTTTTTTCCCCCATAGCTTAATTCAGGATAATTTTTTAAATATAAAGTTTTTAAATTATAATATTTAATATAAATAAAGCTTAAAGCTTTTAAATTTTCTTTTAGGCTCTTTCGGTAGATTTTACCAATTGCCCACTGCATAGCTCTGCTAGATTAATATGTAATGTCACAGTGTAAAGTAAAAGAAGAGAAAAAGAAAAACTGCACTCGCTGTTGATTTCATTCTACCATCATCTATGTTTACATAAATCTTTAAATAATATAGATAATTTTTGGATGTAATATGCACTAAAATGGACATGTCTATATTATGTTCACACATTTATTTATTTTGGCTTAAAGACACTTATTACATAAAAATACATTTCAATGTAATATCTACAAGATCTGGTGAAAAATCTAAATCTAGCTGTAATATGGACATATCATATTATGTACTTTGACCAAATCTACATGAATTTGTGTTGACTGGGTTCTTTCTTTAACAATAATGTTCTATATACTTTTTAAAAACCAACTTCAAACTAAAAAATAACTTTTTGAAACACTAATCAGTAGAATAATAGTTGTAGTGATTATATAATTATATATATATATATTAGATAACAGATGTATAAAGACATTAATTAGATTTAATTTTTCAAAAGCTGCTTTTTGATGTTAGAAAATGAAAGATTACAAGGAAATATTTTTAAGTATCTTGCTTTTAAACAACTTCAAAATTACTTTTTGACACTTTGTTTATATTGAAAAAATTAGACTAACCCCTCTATTTTCCATTTTGTGTAGGACTTTTACAAAATACATAAATAAAAGAGAAAATATTTTATAAATAAAACACTCTTAAATGAACTTTTTATTACGAAAATAGGAAAAGTACTATATGTGTAAGTTTAACTAGGATGTTAATATATAGTTTTATTTTATGTTTTTTTGTCTACTTATACATCACACAAAAGACACTTTTTACTGAAAAATGAAATGTAATCAATCACTTCATTCGTATTTAAAAATTGGTAAATATATCATATTTTTTTTTTTTTTTCAAATGTTTGTAAATATAAACATTGTATTGCACACGGCACACCGGACACACCTACATATCAGCCAATCAGTGAAGCCAATCGTTAAAATAATCGAATTGCCAGTTACCGGAAATCACAAATTTGCGATCGAAGGGTTGCCATTTGTGATAGTCACAAATGTTACAATAGTATCATAATTTGTGAGCCGATCGCAAATTCCAGGACTTGTGATCTACGATTACGATAGCTGCGACTGTTACAATAGTATGCCTCCCAAAGATTGTTACGTTTTCGCATAGCTTCAGGCTTAAAAAAAAAATCCGAAGAGGACCAAGTGGATGCTCTGATTTATATAATGGGTGACAAAGCGGGAGATATTTTTCTATCACTCAACATCTCGAATGACGATAAGAAGAAATTTTAAACGGTAATCGAAAACTTAGATAACCATTTTGTTGTGAAACGAAACGTAATTTTTGAAAGAGCTCAGTTTAATCGTAGGTTACTAAAAAAAGGTCAGTTAATGATATTTTAACTGATTTGTATGCCTTAACTGATTAAAGTGATTATGGTAATCTTCATGACGAACTACTTAGAGATCGCATTATTGTCGGTATTACCCATCAATCTCCTTGTGAAAACTAAGAGACTACAACTTGATTCTCAATTAACTCTACAAACTGTTATTGATAAAGTTCGTTTATCGGTTGTAGGAGTTAAGGCCGATTGACTCCTGATGTGTCCTAGTCCTAGGGGGGGGAATGCCCTCCGTGGGGGTCTTTCTAAGGGGTCCTAGCCCGTATTTACGCGAGTTTCGGAGGAAACTACGGAAAACTCCGAACGGCTAGGTCGATGAGCGCGACCTGGGATGGAACCCGGCACCTCCCATCTACCAGCTTTGAGCGCAGAACCGCTCGGCCGCTGGTGGGCAGTTCGTTTATCGGAATCTATCAATAACGCTTCTGAATTAATTTCAGAGATTTTATCGGTTTCATCAAAACATAAATTCTGGTGATAAAAATCTTGAGTCTTTAAGTATCATAATATTGAAAAGAAACTTTCAAACAATCTATTTTATTAAAACAAAACACTGCGTCAACAAAACAGATTCTCGGATATCCGAAACCTAAATATTTCACCCGTATATATTCAAACAATTTAATTGGTTGATGCTAAAACATTTCGACTAAAAATCGAATCTTTAAGCTACTAGTTTTCGCCATGGTAGTACAATCCTCAGGTACGATCACTGAGCTGAAGAACAACTGGAGGAAATGCTAGACCGGTTTTCGCGTGCCGTTTTTTGTAGGTTTGTCTTCCGAGCGTTGCATGGCAAAAAGCATTTGATATATTTATATTTCAAAGTAAAATTGTGTAAAGGTTGTCTGTTCGAACAACCGTATGCTAAACATGACATTACAATTTTAAATTTCAATTCTTTAAAGATTATAATAGTAATAGACGACCCGACAAATGTTACTTGGCAGGCGAACGATTGCAGAAAAACTGGCACGCACGAACACTGTGTAAAAGTATTGGAAGCATTTGCTCCAGTTGTTCTTCAGCTCAGTGGGTACGATAACGGAATGGAGTTAAATCCGGTCCACAATCGAGCTTTTCAGGACGCATACATAGATATAGTAATAAGACATAGATTGATCAGCGAGGGCGAAAAAGTGATGCTTTTTTTACTCTGGGAAAGACGACCATTTTACTCTCTTATGGATGTCTTTCCCCGAGTGAATATACATGGGAATACACACAGATAATCTAGCAAATAAAATTTATGAATAATTTATGTACTAAAGATGAAGGAAAAAACTCCAGATACTCATTTTTCTTCTCACTTTTCTTCTTCTTTTTTTTTTTTTTTTTGTATGGAATAACGACATTTACAGAAATTTATCGTATCATCTGCTATTTCTGTCTGGTTAGAAGTTTTTTCTGTTGAAAAAACTATTGGACTTTCCTCATTTTCTGAGATATTCGAATTAACCCTTTAACAGCCAATCGCAATACAATCGGTAACAAAAGTGTCCGAACACTAGCAAAAATTCCTATGAAAAAAAAGTACACTTCATACGGTTTTGTTTAATAAATCTTTATCGAATCGTGTTCTAAAATCTAAAACAATTGGAACATCCTTAGCTTCAAGAAAATTAGTGTTAACCCTGTAACTGCCAATCGCAACATGAAGAAGAAATTGAGTTTACTCAGAAATGGATATAAGGATTTTGATTAAAGTTTGGAGTTAAGTGTCTTTTTTTTTTTTTTTTTTTACAGAACTAAAACGTTTGGACATATCCTCTTCAGGATAATTTACGTTAACCCTTTAACTGACAATCGCAACATATATTAGAAATTGGTTTTACTCGAAAATGTATAGAACGATTTTTATAAAAGTTTGGGGTTAAGTGTTCTTTAGAGAACTAAAATGACTAGAAATATCCTCATCTTCAGGAAAATTCGCGTTAATCCTTTAACGGCCTGTCGCAACATATAATAGAAATTAGGTTTACTCGGAAATGGATATAACGATTTTTATAAAAGTTTGGGGTTAAGTGTTCTTTAGAGAGCTAAAACGAATGAACATATCGTCATCTTCAGGAAAAATAACGTTAATCCTTTACCGGCCAGTCGCAATTTATAGCATAAAATGGGTTCACTCGGAAGTGAATGTAGTGATTTTAATTAAATTTTGGGATTAAGTTTTTTTTTTTTTTTTTTTTTTTTTTTTTTTTAAAGAGAGCTAAAACAATTGTACATATTCTCTTCTTCAGGAAATTTTGCTTTAACCCTTTAAGAGGGGACAATACCTAATCTCGCGGGCAACCTTCGCCCATGTTATTCTATGGGAAAATTTGTTGCTACAATTACACATTACCTAATGAATATTTTTAAATTCTGTTTTCGCAGTCAGAAAATTCCTAGCCGTTAAATGTGTACTCTTTTTTGAAAAATTCATTTTATTTTTTATTTTTACATTTTAATTTTGAGTTCAAAAATGCGATATTTCACAAAATACATTTTTCTCATTTTCTAATTGCAAAATGAAATACTAAAATTTTAAAAAATCAATTTTTGGAAAACAAGTACTAATTTAACGCTTATGAATTTTCTAAATGTGAAAACAGAATTGAAAAATATTCATTAGGTAAGGAGTAATTATGTAAACAAATTTTCCCATAGAATAACATGGGCGAAGGCTGCCGGCGAGATTAGGTGTTGCCCGCCCTTAACTGCCAATCGCAACAAATAATAGGAATTAGGTTTACTCGGAAATAAATGTATTGATTTTGATTAGAGAGCTAAAACGATTGGACATATCTTCATCTTCAGGAAAACTTACGTTAACCCTTTAACGGCCAGTCACAATATATAGCAGAAATTGGGTTTACTCGGAAATGGAGCGCGGACAGGTGGGCAAGCAGACAGGCAGAAAAAGTAATTAATGTCATAATATTTTTCTTAAACCTTGTTCGAAACTGTAAGAAACGCTTAACACAACCAAAAATGCAATTCTAGCAATTTCGAATTATAGACTCTAATATGAAAAAAATTCGACCAAACTTGTATTCAGTTGGACCTTGACCTAAACTTGTGCTGATTAGATTTGGGAATCAATCGCTCAATAGGTAGTGCTGCCATCCTATTTTTATTCTAAGTACTTAACATGACACTATAGGACAAAATTTCATATAAATGTACATAATGTGAGTTATTTTTAAGCATGAATGTAAAATTTATATGAGTTATTGATAATATTAGTAATAAACAGGAAAAAAAAAATGTGTGGATGTAGGAGCATTGCTTTCCTCCTGGCAGGGAAGAGCCCTTTTCCCGGGGCCTGTGTAAATTTTGAATGTGGATATTTTAGAAAGAACTCGTCAATATTTCTAAAACGAATGGTTGACCCATAGATCTATATTAATTTAAAACGAAGCTACCGATTTCTTTAATTTTTAATGTTAAATATATATAGAGAGAGAGAGAGAAAGAGAGAGAGAGAGAGAGAGAGAGAGAGAGATGCAGTGGAACCGCGTTAACTTGAACACTGTTAACGTGAATTACTTTTTAAATGAACTGTTCCCACAATACCCGTCAAAATGAAGATTACTTTAGTTATGTGACAATCAGTTACTGATAGCATGAACTACTGATAACATGAACATATTTTTGATCCCCCTTGAGATTCACGTTAACGAGGTTCGACTATATATCTTTTCATGTCTGCACAAAAATGATTTTTTTTTTCAGCATTTATTATTATACTACTTTAAGAAAAAAAAATCGTCTGCATTTATCATGGAAAATATCTTTAATAAATTATAACTTAATAAATAATTTGTATTGCGCAAATTTGTATAGGATTATATATAGAAGAAAGTCTTGTGGTAATACTTGTTATAATATATTAAAACAAGCGGGCATTACCTCTGCCGCTGCTAACTACATTTAAAAGAATTTTGAAAAATCGATATTACTTAAAAAATTACTTAAACTTAAAAAATATTAAAATTAAAAAAAAGAATATTCCATTAAAAAACAAAACAATTATTAAGAGATAATAGACCCCTCGAACCGGTCGCAGTCTCAATTTTATTGCTGAAACGAAAATCTGCTTTCAGAACAAAATGACTTTCCAGACAGACTGGCGCGAGCCTCTTTTTCATTATTGCGCCACTCTTTCGATTTGAAATGAGAAGTATTCGAGAAAGGTGCTTTTTAGAATCAGGACAGAACAGAACAGGACCTTGAATAGAGAAGGGGCTACGTTAAGATCGTCTTGTTTACAGACGCCCCGGTCCTAAAACAGAACAATTAAATCAATTAAGAACTAGAATTAACATTTTTCAACATTCATCAGAACTATTAAGCATTTAAGAACTTTAATATTAAGATTTAGTTTAATTACCTATCTGTAAATAGTTTTGTTTCTGTTTTCGTTTTCGTCTTACGTGTATGCTAACAAAGCATTAAAATTTCGTTTTCTCATCTAAGCAGTGTTAGTTTCATAAAGTTTCTTTAATAGATAATAGCTGCCACTTTCCACATCCGGACCTTTGGATTAGAAGTTTTCAGGTGAGACCCATCCATATTTTATTATTTAAGAAGTGAATATATTTTAGAAGAATAAATATTTATTAGAAAATTTAAGTAGTAACTGTAAGAAAATTAAGATTTGAAATATGCTGTATCGGGTCTACAAGAATAATAATTAAGTTTTAGATCAGAAGATAGCAGTAATAAAAGGAAATGCTTTAAACCGAAATTATCTCTATATATAAAAGAGCAGAGTCTGTGTGTGTGCGTGTCTGTCCGCTATAGAATCCTAGGCCATTTCACCGAGCGGGACCAAATTTGGCAAGGTTAATGTTTACAACCCGAGAAAGACAACGCAGCAAGCGATTTTACAAAATCCCCCCCCTCAAGGGAGGGAGGGGGGTGGCAAAACGTTATTTCACAAACTCCATCATATCTCAAACAAAAAAACAGATATCTGCGAATTTTTTGCTTTAAAATATAGCTAATACAAATGTCCCCAAGGGGGGTGGGGGTGGGGGCAAAACGTGATTTCACATGCGTAACACGTGATTTCGCATAATCCTATATATCTCAAACAAAAAAAATAGATATACATGAAATTTTTGCTCTAAAATATAGCTAATGCAACTATCTAAAAACCAATTTCTGGAATTTTAGAAATTCAGCCCCCAGGTGGGGCAGCAAGGGGGGGGGGCTATGGAGCAAAAACAAATAGAAATACAGTTAGGCCGTTCAAAATTGGTACAGATAGGTTTTAAAGGCCTGTAAGTCGAATGGGGATATTTTCGATTACGTAAAGTTATTAGTAGGGCAAGAAAGGGGAGGAGGGGCAAAAAATAAAAATAGTGTCAGATCGTTCAAAATTGGTACATAGGGGTTTTCGATACTTACAAATCGATTGCGGATATTTTTGAATTTGTAAAATTATTAGGAGGGGCGGTAGGGGGGTGGGGCGGTAAGGGGGGGGGCTATGGAGCAAAAACAAATAGAAATACAGTTAGGCCGTTCAAAATTGGTACAGATAGGTTTAAGAGGCCTGTAAGTCGAATGGGTATATTTTCGAAAGTGTAAAGTTATTAGGAGAGGGGAGAGGGGGGGCAAAAAAATAAAAATAGAGTTAGATCGTTCAAAATTGGTTTATAGAGGTTTTCGATACTTACAAATCAATTGCGGATATTTTCGAATTTGTAAAATTGTTAGAAGGGGCGGTAAGGGGGGTGGGGAGGTAAGGGGGGCTATGGGCAAAAACAAATAGAAATGCAGTTAGGCTGTTCAAAATTGGTACAGACAGGTTTTAAAGGCCTGCAAGTCGAATGGGGATATTTTCGAAAATGTAAAGTTATTGGGAGGGCCGGGAAGGGGGAGGGGAGGGGGGGCAAAAAAAATTAGAGTTAGATCGTTCAAAATTGGTATATAGAGGTTTTCGATACCTACAAATCGATTGGGGCTATTTTCGAATTCGTAAAATTATTACGATCAGATTACCTAATCAGATTTTGTTTCTCTTTTTTTTCACGTGATAAAAATCAATGCAATTCTGAGAATTCAGTAATTATAGTGATTCATTTAAAAATAGGGACCAGCGAAGCGGGCGTCGCCTGCTAGTATTTAATATTTTTATTGCACAGTTCCACTTAGCTAATTAACTTTTCTCTTAATTCCGTGTTTAATGGTTTTTTTTTTTTTTTATGTATACCTTTTGGATTTTTTCTTTCAATGGGAATTCGTGACATCGTTTGCTTAAAAAAAAATTATGTTTTACTTCATCTTTATTTATCAACACTTCTGTCATTTATTATTTATTTATTTATTATTTTTTAATGTATTTTATTTTATTGGCATGAAAGAAATATATTTGTATACATTTCATAAATTGATAAAATTGTAAACAAACTTTAACAAAAAATAATTTTTTCAAATTAAATTTCTGTTGAAAATCATACTTTTCATCAAAAGTAATAGAAATTACAGCTTTTTAAGGAGCAAAAATGGCCGAGAAGAATTACTCTCACTTATGAAAAAATGAAAGTTGATTTCTCCTCTGTTACGAGTTTTCAGGGGTTGCTTCCGAAACTTACGTGATTATGGGCTAGGACCCCATAGAAAGACACCCCACGAAGGCCATTACCTACCAGTTAGAGTTTTCTGGGTGAAAGAGGATAAATGGAATAATATTTCATCACGAAAATTCGAATTGTAAGCATCAGGCATCTCTTTGAATTTCAGCTCTGCACTTTATACTTAACCAAAAATTGTACTAAATTTATCAGAATATTCGAATCATTCAAAAGATTAAAATGTACGTTAATATCATAATTTCCCATTATATTCTAATATTTTTACAATATAATATATAATTCCTAATTGTAAATACAGTTTTATATACAGAAACAGCAATTTAACACCGTAGTTGAATACATCGTCTAAGTTTCATATAATATGGGAGCCCTTCCCCTGTAGCAGTTTTATTGCTACGTAACAAACTTTAAGTGTCTTTCTCTTAATTCAATGAATATTTTCGTTTTTCTTTTAATAAAATAAGCATTTGTAACGCTTTATATTAAATTTTATTTATTTCTTATCACTATTCCCATAACATAAATTTCAAAATTAATTTCAAATGAAAAATAATAAAACGTATCACACATGACTTTAAATGCACTCATAAATAGTTTTTTTTTTTTTTTTTTTTTTTTTTTTTTAAATAAGAAATTTCGTTTCTATTTTAGTGTTTGTCATAGATGCCAATATTTTAATTTATTCTGGAGTATTTTTACCCCCGCCTTTATTTTGCACCACTTTATTTACACATAGTTCGTACAGTCCTTAAATTTTCTTAATTTTCTGCGCCAGTATAATTTTTTAAAACAAATTTTGATATTTAAAAAGCCTTAACTTAGAAGGAAGTATATGGCAAAAAAATACTAGTGGGAGAGTCCTTGAAAAAAGGCGTGGCCGTACGAATCATGTTATAGAAAAAATTTTCTCCAATATATAACTTAGATAAAATAAGAAAACTAAATTTTGAAAAATAAGTAGTATGATATAAAGGCGGGGCTAAAAATATTCCGGAATAAATTAAAATGTTGGTATCTATGGCTTGTTATTAAACGTACTTTAATAATAAACTAAAAATAATGACTGTTGGTTATTTATAGTGTAATTTAAATGGATTTAATTAGAGAATTTGCCTAACTTAACCCCTATTATTATTATTATCATTATATTTATTTAATTCTGTATCACTCTCTCCCCCCCCCCCCCCTCAATATCTTCAAAAAAGCGAGAATCGATACTAAACAGTAGTTGAATCATAGTCTTAATTCAAATTACTGTAACAGGAATCTTTTACGCAAAATTGATAATGAAATAGTAATAATAATAATTAGTATAATTATAATAAAATAAATAGAGAAGAATTAAACTTATTAAATTGGGCCTAACATACAACTTTTAATGGCACCTGGGCGTGGCATTCAGTACATCTTTGTAAGCTGTTTCTACATCTCACATAAGCAAATTTTTCTGATGCTCGCATGTCGTTAATGAAATGAATTTCATAAATAAATTTTGTGCTGTTTTTCGATTTGCAAGGATGGAACACGAGCGCAGAACTCATACCGGTATTTGTTTAAGAAACTTTTCTACCTATAATATCGTTGATTTAAGGAATAGAAAATTTTATTATATTGATCGTGGTATGAGTTCTAGCCCGTGTTCCATCACTGGATTTGTTTGAAAAACATAGCAAGGGAAAAGTTAGTTTACCTGAAAATAAGGAATTACTGTTATTACTATTTTGTACGGATTAACAATAAAAAACAGAAAAAAAGGGGGGGGGGGGGGGGGTCGTCGTGATAATAGATGGGAAAACTTTTCTTAAGATATCATGAAGTGAAATTTAGTTAATAGATTAACATATTTAAATGCATTTAACAATATTTTAGAAGTATAATATATCGAATCAAATGCTTTTCTTTTTTTACATACATAACTGATACACACTTAACAGATACTATTCTAACATTTTAATTTATTCAAAAAAACTGTTGGTACACGCCCTTTTTTTTTTCACATCACTTTATTTGTAGAGAAATTTTCTTCGATGTGTAATTCCGATTAAATATTTAGAAAGAAAAATACCCTTAAAAAATTGGGAAAGAAAAAAAAAAAACAGTTACAAACGATGGTCCGGTATAAACTAAAACTCTGACATTCCTGCAACTGATTTGAGCTGGAGCTTAAAAGAAATCGGAACCCCGAGAAATGAATTTTGGCACGTTTTAGTGAATCACATGAATTGTTTTTGTAGTTTCTCGTTTCATAATTTAAATCATCCGTGTTGGTTAAGAGATTTCACACCCTTGATTAGATTATATATATGAAGGATTTATGTGTTCGTTATTGAGTATAACCAATGTTATTTACTAAATTTAATCGATTGATTGATATAAACTTGTAAAATAAGAAAAAGCCCCACCCCCAAAACATTGTATATATCAAGTGTATATCCTATCAATACATTCAATGACACAAAGCATCCATGTCAAAATGACGCAATAGGACATTCAATGACACAATACATTCAAAGAGCAATCAAATTTTGATCAAACTAACAGCAATCGCAAAACATGCGAAATACATTTTGAACCATTCTGCATAAACAGTCTTTAGAGAATAATTAATTAAAGTCGTCAACAGTTATGACCGTTGAGGCTGAATAAAACTGTTAACGACTATTAATGCTTGACAACTAATACTTTCCAACATATTAATATTCCATAGTATTGTTAGTCCCGCCTTTTTTCTCACACCAGTATCTTGTTACTTATTTAATCATATTGGCATTTGGATAATATTACTTTAAAAATTTATTGATGTTAAAAAAAGGACAAGATAAACAACACTACGGAATATTAATTAGGATGTTGGGAAGTATGCAATAACTGCATTTTTAACACCCCTTACGGAACAGTTTCCACCCTTTTTCCCGGGTACATTCAGGACTGCAACATTTTTTTACTACCACTATTTTCATACAGAAATATCTACTCTATTTCATAGTAATGCGTCGTGATTGAATAGATTAGAGATTAGTATAAAAAGTAACTGTATCCATAAAAGTGGAAAGTTCTCATCTTTGAAAGTGTTCTGAATTAAAAGATGAGACTTCCATTTCTGACCTTATCTCACTCAGTATATAAAAAGACGTTCGCAATGTACAGTAGAACCTCGATCCATCGTTTTTCATGGGGAGCGTGCACGGATTAAAAGAGAAGGATGTATTACTAATGTTACGGAAAGGTAGTAATTTTCATCTTACAGATAGAGGGCGACCAAATCTCGAAAATACACCAATCAGCGCGTTTTTACATTTCTGGCTGTTCCTTCGTTGGATGACTGAAGCCGAAGGGGCGGGCTTTCCCTTTCTTCCGATGAGTTTCAAAAATCCTACACCAGGCGGCGATCGGATCGCTTACTCTGTTCGGCTGAATTAATGCGGAAAATAAAGCTCCGTTCCCCACGCTGACCGCCCTATCTAGTTTGTCATCCTGTATCCTAATCCGTGGGAGCGTGAAAAAAAAAATGATGAATGCAGGTTAACGTCAAAACACGAATAAAACAATGTTTATGAAATAATATACGCAATACATAGGAATAGCATGTGTTTTCAGAAGTATATTTCGATTTTTTTTTTTTTTTTGTCAGTAGCGCTTAAACAGTTGAGATGGGCAGTTCTTTGTCACCCTAGGTTGATATATAAATATCAATCATGATTATCAACATTTTAATTTATTCAGGAGCATTTTTAACCTCGTATTTATTTCAGTTTCTTAAATATATAATTAAGTTAAAGTAAGAAGAAATTACTCTTAAAATAAAAGTCATATTGATTAAACGCGAGGTTAAAAATACTAACAACTCTGATATATATATTTATGCATCCATATCTATCTATCTGTATATATATATATATATTAATAACCTTTACTTACACAAAATATTGCAGTTGTTTTTTGAAATGCATTTAGTGTGATTTGAAAAGTATTATATGAAAAATCAGGAAGAAATTTTTCATCTTTGAAAGTTGTCTGGAAGCAGGGTGGAGAGTTTCAGCTATGATGGAGAAAATTAGAAACTTGTGTGAAAAAAAGGCGGAACAAAAAGTGCACCGGAATAGATTAAATGTTGTCAGCTATGCTTATACTTTCTATAAACGCCTACTAGTCCATAATGTAACCAGAGCTGCCAACCTAATCCGGCAAATCGTTAGTACCGCCCCTTTTTCTACGCCGCCTAATTTTTAAAGTACTTTTCTTCTTAATTCATCGAAGATACATTTCAAGAGAATTACTCTGAAAGTGGCGTGAAAAAAGGGGCGGTGCTACCAATTTGCCGGATTAGGTTGGCAGTTCTGTGTGACTTTCTACATACTTGCCAACAATCTCATTAATTACCTTACAGTTGTTAACGCCCCTTATTTCACACCACTATATTTAGAATAATTCTCTGCAAATGTTGTTACGATTAAATAAGAATAAAATTACTCTAAAAAATGATTGGTGTGAAGAAAAAAAGGCGGGTTCTAAAAATTGTACGGTTCATAATGAGATGGTTGCCAGATCTGCTTCTATAATACAATCCGCAGAATCTTTAATATGATATGTACGTAGCTTTTACCGTGAGCGCTCAAAAAATATTCTAAGGACGTTATAATATAGTTTTAAAAGTTGTGTTTTCGAAGATATTTAATAGTGTAGTTTCAAGTGTATTGTGAACATTATTAAACTTTTTTGTAATTTGTATTAAAATTATCAAATTTTGCATAAACATGTATTTAAATCTTACAATATCAATTATATTGAAAAAAATCTCTGAAAGTACTTCAGTTTAAAAAGTAAAATTCGTTCTTTTGAAAAAAGTTAAAATGTTTCCTAATAACTAATTTCAATTTTTTCTCTCATTAAATTTTAACAATCATTCTAAATATATTTTAGCTTTACTTAATGGATTTCACACATAAAAAGTTTTAAAAAACATTTTTGCATTTAATATATAAAAATTTTCAAAAAATTCTAGCTTTAAAAAAAAAACATAAAAAAAAAAAAAAAAAACGTGTGTGTGTGTGGGGGGGGGGGGGGGATATATTCTTAATCTTCATTAATCTAATATAAATATGGGGAAAAATAAAAAAAAATTCAGGGAAAATAGTCCATTTTAAATATTTGAATTTGGTTTTTCAATTTAAATAATTTTCAAGAAACTTTATTGTAAGTAAAATTGCTTTATTTCAACGCATATGCATGCAAAATTTCATAATTCTAATGCAATAATTTATCTTATAATCATGTAATTTCATATACCGTCACTAAAATATAACAATAGCAAGTATGCTAAAAAATTCTTGGAAGTTATTTAAATTTAAAAACAAATTTTTATATTTTAATTTTTTGAAAAAATTTAAAGTTATTCTGATAACTAATTTTTTTTTTATTTTCCCTACTATTTTGCATCAGTTAAGTATAACAATACGTTCTAAACATATTTGGGTAGAATTTAATGGATTCATTGATAAGTAATTTTTTTCAGAAATATTTATATGTTTGAATGCTAAAAATTTGCATTAAGTTCCAGCTTCTAATAACACTACATTTTATTGCTAATTTATTGTTAAACTAGAAAAATGTAAAATCGTTAGGGAAAATAATTAAATAAATAAATAAAAATATTTAGCAGAGATATTTTTTGAAACTTCCAGAAATTTAAAGCATTCAATTTTTAATTTAAATAATTTTCGAAAATTTTTAACACGCACGATTGGCTTTTTTTTTTTTAATTCATATGTATGCAAAATTTTATAACACATTAATTTTTAAGAAGTTAAGAAAAAAAAAATCATTTTCTGAATTATTAACTTAGAATCAACATGAACTACTTTGACATGAATTGTTTCTACTGTCCTCGCCAATATGGAGATAAGTTTAGTTACATGAAGATTAGTTACTGATAACATGAACACATTTTGTAGCCCCCTTCAGATTCACGTTAACTAGGTTTGACTGTATATTATGTATATACATTGTATACGTATGCACTGAAATATAACAATATATATATATTAAAATTTCTCTCAAACTCTTAATTTTTTTTTTGAATATTTCGAATATATTTAAATTCCCTCTTAACCTTTCTTTTGTCACCCCCCTCCCCCTTATATAACAACATATTTAGGTATTACTTTATTTATTTATATATATATATATATATTTATTTTTTTTTTTTTTTTTTTAAAGGAGTTTTATGTTTTCATTCAAAAATTTCGCAACGATATAAGCGATTTGCAATAGTAGCAAAAAACCAGTTAGTTTGTTTGCTTTGTACGAGTTGTGAGTAATTATGTTATCGCTTGCTATCCCGAAGGACGCGAGCGATGAATGAATAGTGAATTTTTGTGGTTACATAACATGTTACAGAAGGTAAGAAATATAGTAAAGTAAATTTGAAAATATTTAACGGTGTCAGTGCAATAAAGTGTTAAAAATTTAAAGTACACAATAAAGTGTCGACATTTTAATGTAGAATATGTGAAAAAAGATTATTGTTTACAGCAGTCCGTTAAATTTAACATACACAATGTAGGTATACTGTTATAAAGTAGGCAAACATAAGAGAATTTCCGTCGCAAGACGTAACTCTTTCACAATTGTTTTTTTTTTTCAATAATATTTATCATATACAGTCATGAAAACTACTGTACAAATATGATAGGAATTATTCGTAAAAAATAGTGGTGTAATAGTTCCATCTTCAGACGGAGACTCTTCTCCCATATAGCGTAGGTGCTCAAGTGATTGGCATGCTCCTGTAATTGACATCTAACACGAAATAATTAATTAATAAGAAAAATAATAAAATGATATATTTTACATATAAGAATTTTAACATTTTATGTGAAACACTGGAGCATAGGGTGCTAATAACTGGTAAAATGAATAACTAGCAGTGTCAAACACTGGAACATAGGGTGCCAATTACTACTAAAAGGAAAAACTGGCAGTGTCAATTACTTGAACACTGAGTGGGTGTGAAATAAAAATTCATTACAAAAAAATAATTGTTATCAAATGTATACACACCCTATAAAAAAAAAAAGACGCACGAAGTAGAAACTTTTCATACTTATAAAAATTTTAAAAACCTTGTAAATTGTGATTTCGCTGTTCCCTATTTGTCTGATTGTTGGAAATTTTACATTCAGTCCACATTTTCTTAATTTTTCTACTGTTTACATATCTGTGAACTATCGTCCAGGATGTTTTCTACTGACTACACATTCCTAAATTCCTATTGGCCTTTCCCGTGGTGTCTGTTGTAATTTCTTTCTTGTTTCTCTATTCGCATTCTCTCCTTGCCTTCTAAATCAGTTTTCTTTATCATTTTAGGAAGTAGTTGAGAATTAGCTATTGGAAGAATTGTGCTTATTCTCCTACCAATTAAGAGTTCTGCGGGACTATAACCGTTTTCCAGTGGGGTTGCTCTATATTCCATTAGCGCAAGATAAGGATCAGCAGATTTCTTGATACGCATTTTGATTGTTTTTACGCTCGATTCCATAAATCCATTACTTTGGGGAAATTTTGGACTGCTTGTGATATGTTTGAAACCATTGCTTCTTGCGAACTCACTGAATTCTCGTGTTCTCATTCGATCGAACTGTGGACCGTTATCCGTTCTGAGTATTTCTGGGATACCACGACGAAAAAATCTGGAGTGACTCCACTCGACTTTCCGAACATTGAGTAACTAACAGTTTTGTAGATAAAATAAAGAAAGAGGTGTTGCTAAACAAACAAAAAAGAGAAAACCATAACAGAGTGTTTGAGTATTTTTCTCCATATATCACACGAGGTTTTATTTAACGCTACTGAACTTTGAGCCCTTAGATCATAAGGATAAAGAATTTTTTGTTGTGTCCCTGCAAAAATTTATAATTGCTAGATTCACCAAAATGCTTATAGTTAGTGCAACAGTGATTTATAATATTCATACAAATTTTCAGCTCAATTGAATAAGGCGTTTAGAAGCTATCGCTGGTCTCATAGGCCATAAAGATAAAGAATTTTTCTTTGTGTCCCTGTAAAAAAACTGTAAGTGCTAGATTCACCAAAATCTATACAGTTGGTTCCAATGTGACCAATAACATGTGTACAAATTCTTTGCTGAGATTAATAAGGCGTTTAGACGCTATCACACTTTTAAAAATTTGGCAAAGAATTTTTCTTTGTGTCCCTGTAAAAAAACTATAAGTGCTAGATTCTCCAAAATCTATACAGATTGAGTATCTGTGACCTATAATATGTGTATAAAGTTTTTGCTCAATTGAATAAGGCGTTTAGATGTCATCGCACTTTTAAGATTTTGGTCCCTTGGCCATAATGATAAAGAATTTTTCTTTGTGTCCCTGTAAAAAAACTATAAGTGCTAGATTCACCAAAATCTATAGGGTTCGTACTATGGTGACTTACAATATACGTACCAACTTTCAGCTTATTCGAACAAAGCGTTTAGACGCTAGCGTGTTCACTCACAGACATACACACATATATCATCGTAAAAATAGTGAAAAGGGACTCGTTCGACCTCGAAACGTATAGAAACATCAAAATCTCGAATTCGGATTTTTGACATGATTACAATACTTTCCTCACTATAGTGTTCGGAAAGTAAAAATATAGATTTGCAGTGGTTTATTATTTCTTTCGAAGTCAAGGTTTCAAGTTTCGAAATTTCAGGATACCGTGAATAATAATCTGCTATAAGGAGGTACCACGAATTCTGGTATTTGAAGAGGTCCAGGCCTACAACTTCCAAAGATCTTTCTGGAAATGACGTCGGAATTAGTGGTTCATGCCTGTTGCTTGATTCTTTGATGCAAGCAGGACAATTTTTCACTTTTTCCTCTATCTCTCCGTTAATTTTTGGCCAGTAAACATAACATCTCGCACGAGCTCTACATTTAGTCATACCAAGATGTCCTTCCTGAATCTTTTTCAGCACTTCAGTTTGGAGAGACTTTGGGATTATTATTCTACAACCTCTCATTAAAAGACCATCTTGTATAGAAATTTCAAAGCAATGTTGCCAATACGGTAAACAGAGCCGATCTACATCTTTCTTCGAGGGTCATCCTGCCAACGCATACAAAGAAAGTTTCTGGCAGGTAGTTTCAGATTGTATGCATCAATTTCTTCTAGTTCGTCATTTTTACATGATTGCTCTCTTGGACTTCTAGATAAAGCATCGGCTGCATAAAGATTCTTCCCTGGAACATGAGTAAAAGTGTGTGAATGTCTCATCATTCTGAATCTGATTCTTTGCAGTCTAGGAGAAAGATCGTCTAAATGTTTTCTTGAAAGAATTGGAATCAGCGGCTTATGGTCAGTTTCAATCAAGAAATGAGACCCTGTTAAGTAATCTCTGAATTTCTCACATCCCCATGCTACAGCTAATGCTTCCTTTTCGATTTGGGCATAGCGACTCTCAGCCGGTGTTTATGTTCTCAATGCATAGGCGATTACGAAAGTTTTTCCATCTTTCAGTTTTTGACGTAGAGTGGTTCCCAGACCATTGGACGATGCGTCTGTGGTAACTATAGATTCCTTATTAGGATCAAATATTTTCAAAACTGGATCTGAAGATAAAATTTTCTTCCACTCTTCAAATGTGTTTTTCTGTTTATGATCCCATACAAATTCTCGCTTGTTGCTAAGGATCGACGTAAGAGGATACCTTAATTCTGCGAAATTTGGAACAAAACGTGCTAGATAATTGGCGAATCCTAATAGTTGTTTCAGCTCTTTTTTATTTCTTGGGGGTTTATATTCTTTAATTGCGGCAACTTTTTCATCATCGGATGGATTCCTTGGCTGTCTATTATATGACCCAGAAACTTTATACTTTTAGTAGAAAAAATACATTTTTTCTCATTTAAAGTCAAGTTGGCATCTTTTAATCTCTTGCAAACCTCTCTTAATCTTTTATCATGTTCTTCTTCAGTGGATCCCCAAATCAGAATATCGTCCATATGACAAGCAGTGCCACTTAAATTCTCTAACAACTGAGGCATTCTTCTTTGAAAATGTTCCGGAGCTGATGAGATTCCAAACGGTAATCTTAGAAATCTGTAACTCCCAAATGGTGTAATAAAGGTAGTCAGAAATGAAGACTTTTCGTTTAACGGTATTTGCCAAAAACCTGAGTTTGCATCCAATTTTGAAAATATCTTGGCAGCTGATAAAAGACTTAATGTATATTCAACATTGGGTAGAGGGTGCAATTCTTTCAAAACATTTCTGTTAAGCTGCGTCAAATCCACAGATTCTGAGTTATCCATCTTTCTTTGGAACTATGACTATTGGCGAACACCATTCTGCGGGCTCACTAACAGGTGTTATGAATTTTTGCTCCACCATCTTCTTTAACGCATCTTCGGTTTTCTTCAGTAAGGGTATAGGAACGCGTCGAGGTGAGGTAACTGCATATGGAACACTGTCTTTCTTCAGCTGTATTGAATAACACCCTTTCATCAGTCCAAGTCCTTCAAAGAGCTCTGGAAATTCAATTCTAGGGTTGTTCACTACTACTTGATCAAAATTGCTTATATGTAGTCCTACCCAAAAGAAATCAATGCTGGTTTTCCTAAAAGACTTGTTTGTAGACCATCAATTAAATATATAGATGTCTTCTTTACAATATTTCCTTTTAAAGTTTAAATGTGCGTTGAATTTTCCTAAAACTTTCAAAATATTTCTATCCGGGCCGCATAGTACTTTATGAACTGGCACCAATTTAGTTTTCTTGGCTAGAGAGCGATAAACTGTTGTAGAAATTGCGGAGTGATCAGCGCCAGTATCTATCTTGAATTTTAAATCTTGATTTTCTATCTTAACATCGATTGTCCAATCTCCATTCATTTTCCCTAAGTGAAAAACTATGTCTAAAAATAAAATCGATGAGCCTTTAGATTGGCTTTTATAAGAAAAGACCTATTCGTAATGCCCGATCTTGGCGCATTTTCGACATTTGACATCTCTAGCAGGACACATTCTTTTGTCGTGTTTTTGTTTTCCACACCATTTACACTTTTCATCTTTTTGTGAAAATTTAATATTTCTCGGCATTGTGCTTTTCACGTTAAATTTATTCTCCTTTTTATTTTGGAAATTATTCTGGTAACGAACAGTTTTATTTGAGCCCATAATGTTTAACGAAGTGGCTCTTTCAGCTTCGCCAAGATTTAGTTGCTGTTGTTTAATGGATTCACTGAGACGTACCTTTTCTATAACTTTTGTTAATGTTAATTCACTACTTAATTGTAACTTTTCGCTTATTCCAACAACAATTCTGTCCCTAATCAATTAATCATGTAAATTTCCATATTCGCAACTCTCAGCTAGACGATATAGTGCCGTAATAATGTCATTAACTCTTTCTTCTTCGAGTTGAATACGCTTGTTAAACTGTGCTCGCTCGAAAATAGTATTCTTTTTACTACAAAATGGTCATTGAATTTTTTCAGGACTATTTGATAATCTTTTGTGTTTAACTGGAACGAAACAAAAATATCTTCAGCTTTATCGCCCATGATGTAAATGAATGAGTTTATTTCCTCACCATCCGATTGCTTGTTCGAACCAGATGCAACTCTATATCGTTCAAAACGAGTTATCCAGTTTGACCAATTAGCTGGAATAGAAAATGTAAATGGTTCTGGTGGCGTAACTTGAAATGAATGCGTTACAACACTAATTTTATCAGTTTCTATCGTAGTTTTAGAATAAGCTTTGCTCAATATCGGTAAATGCAAAACAAATTACAGTATTTTCACTTTACTGCTTTTACTGTTTTCCCGCTGCCACCATGTGATGTTTTTCCTATACAGGTTTAACGGAGGCTCTAAGTATTGCTTAACTAAGCATAGAATCCATTGCTAGCTGTTTAAATTATAACTTTATTCAACAGCCACAAATCACATAGAACAACAACTATTTTCCAACTCTAAACTAATAACAATTTTAGCACAGAACGCGCGCTCGCATGACTAAAACCATGGAGTTACATTATAACACAGCTTTCCTTCTGTATCAGTTCGGAAATGTCTATTCAAATTGCTCCTTGCAAACACTTTCTACAACATATTCCACAAGCATGCAGCTTTATACATGAACATTACATTGAACATAAATGCCTAAGTGTCCTTTTAAACGCTTCTTCTCAGAGAATCCTTTAGAACATACTTCACATACCTATGGCTTTTCGCCTAAGTGAGTGCGAACATGCACATTTAAACGATCCTTCCGACAAAATCCTTTAGAACAGATATCACACACGAATGGCTTTTCTCCTGTGTGAGTACGTAAATGCGTATTAAAATGAACCTTCTGAATGAATCCTTTAGAACAAATTTCACACACGTACGGCTTTTCGCCAGTGTGTATGCGTGAATGCTTATTTAAATTACTGTTGGTAGAAAATCCTTTAGAACAAATTTCACACACGTATGGTTTTTCGCCAGAGTGAGTGAGTGAATGCGCATTTAATTCATTCTTCCGAGAGAATCCTTTAAAACAAATTTCACACACGTACAACTTTTCGCCATTGTGTATGCGTGAATGCTTATTTAAATTTCTGTTGGTTGAAAATCCTTTAGAACAGATTTCACACACGTATGGTTTTTCGCCTGTGTGAGTGCGTAAATGGTCATTTAAAACCTGCCTTCTAGAAAACTCTCTAGAACAGATTTCACACACGTATGGCTTTTCGCCTGAGTGAATGCGTGCATGCACATTTAAAAGATCCTTCCGACAAAATCCTTTAGAACAAATATCACAAACGAATGGCTTTTCTCCTGTGTGGGTACGTAAATGTAATTGAAAATGAACCTTCTAAATGAATCCTTTGGAACAGATTTCACACACGTATGGCTTTTCAGGTTTTTAAATTTTTCATTAGGGAGAATGCTTTAGAACATATTTCACACGTATATGCCTTTTCGCCAGTGTCCCATGGTAGAGAATCCTTTAGAACAGATTTCACATACATACGGCTTTTCTTCTGTATGAGTTCGTAAATGGTAATTCATTGCATTCCTTGTAGAAAACTCTCTAAAACAGATTTCACACGCGTATGCCTTTACGCCTGAGTGCGAGCGTGTTTCTAACAATGCATTCAGATACATGCTTGTCTTAGAAGTCATCATTAGCGAGTGCGTGAACACGCATTTAATTGATGATTCCGAGAGAATCCTTTAGAACATATTTCACAAACATATAGCTTTTCTCCTGTACGATTTCGTAAATGCGCATTTAAATCAACCTTCTCAATGAATTCTTCAGAACATATTTCACACACGTACGGCTTTTGCCTGTGTGTATTCGTAAATGCACATTTAAATTTCTGTTGTCAGAAATCCTTTAGAACAGATTTCATACACGTACGGCATTCCACTTACGTGACTGCTTGAATGCGTTTGTAAACCTTTCTTTAGGAAGAATGCTTTAGAACAGGGGTGGCCAACCCGCGGGCCGCATGCGGCCCTCCGCGTAGTTTCTTGCGGCCCGCGAGGAGACTAACGATATTTAAAGTTTGACAACTTTGGTTAACGGATCAAAAATTAATAATTACGTTCTGAATTTTCGAAATGGAAATACCTTTTAACGATTATGATAGCTAAAGAACTGTTGTAATGAAATATTATTAGATCCATTATTCATTCTTTTTATTAGAGTTTTAATGTATATTCATAAAATTTTCCCGATTCTATTGTTAATTTATGAATGAAAATAATTTAAATTAATGTATTCTGCTCCGAATTTTCACCCTGCCCTTCCCCATAAAAAGTACCCATACAACCAAATTACATCCAGCGATCATCCGGAGACTATCACATGCAGGATAATACCTTATCCGCTGGCTGTTCTGAAATATCCCGTCACCAACCGGTGGATGTTCAGTGGTTTCCAGAAGGTGACACCACTGCATGTCCTTCGGATGTCTTTTATCTGATAATTTCAGGATGGAGTTGTTATTCAGAGGAGATCCAGTGACAAGTAGAAAAATACATCGCTGCGCGTCCTCCGGATGTCTTTTTGAGATAGTTACAGGATGCTTTCATGACACAGGTCTACATTAAAATTTTGATTTAATAATTTTAGCTGATCTTTATGTTTTTTGGCGAGTTGAAACCAAAAATGAAGCCAGTTTTTCTCTATCACATACAGATTTTTGGTAATACAGGGTGCCTGCCGGTATAATTTCTTTCATTACTCCTCCACCACTGTAACTATATGGTAAGTTTTATAGTATGTTTCCATGATTAATTAGTCATGAGTACCTATTGTTGTTATTGTGCAGCACTAGTGCGACACAAAACGCTATCAAACAACCTATTGTTATGATGGTATATGTAAGACATTATGTCACTAAACACCTTGTATTGACAAAAATCTGTATGTGACAGAGAAAAACTGGCTGCATTTTTGGTTTCAACTCGCCAAAAAATATAAAGATCAGCTAAAATTAATAAATAAAAATTTTTCAACATCATTTTTGTAGACCTGTGTCATTATCAGTACTTATTATCATGTTTCTATTAAATTCGATTCTTGTTTGTATGTTTGTGTGTCCAGTACAAATCTTGCAATCGATTTTTACAAACTTTTTCCATTTGAAGTGAAAACTTTTGGGTGAACAAAAATCATTGAATCCGCGTCATCGTCAGCAAACGCTTTCCATCCTTGTATGATACAAATAATGTATCATACAATTAACTTGCTAATGTGAAGTGTTAATAATTATATACTGTATATTGTTTTAAAATCTGGTGCGGCTCTACACGTCTTCTCTCATCCCCGGACACTGTCTCTTAAAGATTGCAGCCGGAAACGTTGCAGTTAGACCTCACAAAACCGTGATAAAGGCCAAATCCGCCATTTTTCTCACGTTTTTACAATCTGGTGCGGCTCTACACGACTTCTCTCATCTCCGGAAACTGTCTCTTAAAGACTGCAGCCGGAAACGTTGCAGTTAGACCTCACAAAACCGTGATAAAGGCCAAAGCCGCCATTTTTCTCACGTTTTTACAATCTGGTGCGGCTTTACACGACTTCTCTCATCTCCGGACACTGTCTCTTAAAGATTGCAGCTGGAAACATTGCAGTTAGACCTCACAAAACCGTGATAAGGGCCAAAGCCGCCCTTTTTCTCATGTTTTTACAATCTGGTGCGGCTCTACACGACTTCTCATCTCCGGACACTGTCTCTTAAAGATTGCAGCCGGAAACGTTGCAGTTAGACCTCACAAAACCGTGATAAAGGCCAAAGCCGCCCTTTTTCTCACTTTTTTACAATCTGGTGCGGCTCTACACGACTTCTCTCATCTCCGGACTGTCTCTTAAAGACTGCAGCCGGAAACGTTGCAGTTAGACCTCACAAAACCGTGATAAAAGCCAAAGCCGCCATTTTTCTCACGATTTTACAATCTGGTGCGGCTCTACACGACTTCTCTCATCTCCGGACACTGTCTCTTAAAGATTGCAGCCGGAAACGTTGCAGTTAGACGTCACAGAACCGTCATAAAGGCCATAGCCGCCATTTTTCTCACGTTTTTACAATCCGGTGCGGCTCTACACGACTTCTCTCATCTCCGGACACTATCTCTTAAAGATTGCAGCCGGAAACGTTGCAGTTAGGCCTCACACAACCGTGAGAAAGGCCAAAGCCGCCATTTTTCTCACGTTTTTACAATCTGGTGCGGCTCTACACGACTTCTCTCGTCTCCGGACACTGTCTCTTACAGATTGCAGCCGGAAACGTTGCAGTTAGACCTCACAAAGCCGTGACAAAGGCCAAAGCCGCCATTTTTCTCACGTTTTTACAATCTGGTGCGACTCTACACGACTTCTCTCATCTCCGGACGCTGTCTCTATTGCAGTTAGCGCATTAAATAAAATTGTAATATAATTTTTGTAGTAGTAGTATATATTAATGAATAAAAAAACACTTCATTTAAAAGTATTTCCTACACAATAAAATATTTCCTGACGATTCAAGAAATACACACGTAATTGTTCACGTTTTCACTTCTGTCGGCACTCCCGAAGTGCAACCGTTTTTTTTTTTTTTTTTTTTTTTTCCATTTTTAGCCTACATTTTCGGGTCCTTACTAACTAACTTCCCGACTAGCTAGACATTTAAAACTTTCAGGAGAATTCAGTACAATGTGACAATGCATTATTTAATACTTTTAGCCAACTGTTTTGGGTCCATTGGCAGCGTTTATATGATTCAACAGAAAATTTATTTAAATAACTTCCTGATTAGCTAGACATTTGAAACTTTTAGAAGAGTTCAGAACATGGTGACAATGCATTTTTTTACTATTTTTGGGCAACATTTTCAGGTCTCTGCTGCCTTTGGCAGCATTTATATGATTCAACAGAAAATTTATTTCAGTAACCTCCCGATTAGCCAGACATTTGAAACTTGTAGAAAAGCTCAAAACATGATAAAAATGCATTTTTTTTTTTTTACCATTTTTAGCCAACTTTTTGGGTCCCTGCTGCCTTCGGCAGCGTTTATATGATTCAACAGAATATTTATTTAGCTCGATTAGCTAGACATCCTCCCGATTAGCTAGACATTTGAAAGTTGTAGAAAAGCTCAAAACATGATAACAATGCATTTTTTTCCGCACTTTTAGCCAACATTTTCGGGTCCCTGCTGCCTTCGGCAGCGTTTATATGATTCAACACAAAATTTATTTAAATAACTTTTTGATTAGCTAGACATTTGAAACTTTCAGAAGAGTTTAGAACATGTTGACAATGCATATTTTTAGTACTTTTAGCCTACTGTTTCGGGTCCCCGTTGCCTTCGGCAGCGTTTATAAAATTCTACGTTATATAATTAATAAATATAATAAGCCTTAAAACATTCTTCATGCTTGGCCGAGAATATTTTCGGCTGGGCGCCCAGCTCTTTTCAAACGACTTCATCTATGCCGGATTTTTTAGAATTGTGAAATCGACTATAAAAGACTACCATTCTGAGAAATAATGAAATCAACTATAAAAGACTACCATTCTGAGAAATAATGAAATCAACTATAAAAGACCACCATTCTGAGAAATCCGGCACAGATGTAGTCATTTGAAAAGAACTGGGCACCCAACCGAAAATATTCACGGCCAAGCATGAAGTATGTTTTAAGGTTTATTATATTTATTAATTATGTATAAAGTATTTCATTTTAATTTAATTTTATTAAGTGTTCAACGTTATATTTTTTAAATAACTTTCCGAGTAGCTAGACATTTGAAACTTTCAGAAGAGTTCAGAATACGGTGACAATGCATTTTTTTAATACTTTTTGCCTACTGTTTCGGGTCCCCGCTGCCGTCGGCAGCGTTTATATGATTCAACAAAATAACTATTTAACTAACTTCCTGATTAGCTAGAGATTTGAAAGTTTCAGAACATGGTAACAATGCATTTTTTTAAATACTTTTAGCCAACTATTTTGGGTTCCTGCTGCTTTTGGTAGCATTTATATGATTCACAAAACATTATTTAACTAACTTCCCGACTTGCTAGAATTTGAAACGTTTAGAAAGCTCAAAACACGATAACAATGCATTTTTTAAATACTTTTAGTCAATTGTTTCGGGTCCCCCGCTGCCTTTAGTATTATTTATATGATTCAACAATCATGCAATTTCCCGACTAGCTAGACATTTGAAATTTTCAGAATAGTTTAGAACACGGTGACAATGCATTTTTTAATACTTTTAGCCAAATTACTTCGGGACCCTGCTGCCTTTGGTAGGATTTATATGATTCAACAGAAAAAAAAAAAAAAAAAAAAAAAAAAACATGGTATATAAAAAATCCTTTTTTTCTTGTAATTATTTTATAGATATATATCTGACAAGAGCATATCTTGCAATTAGTATTTATTTGAGTGACTGAAGAACATTTTTAAAAATATTCATAAATTTTAATTTGTTAAATCTATATACATATAAAATCGTTTGTCCTGAATGAGTGAGTAATTCATCATCGCCAAGCCGAAACCCTTGGACCTAGAAGCATGGAATTGGGAGAAAACATTCCTCCTGTGACATAGACATCTACTAAGAAGCGATTTTACAAATTTTGCTCCCCCTCTTGCACAAGGAGGGGGGGGGGAAAACGTTATTCTAGAAGATTAATTGACTAAAAATTCATAAACACACACATTATTTCTTTTATAAAATACTTAATAAATTTATTTAATAAACATTAACTAGTATTATTAAAAAAAAAAAAGAGTAATATTCTTTATAGGATTATTAAAAAATTATAAAACGACTTTATTAAAAAAACATTTTATAACAATATATTCTTACCTTTTCCACTTTCAGCTCCACATTGCACATTCTTATTTTCTACTACAGGGCATACTGTATTCATGTTAAGACCAATTATCTCACACAGTCACAAACTGAAATGCCCCACCCATTAGGCTCCATCACTTCAATACATTTATCTTATTGCACTTTTTTATATTTAATTATGGTCAATCGTGTATTTTTGTTTTTATGCAATTTCACATTAATTCCAAGGCAATAATCCTCATAGTACATATTTATAAGAGATATTGTTCTATTCTGACAAGTTATGTAAATAATTATTAGAAATTTCTGTGACAGAATTTTTCATAATTTAAGGAATTTTAGTTTAATATATTTCCTGATTTAGGAATTTTTTCAAATTTTTAGCGACTGTCAAGAGAAAACTTATATAGTAGAAATTTAAGAGTACATTTTGTAAATTACTAACACTTGTTTAGATTTACAAAAACTTTACTTACAATTTATTGGTTACAATAATAAAAAGAATGTTTATCACAACTATCCACTTCTTTTTCATGTACTTTTAAGATTTTTAAAGTAGGGTTACAATCTGGCCTTTAATATTTTATTAACTTAAAAAGCTTGTTAAACAGAGTGTCTATTCTTTAATGGTTTGGCAAGTATATTTTTAAAAATTCCAGTTTGGGATAAATGCACATTTGGGTAAAATTCTGACATTCATTGATGTTAATGAAATGAAATTTTTAATAACTTACATTTTTTTTTTTTTTTTTTTTTTTTTTTTTTAAACAGAATATACATTATCAATGATGTTCATGCTAGAATCATACATGGTATTTTTAAACTGGTTGGACATCTGTACAATGAAAACAACCCTTACAATGCATATTTATGTGAAATCTTGTTCTTTTTTACCCTTGTTAAAAAAAAAAAAAAAAAAAAAAAAAATCTGAATAACTTAAAATTAGATAGCTGAAAATCATTCATGTTCTTGCCAGCATTTTAATTGACAGTTAAAAAAAAAAAAGGAAAAGGGTTTCATAAATGCTTATGTTTCCTAAATCTGCAGGATAATGAAGCAAGTCAAACACGGTGGTATTCTTCTATAAGGAAATTTGAAATTAGAATTATCAAATACTTGATATATACATTTAAATTTTAAATTAACCTTTCATATTAAAAAAAATCTCCATTGTTACATTATTCCATGTTTAACAAAACTGATTTTTAATATTTGTTTTGAAATTATAAAGCATCAAAAAACGTACTTTTAAACTGTATGCAGGAATTTCACAGTTGCAAGTTTTCTTGAGCATATTTTATTAAAAATTTCCTCATAGTATCACATGTTTAGCTCTGGGTAGTGCTAGGTGATGTCTGTTCTTAAAAAGAAGATGTGTAGAATTTATTATTATTATTTCTTTTTTTAAGTATAAACACAGTATCGATATTAGATGTTTATATAACATTTGTTAAAACAATAGACTTGAAGTAATCATATTTCTTACCATATTTTTGAATATTTATTGTAATATGTGATTTGGTTCATAATTTTTAAATTACACCTTAACATGAAAATCTATTCTAATAGAAAAGTTCAAAATATCGAATAAAAATCACAATATATACACACACACACATCTGCCAACATTCTAATTAACCTTTCACACGCCAATGTTCCATAAATGGAGCATGGAATTAAAAATTCATTTAAAAATTAAAAATCATGAACACTGACTTGAAAAAAATATCAGATATAATAGGAAGATTACTTGATTTTTTGAAATAGAAATTACAGTTCAATCATAAAAAGGTAAATGTACAGAAAATTATAAATATGATCTATTTTACCATTTTCCCTTTTATCCCACTGTTTAAAAATTCACATAATTTGGAAAAATAAGCAAATTCTTCTAAAAATAGGCTGACATGTTTAAAATAGCTTACATAATTAAATTACATTAAAATAAAATAAAAATATAATAATATTAAACTAATAATATTAAATATGATAATAGTGAATTAATAATATTGAATAGAATAATATTAAATTATATATATATATATATATATATATATATATAAATACACATTTTAATGATAAAGTTCTTTAAACTAAAGCATTAGAAGGCAAAATATGTAAAAAACAAATTTAAATTACACCTGGATCTGAATTCGGCGTGTCAAAGGTTAATATTCTGTATTATTGTTAGTACCTGCTTCTTTATTCACATCTTGGAGAATTCGGCAAACACTCATACCTCTCATGATGTGAAGGACACTCTTCTGCTAGAAGATTAGTCGCAGGGGAAAAAAAATCTGATGCCAGCAACTTTTTTTTTAACTTGTTTAAGTTAACCTCACTGCTAAATTATTACTATCTTATTTGTTAATTACTTGTTTTATTTACCTTTTGATATTGAAAATCTTAATTTGTGAAATTTACAAGTATGGAGTATTTTAATGATACCAACTCCAAAACACATAAAAAAATTTAATGCACTTTTATCTTATTTTATATTAACACATTTTTGATTTTCTGACATAAAATTTTCTCTCTTTAGCATGTCGCAACCATAATATCTTCAATCTATGCCCTTGTCACACTGTTATATTCCTTTTCAGCTGCATCTGAAACAAACAGTTTGTAAAGCTTAAAACTTAAGTATTAAAAAATAAACAAATAACAAAAAAAAAAAAAAAAAAAAAAAAAAAAGATATATATATATATAATATATTAATGTTTAACATAGCTAAAAACTGATCTAGATTTTTGGGATGAGACTTTAAAATAAGCCTTATTTTGTTAGATTGCTCTTTTCATCAACTGCTATGATTAAAGTATTCAATAACTAATTTTCTTTAATGTTACTTTAGAAGACATATAAAACAATTGCTTTCATTTAAATATAAATTATTATTTCTGAATTATTCTGGATAATTTTTCTCAATTTAATGATAATTAAAAATAACAATTACGGAAGAAATTTCTCAAATAATTTAAAATTTTAAAAATTGAATTTTTATAGATTCAGTTAACTGTAATTTAATATTTGACAAAAAAAAAAAAAAAAAAAAAAAAAAAAATCAGATTTAACAAAATTGAATATTCAGTAATATGTCTGAAACATCAAATGTTCAGCACTTTTGTACGTGTAACAGTGATTCTGCTAGTCTTTCAAAATCATAATGCCATGCTCTTGTACTCATGTTCGTTCATCTGTTTCATTTTTTTCAATGAACTTAGAACGCAGCATAAAAGATCACGGCTAGCTTTGTATAGTGCATCCATCAGGGTTAGAAATAAGCGGTCGTTAGTTGCATTTTGCGACCAGTTTTTTCATTTTGACGCCTAGAATTTCAATCATAGGTGCCATATTTGACGCCTGGATTTTTTCCGCATCATACCTAATAATTTTCCCAATCCCATCAGACTGTAAACAAGTCTATTTCAGTCAATTAAACCTAATAAAAACTGATTTAAGAAATCATATCTCTATGAAAGCAGTTGACAATTTGTTAATGATTAAATTAAACCGCCCTAAATTGGAAGATTTCTGCCCAGAAAATGCTATTAAGATGTGGTGGAATGATGTAACTTCTGGGCGAAGAATAAATTTGCGATTTTAAATATGTACATTCACTACATAAATATTTTTTATATAATCTTGCATATATTATTTACAAGTTGATGCTTTATCATTATTTTTATATATATATATACATATTTAATTATAGATGGCACCTAGATTTTTCATTTTGACGCCCAAAAAATTTAATCCAGGTGTC
Source organism: Salticus scenicus (assembly GCA_963930645.1). Taxonomy (NCBI): domain Eukaryota; kingdom Metazoa; phylum Arthropoda; class Arachnida; order Araneae; family Salticidae; genus Salticus; species Salticus scenicus. The sequence continues at coordinate 250,239,747 of OZ005660.1, read as the reverse complement.
ATTTTGACGCCTAGCTTCAAAAATCTTAATAAACACTGGCATCCATTGGTGATTTCTTATGCAGTAATATTGTATCAACCCTTTTTCTTAGCAACCTTTTTGTAATGGAACTTCATTTTTGCATATCAGAATTTTGTTTTTGAAGCTGTTAATGTGTGTTTATTGTAGTGGAGATAAATGTTTTTATTATTATTAAATTTTTTAAGAATGGTTTTGTGACCCTTTTTGCGAATTTCATAATTGCACTAAGCTTTAGTATAAAGCAGTCACTGGTGATTCGCTGCACGACGGCAATGTGGTTTGGTTTATTGATACTTTTTACTCATAATATTTCATATTGGAACTTTGTTTTTAATGTTGCTTCGCTGCCTGTTTGACTGTAATTGTTAACATAGAGCTAAATTAAACTATTAGTATTGAACACAGAATCTACAGTTAGAAGCAGTCATTTGTTTGAATGTTATATATATTTTAGGCAGTAAAAGACTGAACAAATCAACTTTTATTAAAAATATTTTAGCCAATAAAATTTAACAATAATAATAGTATATATAAAAAATGTAAACAATAGTATTTTAACAAAAATTTGCTGGGTTAAAATAGATAACAAATAAATATCAATGAAAAACTTAATTATTTTGGCATATATCAATAATTCTGCCAAAATAGGAACTATCCAATAGTTTTAATTTAGTAATCTTAAACAGTATCTTATAAAGAACAATTCACACATTAACTTTACCAATGTTCCTAATTTTACTTTAATTTACCCAAGAAGGACTAACTTAATGCATTCTAATGATTAAAAAAAATTTTTTTTTTCTGCTGTCTACATTATTTCAGCCCCTGAATTTTGAATGGCATCAATACTTCCTTGAAACATATCACAAATCGTAATAATAATAATTATTATTATTATAATACTTTATAAATTTTTCAAATACTATTTGAGTAATTTTGATAAAATATAATTCTATTCAAAAGTATAGTTTTAGACAGTTTAAAACAGTAGGGTTTTGGACAGTATGGTAAAAACCATGGTTTATACCACCATAGTGTCCGAAACCTTGCTAACTCTGAGATAAAGCACAATTGAGAATTTTAAACATTTCACTAACCTACTATAATACAACAGATCTTTCGATTAGAAAACTTTAGTTTTTCATTGGCCCCAATCCAGCTATAGCACACAGCTACATCTTCGGTAAATAGATATCTCATAATATGTCACGTATGGTTTTGGAACATAGTTCCATCTAATCTTCTTAATTTTCTCATCTAAATAAGAAAAATATGCACCTGTTAAACAATTGCAACAAATTGAAAACTATGCATTAACTAAACAATGAAAGATATATTAAATATGATTAATTCACAAAAGTTTTTTTTTTAAATTTCTTTAATTGTTGTTAGGGGAAATTTTCTCGTTAATTCAATTTGTCTGGAATCCTTTGATTCGGATATGGATAGGAAAGTGAAAGGAAGGGGGAGGGGGGAAACTATAGTTTACTTAAATAAATTAACAAAAGAAACTAGCACATAGTGTGTAATGTCAATCAAAAAACTTTTTTCTACAACATTTAAATATATTAAATAGCCTAAACATTTTATATATAAGGAAGATAGTAACAGCAGAAATGTTTAGGTTTTCACAAGAATCCACTTTTTTCATACTTTCTAAAAATTTATATACTTTTGCGTAAGTTTTTGAACATTGCTACCAACCAGTTAAAATTCAGAAAGAAATATTAATATTGCTTACCACAAGAAACATTTTACAAATGCATTTTGGTGGAATTTAAACAAACAGATGCTCATAATGAAAAATCAAAATTCATTTCCCTTTAAAATAGTTCACTGTGAGAACTTTCCCCACTTTCCCCAGAGGCATCAAGATTAATTTCATTCTTTCTTCTAAGACTCAAAAACTATCTACAACTGCATTACAAAATTCAATTTAAATTTATTAAAAAAAAAAAAAAAAAAAAAAACTTTACAGAGAATTGAGATTAGCCAGAGCAGATTTTAATAAAGACTTCAGAAAAGATGTTACAAATGATAAAAAAAAAAAAAAAAAAAAAACTTAAAAATCATGTTTATTTTTATTTATTTTTTAAATAAATATTTAAAACTGCGCAATGGAAACTAATCATAAATCCCTGATGATGCTTTAATATTAAAGCGAAAAGCTTTGGATAAAAAAATTTTAACATCTTTTAAATAAATTTATATTTACGTGTGTTTAAAGTGTTTTAAATATATTTAATATATTTAATATTAAGAAAGATAAAACTGTCAACATAGAAAATTATTTTCAAAATGTAAACAAATGTTTTTTAATAAAACAAGGCATACAGAAGGGTTCCAATTAGGGTGGGAGAATCTTGCTTTCATTTATTTATTTACTCTCCGATTTTTAACACTGAGTGAAATGTGTGCACTCTTCTGAGACCAATTATTATTACTGGGAGGGGGGGGGGATGAAAACAGGTTATTCAGAAAATTGAACAATCTTGATTCTTGAAATTAAAGAAGTTTTCAAAAAATTTGAGCATTGAAAATTACTCATTTTGCTAGTCAACTGCAAAAATAAAATACATTACATTTCTACAATGAAACACCAGAAAAAAAAAAAATTACTTTTAAGCAAAATACCAGCTAAGTCAAAAAAATAAGTTTCATCAAATTTTAGTGCAATAATTGCCTATTCCATTGAACAGCAGTTTAAAAAAAATAAAAATAAAAAATCAAATAATTAATTGTACTTATGTAAGTTTAATGTCCCCCACAATATATAACCAATGATTCTTGCAAACCATGTTTAAATGGCTAGCAGCCCTGACTATTTATATTTCCGTAAGATACAAGTTATCTTTCTTAATATGTCACTGCTATATATTACACAATTTTAATATTTATATAGTACATAACTCATTTTTCATTATATCAAACATATTTCAATACTATTAAATCTAGACAAAGATACTGAAATTAAAAATATATATTACTACAATTACATACACACATTTATTACTCAGAAATTATGCAAACTTACATAATATATTAATTTACACGTGTTTCAGTTTTATTATATGCATACATATTTATATTTATAAATACTTGAGAACGTTTTTTTTTTTTTTTTTTTTCTTTCCCCTTTATAAAGCAATACTTTTACCTTTTGATTATAGATAGATTCATTTCTAGAATCTTGAAATGGTATCAATCTGGCACATTTATGAGAATATGACATTTAATAATCATAAATAAAACAATAAATCTTTACCATAAAGCAAAAGTAATGTAAGCAAATATTTATTTCTCAATGAAAAATATATATATACACACATACATACAAGAAAAATCCATTTATGAACTCACAAATCTTAAAAGTTGCTCAATATATCTAGATTTCAACCAATGCAATAAAATTTTTTCTATCTCACACACATGCACAGTAAATCAATATTTACTAATTAAAAGTATAAATGCTCATACCTCAGTGAATATTACACGTGTGAAAACTGTTTCAAAATAATGTTTCTCTAATGTTTTATCAAATTTTCTGTAAATTTTGATGGAAATCCGTTCTAGTTATAAGCAGAAAAAGGTTTTAAAAAAGTTAACTTTTGAAAAGAAATTATATCTGCTTAAATAATCGCACAATTTCCCCATCAAAACAAACAAATATTGTACATTGTATGCACAACAATGTGTTAAAGTTACAAGTTATTTGTAGCTTTTTATGATACAGGGTGATCTAAAGTATGTGCACTCTTCTTCAACTTGTGGTTGGTCCCCTAATTGCACTCTGAATTAAATCGATAGTGGAAAATGTGAATTTTTAATGTTCTTTGCATGTCTGAAGTCATGCACTATTTTGTTCAATATTTTTTTTAGAAAATCCAAAAAGTGCAAAAAAAAAAAAAAAAAAAAAAAAATTGAACACCCACTGTATAATCCTCTAAGTAAAACTTTTACATTTTCTTTGCATGCAAAAGGAGAAGTGTATAACAGCAGAATTAGTGTAACAGAAAAATAAAATTATAACAAATAAATAACAATACACCCAAAGGAAATTACTTTAAAGAAAAATTACAGATATAGGAAGAATGGCAGAGCATTCACAAGTATTTTTACAAATACAACTTGCACAAAAGAATGCTAGAATATAAGAAACTGAGAGATAGAAAGAAGAATCAGAGGTGTAGATTGAGGGTCAGAATATAAGACATATTATGAAAAAAAAAAAAAAATAATAATAATAATAATAGGAAAATAAAAATTATTTTTTAGAAAATTTCAATACCTCCTTCATAACTGAATATGGTGAACGAGCTTACCATAACAATTGTTCTTGGAACTGTTCTTGTATGGCTGGGGCTAAGTCTAAAAAAAAGGTGCTTCTTAGGCACTATATTTATTGTCAATTCAGTTCATATGTTGCCGCAAAAGAAAAACTAAATGACTGTCATCTGGTAATGTGGAGCAATCAAAACACACAAGTACCAAACAACAATCATTTAGTCACTGATACAATCAGAACCTAAGATAAAAGAAAAAAAACTCCCCATAAATAATGAGTGATTAAAATAAATACTTTTACCACAAACTGGAGAAAAGTAAAATTGTTTAGTAATTGGATTTAAATAATATGCGAGGAGCTTGGTTGAATAGTTTAAAAAAATCATTAAATTCAAATAAATCTTGATTTAAATAAAAAGAATTGATTTTTTTTTAAAAAATCAACAAGCTTGTATAATAGGGATTACAATAGGATATATGAGTATTTTTCTCCATTGTTTAATTTTACGCTATTGCACTTCTAATAATTTGAGTCCATAGATCATAATAATAAAGAACTTTTTGGTGTGTCCCTGTAAAAATCTATAAAATCTAGATTCACTGAAATCCACACAATTTGTGCAATAGTAACCAATAATATGTGTATTAATTTGCAGCTCAATCAAATAAGGCTTTTAGACGTTATTGCATTTTAAAAACTTGGGCCCCTGTAGGCCATAAGGGATAATGAATATTTTTTTGTCTTTGTAAAAAAAAATAAAAAATAAAAAAAATAATAAGGGATAGATTTACCAAAATTTACACAGCTTGTGAAGCTGTGACCTATAACGTGTATAAATTTGGTCACTTATATGACTAATGACTATGGTCATTTATAACATACATACCAACTTTCAGCTCATTTGAACAAAGCATTTAGGCGCTATCACATTCACTCACATGCATAATTGTTTTAAAAGTAGCAGAAATGAACTAAGGTAACCTCAAAACATACAGAAACACCAAAATCTCAAAGCTTGACTTTTGACATGAATACAGCCTTTTCTTTACAAATGCATGTCTGGAAAGTAAAAAACTAAAAACTTTGTATTCTTCAGGCTCATTTTACTACTAAGTTTACATTCAGAAAAATCTGATACCAACAGCTAGAAAAATTAAGAATATAATGAGTAATAATTAAAAAATTAAAACTTTTGTGACTCAGTTAAATTTTGTAATTTGTTGTCCTAAACACTGTAGTAGAAAAAAGGCAAAATTGGTCAAAGAATCAGACAATGCATGGAAATAATCTAACTATATTAAAAACTGCACTTAACGGGAGGAAAGTTTATATATATATTAACTTTCCTGGAATTTGCTAAACTAGCTATTAAATATTTTTAATAATGTGTTTGTAATATTTTAAACAAACCATAAACATAACATAGGTATATAAACAATATGAGACTGACAATATCATTTCATACATTTATAATTTAAATTGGTGATTTTGCTTTATCTCTGCATCCAACAGGATTATTATAAATTCCCAGGGAGAAATTTTGAGCATTATGCTTTGAAATTATTTTCATGTAACTCATTTAATTTATTTGAATGCATACAAAGTCAACAAATTCCAAGATACAGATGTAGACACATGTAATAATGCAAAATTATTAATGAGCTAATGATAAAATACTTGTAAAAGAAAAATTAATCTATTAAATATACTTGTGAAAGAAAAATTACATTTTAGTAGGTAGCTAAAGCAAGGGTGTAAAATCTAGATACAAGTTGAGCACAAAAGCCAACATCAGCTCAAAAGTTTCATTAAGTGCACATTTTGCAGCATGTTAAAAATATAATTTATTTTAAATATTTAGAAGCATATTATTATTAAAAGTGATTTACTAATAAGGTCTAGTGTACTAACTTTGAATAACTGAAATTAAAATTAACCAACACAGAAATTATTTCAAAATTTTACAGTAGAGTGAAATAAATTTTCCATTGCCCTAACAGTCTGGAACTCACCAAGGATGGTCTGGAGACATGACATCACAATTTTTATCCTCTGTGGTAGAAACCGAAATTTTAAAGAAATATCTTCAAACATAACATCGGTATGTAAAACCAAAAATACTGCTTTTTTTTTTTTTTTCCTAAAAATTTTCCTTTAAATTAAATGTTGATGTAAACTACTAATAAGTAACAAACGTAAAATTTTTGCTAAATTTTGTGTAAAACAAATGTTAAATTTCGATTGAAATTTTTTCAATGAATTTAAAAATTTCAGAACTTCAGGTAATTTTGTTTAAAAATATTTATTTCGTACACTAAAACAGCACTACGTTTACGGTCCTCACGATAAATCACGAAAATGATTGTAAAAACCTTTAGTAATAACTTATTTTTGTGCACACGGTCTAACATCTAACAAGAACAGAACACATGAAGTACAATAAAGCAAGTTGTAAACTTCAGAATAATTAATTTTATATCAAACAATAAAGATGTTTACTTACTTATAATATTCAATATAACCCAGAAAAAAAAAATAAGCTCAGAACTAAACATAAAACTCGATTGAGTTCGTTTGCTAAAGAACGATTTATTAGAATAGCATTTAGATTTCTGCGCATGCGCTGTAATAATTCAGCCTGTGGATGTCCTCTGTATTATCTATGCACTTGAAACCCCCGCGATCCTACGAGTATCATGCATAAGGCATTCTCTGGTTGCTGTTTTATGACACTTACCGGATATGTCAGTTGTAGGATCTGTATGATATTTGTAGGACATCCAATGGATCCTTTTGGTTGTATGGGTATATACATACATGAATCGTATACTCACAAATATATATGCACAAATGAATATGTACAGTCATATAATAATAATAGTAATAATTTCCTTCCCCGACTAATTTCACCGTAAATTATCGTAGAAACCAGCAGCTGATGTCTAACGATTGGTAATAACTAATAACATTTAGTTTTTAATTCAATTGCTAAATTTTGTTTAGGGTGTCATCTACTTATTAAAACTTGCACAAAAAAAATTTTTTTTCGAATTGTAACACCTACTTTTGACTACATATTCGAATTTTGGAAGTCAAGGCGGTTCGGAAAAGGGTATAGTTTATATTTCTTATATCAAGTTTTCATAGAGTTACAAGCAAAAATTGATCAGGGGTAAATCTCTATATTTAAAAAAATTAAGATATCACAAAGAAAAGTATTATATCTATTCAGATGATAATAGGAAAAAAAGTATAACAATTTTAAATATAAACTAAAGTAAAGTAATGCTAATTAAGAAATGATGTGTACGTCTAAATTTACTTGAATAACTATTTTAAATCATATGCAAGCAAAGTAATATATGACACAAATGATAACAAGTGACAGCCCTCTAAGAGCAATAAAAATTGAAGTATCACTATAATTCGAAAAATAATGATAGGAATGAACTGTAAATTTAGAAACCCAAATTTTTGATGTTGCTCATTGCTATTCGTGCAAAAGTTAATGTAAGTCATAACACATAATTTTTTGAAATATGAAATTATTAATAATTCTCATAATTCAAAAAATGTCTTTTAATCAAAAATATGCATGGAATATATTTGGGCTACTTCACTCTAACGTTACAAAAAAAAAAAAAAAAGAAATTTCAATATATTAATTTTTTGGGAAGACATGAATTAATGTTTATTACATTCATTTAACATTAGCATCTCCATAGTTTAACAAATTATGTGAAAAATTGAGAGAAACAGATAAACTATACGATTTTCTGGGCTGATTTGATTCGAATAATCCAAAAAGCTTGTCGAAATGGGGGGATACCTTTGAAAAAAATGAAATTCATGCCAATTTTAATATGCAGACACCCCCTTAAGCAAAATCTAACTAAACCGTTCTAAACTATGCCTTATTTCTAATCGAACGGCACTAACCGCATGTCTCTACACTAATTTACGGCGAAAGTCGGGAAAGAAGTGGGGGGGGGGGGGCTTATTTTATGACTGTACATACGGTGCGGCCCCAATGAATAAAATAGATTTCCAATGCGGCCCACCAAGTGTTTTGGGTTGGACAGGCCTGCTTTAGAACATATTTTTCACACATATGGCTTTTCTTCTGTGTGAATGTGTAGATGTATGCTTAAAAAAGACTTTCCAGAAAACACTTGAGAACATAACTCACGCACGCGTGGCTTTTCTTCTATGTCAGTGCATGCATGTACAGTCGGCTGCAAAATTATTCGAGCACTAGCAATAATCCTTGCCAGAAAAAAGTACACTTAATACAGCTTTGTTAAATAAATCCTTGTCGAGTCATGTTCTTAATCAGTCTAAGAACATGATTCGACAAGAATTTACTTAGTAAAATAGTCTTAAGTGTACTTTTTAAATATAGGAATTATTGGCTAGTGCTCGAATAATTTTGCAGCCGACTGTATATTGAGATTTTCCAGTTTTGACCTTCCTTTATAATATATAATACAGTTACCTACTGCTTGAGAAAGAACAAAAAATAATAAGAATGAATCATATTTTCTATAACAATGTATCATATTCTTGTGACGTCATGGTCACGTGACGTGGGGAAACAATGATTTTACCCACAATATAAGGCTTGCTAAAATATGAGATCATTTTTTTTTTTTTTTTTTTCTACTTTATTTTATGTAATGCCCACAGCAAACCCACTTAGCAAAAAGATTAAGTAACATTTGAATAGCATATAATACCTAAGTTAGCATCTGAAATGCATTCATAAAATTAAAACTTTGCTTATACAAATTATTTATCAAGTTTAATAAGAAATCATTAATGAAGCAAAAAACAAACATATAATTTCGAATTCTACCACAGCAACAACTTTCTAGGCGAAGCATACAATCAATGTACTACATTCTTAAATAAAGATATCGGAAAACTGAACAGGGTCTATATTATCACTTGCAATGGCTACAGATTATTTAACTCTTTTAATAACACAGTGGTCGCATTTCTTTTTTTTTTTTTTTCCGTCTATTTTTTATCGACATTCATTTATTGTTACAATCAGATGAATATTAAAAAATATAAGGGCAATCCTCCTCTTAACATCTTCAAATTTTAAGAACATTCCATTAGTGATCTATGAATTTATGAAGACGCATATTATACATAAAATGGACATTAATAATTAAATTTTTGCTATAAGCAGCATTAATTAATTGTAAACTTCTTTGGTATTTATAAATATCGACTATAACGAAGAGTTAATACTCCTTATATATACATTTTTTCTCTCTGAGATCACGTATTAAAGAATAATTACTTAATTTACGATTTGCATATCTTTTCAAGTTAAAATGACGCTTACTTTAAAAGTTATATATTCATATAATGAGTAAATTGAGAATATAAATGATCACAAAAAAGGTTACAAGTAAATTAAAATGTAAATATGCAATCCGAATTATGATATCGATGTTGATAACGAAATATCTCGCTTCTGCATCTGCATAAACTGGAAAAATGTAATAATTTAAATTTTTTCACAAAATGGCAACATCACTTCATTTTCAAATTTTGTGGCATCATAAAATTACCATAGATATAGTAATAAGACATAGATTGATCAGCGAGGTCAAAAAGGTGATGCCTTTTTTTTTCGGGAAAAGACGGCCATTTTACTCTCTTGTGGATGTCTTTCCCCAACTGAATATACACGGGAATACACACAGATAATTTAGCAAATAAAATTTATGAATAATTTATGTACTAAAGATGAATGAAAACACTCCAGATACTCATTTTTCTTTCTCTCTTTTCTTCTTCTTTTCTTCTTCTTCCTTCTTTTTTTTTTTTTTTTTTTTTTTTTTTTTGTATGGAATAACGACATTTAAAGAAATTTATCGTTTCTGTCTACTATTTCTGTCTGGTTAGAAGTTTTTATGGTCGAAAAAACTATTGGACTTATCCTCATCTTTTGCGATATTGATATTAGAGTTAACCCTTTAATTGCCAATCGCAAAGCAATCGGACACTTTTGTTACCGACTGTATAGAGTAGAAATTTATGTTTACTCGGAAATGGTTATAAAGATATCAATAAAAGTTTGGGATAAGTGCTTTTTAGAGACCTAAAACAATTGGAACATCCTTAGCATCAAGGAAATTAGTGTTAACCCTTTAACTGCCAATCGCAACATGTAGTAGAAATTGAGTTTAATCAGAAATGGATATAACGATTTTGTTTAAAGTTTGGAGGTAAGTGTCTTTTTTTTTTTTTTTTTTTTAAGAACTAAAACGTTTGGACATATCCTCATCTTCAGAAAAATTTGTGTTAACCCTTTAACGGCCTGTTGCAACATATAATAGAAATTAGGTTTACTCGGAAATGGATATAACGATTTTTATAAAAGTTTGGGATTAAGTGTTCTTTAGAGAGATAAAGCCATTGGACATATCCTCATCTTCAGGAAAATTCGCGTTAACCCTTTAACGACCAGTCGCAACATATAATAGAAATTAGGACATATAATAGTATAGGACAAAATTTCATATAAATGTATATAATGTGAGTTATTTTTAACGCATGAATGTAAAATTTATATGAATTATCGATAATAGTAGTAATAAACTTGAAAAAAAAATGTCTGCATGTAGGAGCAGTGCTTTCCTCCTGGGAAGGAAGTGCTCTTCCCCCGGGGCCTGTGTAAATTTTCAATGTGGATATATTAGAAAGAACTCGTCAATATTTCTAAAACGAATGGTTGAACCATACATCTGTATTAATTTAAAACGAAGCTACCGATTTCTTTTATTTTTAATGTTATATATAATGTATATATACTATAGACATATATATATATATATATATATATATATATATATACAGTCGAACCTCGTTAACGTGAATTACTTTTAACATGAACTGTTACCACAATCCCCGTCAAAATGAAGATTACTTTAGTTATATGACGATCAGTTACTGATAGCATGAACTACTGATAAGATGAACAGATTTTTGATCCCCCTTGAGATTCACGTTAACAAGATTCGACTGTATATCTTTTCATGTCTGCACAAAAATGATTTTTTTTCAGCATTTATTATTATACTACTTTATGAAAAAAATCGTCTGCATTCATCATGGAAAATATCTTTAATAAATTATAACTTAATAAATAATTTGTATTGCGCAAATTTGTATAGTATTAAATAGAGAAGAAAGTCTTGTGGTAATACTAGTTATAATATATTAAAACAAGCGGGTTTTACCTCTGCCACTGCTAACTACATTTAAAAGAATTTTGAAAATTCGATATTACTTATTAATATAAAAACTTAAAAAATATTAAAATTTTAAAATAAGTATTCCGTTAAAAATCAAAACAGTATTTAAACCATAATAATAACAAAGTAGCTGATTATAAAGAATCATATTTTTCATAAATTAGTTAAATTTAACTTACTTATGAAAACTTATTCCACTTCCTTTCATAAATTTATTTCTACAATTAAAAGCCGCGCAGTACTTCTGCATTTTCAATATATATCAACCATGTCTTATTACTATATCTATAGTATCAACATTCTATTCCATTGTTCGGTTCGGTTCGGTTCGATGAATACTGAGATTTATTGCTTGCCTCTAGGGCCGCTTATATCTCGAAAAATCCACACCACAAGGGTTTACAAGTTTTATTACAAGAAACAGACAAGTACAATATTTTTGAAGACATAAGACATCACAAACATCCATGCCCGCACCAGGATTCGAACCTGGGACCATTAGATTCGGAAGGCAGCGCCCTACCGACCGAACCACCTGGCCGGCTATTCCATTGTTGTTTTCGAGTTTTATACTCTTTCATCATGGCTGAAGCCAAAAACTTTTTCGGCATCAAAAATCTTTGCACGTTAACATGGGGATAATAGATCTATGTATATTACTATATATATGAAAATTACTCCTAAATTTCATAAATAAAATAAAAATGTCAATATATATTGTTATTATTATGAACTTTCAATTAACTCTTTACTCCATGTACCTGCTCGTGTTCGAAAAACTTTTACATGTAACTTTGGTTGAGTTCACGATACACAGCCTGGGCTTGGGCTTGGGTATGCCATCCCCCGAAAATGACGTCATAACTTTAACCTGGGTAATCGTTTTTGTGAACGATTTTTACCCACTCTCCATTTCCCCAATGTTGTTGTTGACGCTAGTAAATCAACCAGACAATTACAAACATGGCGGATTTCGTCGATGTTTCGTGTATATTTTAAGATTCCAAAAAGAGGAGTCACAAAAAATAAATAGCTTAATAAAAAGAAATTATCTTCCAAGAATAAGATATATGAAAATTATAAAAGAAATGGATGATTAAACAAATTTCAGGAGATATTTCATACTAAATCGTGAAACAGAAGCTGTTGTTGGAAGCATGGTATGTTTTTTAAATCGTATTTTCAGACGAATTCTTTTCTTTAGTTTAAATTATTTTATATTGAGAAGTATTTGAGCGGTTAAATCACATTTTCCGGTTTATGTTGGTATTATTTATACAGGTTTCTTTTTTGTATTTTACATTACATTAAGTAGCACTTGTTAATTGTGCAGTTGTACTAGTGTGACTTCGTAATGCATATCAGATTTAACAGATTCATGCTTCGCGTGTTAATTTGGTTTTATGTATTACTATCGTTTGAGAAAAATGTAATTTCCTACAAAATGTACATGCTAATGTTTTTAGGTTGAAATTTAAAGAAGTACTAAATTTTATGGATGATCAAGTTTACATTGAAAAGTTGAATTAAAACCGGTTACTTTTCATCACGTATATGGTTTATTGCGTCTTATTTAAAAAATAAAATTGTGTTCAATTTTTTAGAATATTATCTATTTTATAATGTATTCAACATTGTTTGTTTTATGTAAGTAATTACTTTGGTTTATGAAATATAATAAATGGTATCCTGATTAATATATATATTACATTCTTATTAAGTGATGCTGTGTATGTAGTGGAGTTACTGTATTAATTATAAATTATCATTTAAAAATTTTTGTGTGTGGAGAGAATTTTTCAATCATTGAATAAAACCAAAAATAAAAGAAAAATTTAAAAGTCCCAGAGAACGTAGTGATTTATGCTTTATGCATTTATACTTTGTTTTTAGCATAGGCATAGATTTGATATGTTGTCCTTGGGAATCAAAAACATACATGACATGTGTATATTTTCATGATATATATTGGGCAAAATATTGTTTCATATTACTGATTGCTCCCTTGATATACATTATCAAGATAATCAGGATTCTTCAGAGGAATTAAATATGTTTGTTAAATAAATTGGTGATCTCTTCTTTTTCACTAAGGACAACAGATATTATATCTTTTTCTTAGCATATTTATCACATTATAAAATTTTGCAATTTAAACTTTAAATGTAGTTATATAATGTAAACTTTATCAGGCCTGGGATCCTCGAGTACTCAGTTGCCTTTAATCTTAAAACACCAAATACCAATGAAAACTTGATCATCCATAAAAAAAAAATAATAAATACTATTTAAACTGTAAAAAAAAAAAAAAAAAAAAAAAAAAAAAATATCCAAATTGCATTTTTTTAAAACAACAGAATCTATAAAATCCGAAATGTATTGTGAAGTCTGGCTAATACAACTGCAATTAACAAGTTTACTTTAATGTAAAAAAAGGAAGAAATGTATATAAATACCAATGTGAACCGAAAAATGTGACTTTTCGTTCATCTGCTTAAGCACTTCCAGTATAAAGTACTAATAGAAACTAAAGAAATGTGTTCAACTGTAAATACAACTGAAAAAAAAAAAAAAAACTAATATTTTCACAAGAGCTTCTATTTCCTGAGCCTAAAGTGTCTTCTGAAATATGATAAATCTTTCACTTCTTTTATAATATTGGCTGTTTACATTTATAAGGGAAAAATTAGTCTGTTGGTCCACTTGGTGCTTTTTTTTTTATTATTATTAATATTTTACCATTCTGCTTCCTGTCCGCAGTTATAATAGCCCATTGGCGGCATAAGATAGTGAGCTTTTCAGTGATCTAACTAATCAAGAAAACATGTTGGGAAAAAAAGCAGTTTGATCAGAAACAAACATAGAAAACAAGAAAAATCATCTTCAATACAATTTTTAATAATTTTAGTAAAAATTATGAAACTATAACAACCAATTAGAAAGAAACTGATATAAATCTTTATCGACTACTAGCAAAGCCCCGGTTCAGAAACGTACCGATTTCCGAATGCGGGAAAAATTTCAAAATCAAACTCGATATGTACAAAACTCGGCCTGCATGCCAATAGATCAAAGTTTATTAACGAAACCATTTTTTAATTAATAAAATCAATGAAGGTAGTGAATCAACGAAGGCTTTTCTTGCTTCGCTGGTCACTATATTTAACACATTCACGCCGGCACATTTTGTTTGCATAGTCTACTCAAAAGTTTCCGAGCGCTAGCTAATAATTCTGATATCGAAAAAGTACACTTAAAACTGTTTTGTTCAATAAATCCTTATCGAATCATGTTCTTAGACTGACTAAGAACATGATTCATCAAGGATTTATTTAACAAAGCACTATTAAGTGTACTTTTTTTGGACAGAGATCATTGCTAGTGCTCGGATATTTTTCTGCTGACTGTAGCTGTGACCCACTGGTGGTTCACGCCGGCGTGAATGTGTGAAAGAAAACTCTTTTCTATATCGTTTTACAAACAAAAATAAAATTTAAAAACATCATGAAATTACTTTAAAGCCCGCTTTGTTTTCCTGGGCAGAGACCCACTCATTCTCGGGTGTCTGTCCCTATTGCCTGTGACAATAGCTTACCAGTGGACTTCCATTTGGGTGCTTATCAGATGACAGTTTTGAAGTAAAATGTCCATTTTTAAAGCTTTTACCAGGTTATTATTTTCACATTTTAATTAATTTTTAAAAAATCTAATCAAAGTTTCGTTACAAATAAGGTACCAAATAAAAGGGGCATTTTTTCTGAATCCGTCGGTTTAATTAACTTATCGATCGGACTATTAGATTTTTTAAAATTAACTAAAGTATGAAAATCTGGTGGCAACTTGCCTCAACACACAGACAGAGTCAAAAATCTCTTAGCCATTTATTTATATAGAGACTAGCAAGCTTTGCCCGCTTTGCTGGACACAATATTTAAATGAGTTGTCACAATCCCTTATCGTTATTAATTAACCTGAGTTGTGTTCGGTAGAGATTTTTCTCGCTCGCAAAGTGAGGAGTCCATGTTCCCACTGCTTTCGGCAGCAACTTACCCGATACTTACTTCCCCTTCCCTAGTGGCTAAGTTCGAAGTTTTGCGAAATCTCGACAAAGTACGTACTGCGTACACCTAATAAACATCCACACACCAAAGTTTGCCATTCTAAGATAATTTAAGGCAAATTGGAAAGTAAAAATGTGTTTTTACACGTGTTTATAGCCCCCTCGTCCTCAAGGGGGGGGGGGATTTTGTAAAATCCCATTACAATAAGTGTCAGATACATATAAACAATTTACACACCAAATTTCGTTATTGTAGATCCCATAGATTTCCAAAGACAAATTTACCGCTAAAAGAGGGGGGGGGGTCTTGAATTTGCTACTTTAAACCCCCGCCCTCCCCAAAAAATAAATAAATAAATCGAAAATCACAAGAGAGAAAATATCTTTGGAAATACCTTTGTAACATCTTTAATAAAGCTACTAAAAAATCCGGAATTTCTGAAATTTCCCCCCAAAAAACGATTTTCCCCTCTCTTTTTTTAAGAATCAATAATTAAAAATGGTATTTGTTTTATATATACTCAATTCTAATCTCACCATGTACAATTTCTTCACCATGAAGCAATTCGTTTTTTTCTTCCTGCCCTCCAGGGGGAAAGTGGGGGTATTTCGATAAAACCCGTTTCTTTAGTTGTCAGATACATATAAAAAATCCAAGCACCAAACTTCATGACTGCAGCTCTCATAAATTTCCCAGGACAAATTTAGCACTAAAAAGGGTGTCTCAAATTTGCCCTTTGTAACACATACAATACCCCCCTCCCCACCCAACCAAAAAAAAAAACAATGGCAGGTCCAAAAAATTAAAAACGTGTTTTGGAAATATCCTAAAGAAGTCGCATGGCTGTTTTTTACACCTTTGTTCCATTCTTTGCAGAGTTTTATTCAAAAATCCAAAATTTCATGCCAAAAACGGATTTCTCCTATCCCTCCTCTTAAAATTAAGGCAAATGATTTTATAAATAAGATGTGTTTGGGAATAAAGCCTACTAGCTGAAACCCGTCGAATTCGACGATCACTTTATTGATTGTAATGTTTCAAAAATCATCGCATCATTATAAATGTATTTCAAGTTAAAATATGTAATATATTTTACGACATTTCACTTAAAAAAAAGAAATTCGGAAAAATACTTATAAATAGAAATATTATACATGACATCACTTTCTACAAAGTACTGTCAATGTGACGTCAAATTGACCCAAATAAACAGTTGCTATCTTTTATTTTCTATTCCGTAAAATACTACATGTTAGCTGACCCGACCGGCGTTGTTCGGGCCTATGGTAATAACCTTAAATTTGTATGGTTTTACATCTTTAACTCGATTTTGCTTGAATTTCTATTTTTAAATAAAAGCATCGCTAAAAAATAATCAGCTGTAACAAAAAACATTACCTTGAACCGAACGAAACTCTGCCTTGTGACCCCGGTGCCTTCGGCAGCGCATACGCCGGTCGCTAATAACATAAAAGAATTCCAAAAAAAAAAAACCTGGAACCGAACGAACCCGCCCGGCAATGCCCGAGCCCATGATAATAACCTTAAATGAATCTTAAATGTGTATGGTTTTATATCTTTAACACGATTTTGTTTGAATTTCTATTTTTAAAAGAAAGCATCATAAAAAAAACAATCATCTGTAACAAAAAAAAAATTACCTCAAACAGAATGGAACTCGGGCTCGTGACCCGGTGCCTGCGGCAGCGTATATGCAGCCCGCTAATAACATGAAAAAATTCTCAAAAATTAATCTTGAACCGAACGAACCTCTAGACTCGTGTTACCGCTGCCTGTGGCTGCAGCACTGTATAGCAGGCATGCTACGCACGCGCTGCAAAATCCACTTTCCTCCACCAGAGGGTGCACTATGTTGTATACGAACATCACCAATTGCCTTGAATTTCCTAGACCTTTCATATAAGGTGCCACATGGTGGTGTCAACTGCAAAATCCTTTAGTTGCACTTTTCACCGCCAGGGGACAATGCGTGTTCTATACGAACAACACCAACGGTCAGGAATTACCAAGACAACGGTCAGGAATTACCAAGAAATTCGGAAAAATACTTATAAATAGAAATATTATATATGACATCACTTTCTACAAAGTACTATCAATGTGACGTCAAATTGACCTAAATAAACAGTTGCTATCTTTTATTTTCTATTCCGTTAAATACTACATGTTAGCTGACCCGACCGGCGTTGTTCGGGCCTATGGTAATAACCTTAAATTTGTATGGTTTTACATCTTTAACTCGATTTTGCTTGAATTTCTATTTTTAAGTAAAAGCATCGCAAAAAAATAATCAGCTGTAACAAAAAACATTACCTTGAACCGAACGAAACTCTGCCTTGTGACCCCGGTGCCTTCGGCAGCGCATACGCCGGTCGCTAATAACATAAAAGAATTCAAAAAAAAAAAACCTGGAACCGAACGAACCCGCCCGGCAATGCCCGAGCCCATGATAATAACCTTAAATGAATCTTAATTGTGTATGGTTTTATATCTTTAACTCGATTTTGTTTGAATTTCTATTTTTAAAAGAAAGCATCATAAAAAAAACAATCATCTGTAACAAAAAAAAAAATTACCTCATACAGAATTGAACTCGGGCTCGTGACCCGGTGCCTGCGGCAGCGTATATGCAGCCCGCTAATAACATGAAAAAATTCTCAAAAATTAATCTTGAACCGAACGAACCTCTAGACTCGTGTTACCGCTGCCTGTGGCTGCAGCACTGTATAGCAGGCATGCTACGCACGCGCTGCAAAATCCACTTTCCTCCACCAGAGGGTGCACTATGCTGTATACGAACATCACCAATTGCCTTGAATTTCCTAGACCTTTCATATAAGGTGCCACATGGTGGTGTCAACTGCAAAATCCTTTAGTTGCACTTTTCACCGCCAGGGGACAATGCGTGTTCTATACGAACAACATCAACGGTCAGGAATTACCGAGACCTTTAAAATAAGGTGTAACATGATAGGGTCTACTGTAAAATCACCTAGTTCCGTTTTTAACCACCAGGGTCGCACTATATTGCATACAAACATTCCCAATCAACATGAAATTTTAAGACCTTTATCACCAATCGTCTTGAATTTCCAAGACCTTTCAAATAAGGTGTCACATGGTGGTGTCAATTGCAAAATCCTTTAGTTGCTCTTTCCACCACCAGGGGGCACAGTTTGTTCTGTACGAACATCACCAACGGTCAGAAAATATCAAGACCTTTAAAATAAGGTGTAACATGATAGGGCTTACTGCAAATTCACCTAGTTCCATTTTTCACCACCAGGGGGCGTCCTATATTGTATACAAACATCTCCAATCAACATGAATTTTCAAAACCTTTAAAATGAGGTGCTACATGTGTGGGTCTAGAACGGATTTCCCTCTCAAACTAATTTCCCCCCTTCCTCCAAATCAACTTTCCCACTTTAAAATCGAAAATTCCAAATTCGCAGAAAGTTATTTTTTAGTATTCGACTCTAGTACCAAAAGGTACAATTTCTTCACCGTGAAGTAATTTGGAGCCTAGTTAAGCTGGTAAACGTGTTTTTAACCCGTTTCCCCCCCTCCCCCCCCCCCGAAACCGTTCGGCTTTTTTTTAATTTTTCTCTTTTCATAGCACATCTACAGACCAAGACGTTTTTTTAGACACCTCAACCAAATTTTTACACCAAGTAGTTCTCTCAATATAGTGGAGACAGACAAAAACATGTTTCAAATTAATATATAGATTCTTTCCTGTTGCCACACTGTATAAAAGGCACAATAATTAAAAAATAAAATGATAACACGTGAACTTTGCTTTTATAAGGCAATAAAAATTCTAAAAATTCAGATTAACTGGCTGTATTTTTGCATTTCCAAAAATGAAGTAGAGAAATAAGAGAAAAAACGGCGAAATAAATAAACATTTTTTCCTGTTGCCACACTGTAAAAAAGGAACAATAATTAAAAAATAAAATGGTAACATGTGAACTTTGTTTTTATAAGGCAATAAAAATTCAGATTAACTCGCTGTCTTGTTGCATTTCCGAAAATGACGTCATTCTAAAAAATTGCATTTTTCGTATATTAATTGGGACGTTCGACTTTTTTATATTTTTCTCTTTTCATAGCACATCTACAGACCAAGACCTTTTTTTAGACACCTCAACCGAATTTTTACACCTAGCCGTTCTCTCAATATAGTGGAGACAGACAAAAACATGTTTCAAATTAATATATAGATTGACTGCACAAGCGTCCTAGGCGTGAGAGGGAAGGCATTACATGGAGGTGTTTTTAAGGGATCCTAGTCCGTATTTATGCAAGTTTTGGAGAAAACCATGAAAAACTTAGAACGACTAGGCCGACCTGGGTTCGAACCCGGTACCTCATGTCAACCAGCTTTGAGTGCAGGATAATTTTAACTATTCATATTTACATTATTCATTTATATACATAACTATATATTTCATAATTATTGCCTATTATTAGTTTATTCGAATTTTAAAAGCATTTTAGCAATGATTTTGTTTTTCTTATTATATTAACATACTTGAACTAATTCTTCTACAAAAACATTTCTAAGTGGAGAGATTCTTCTCTCTGGTAGACAAGAAGTGCCACGTTCAATTCCAGGTTACACTCATTGACCTTGCCGAGCTCATACATATATCTTAACCGAGTTCATTAATCAAGTTTAATCACCACCTTCTTTAAAAATAGTGACCAATTCCAAAAAAAGAAAACTATTCTTCCAATTGAACCAGAAGGACTTGTTTTTTAATGTATTTTCTAATTCAAGGAGAAAAAAAAATCAAATTTTGATGTGTAAATTGTTTATTCTTAATATCTTAAGAATAGATTAGAGTATAATTTAGTTATTTTTAACGAATTTTAAAAGTATTTATCAGTTTGGTTTTGGTCAGTTTGTACATGTTTTCATATCCATATATAAAATATGTATTTTTAGAATTCCATTACATATATATGTTAGTCAGTTTTCAGAGAAATCGTAAGATGATTTCTGTTAAAACTAATATGTAGCATAAATTAAATTAGTTTGTATAGAAGGACTCAAAGCCAGACCGCCTTTATTACAATACAGTAAGACCTTGCTTAACGCTGTTTCGGTTTAGTGCTCTTTTATTTCAACCCGGGGATTCCCCGAAATTGTGCGCGCGCAGAGCTAGGTTTCCAAATAACATATCCGAAACAATGTAGTTGTGTTTCTTGTTTAGTGCGGTGCTGTTGTACGGACGCATTTATATTTTTATACGGACGCCTTGTTTAGCGCTGTTTCGCATTACGCTCTACTTTGATGGAACACATCCCCCGCGTTAAGCGGGGTCTTACTGTATCTCTAATTATAATTATGATGCAGGCTTTCGAATTCCGATACTCCACTCACATTTCGTATTGAGGATTTTTAACACTATTTAGCTCGCAGATGCAAGTTTCAGAGAAAAATCAGATACAACTTTTTTTATAACAATGCTTATATTACCTTTGGATCTCAGCTTCTAATTAAGATAATTTCATAGGTAAAATATCATTTTAAAAGTCATTTAAATTGAAATTGAAGAGTAATATATTTCAAATCTTTGTCGCCAGAGGACGGTTTGACATTTTAATAATTCAATATCTCCAATTCTGATTATGAGCGAATTACTTACAGGGAAAAGATTGGGAGACCATAGGCCCAACCAGGTTGCAGATTTGCCGCAATCACAATTTTCAAAGGTCCTTTACATGGTGAGCGAACAGGCAGTTTCAAATCATGAAACGTAAAGCGGCGCCTTAGTTGCCACAGAGCAGAAATTTGCTACAGTTAAAATTTTCAAAGCTATTTGCAGTATGAACAAGGAAGCTGTTGTAAGTTCTAAAATGGAGATAAGGCACCTTCAAGTGGGACATTGCTAAAGTCAGAAATTTCAAAGATCATAACACGATGAGGGAACAGGCTGTTTCAGATATTGAAACGAGAAGAGGGTGCTACCGAGCAGGAATTTACTGAGATTAAATTTTTTAATAAAGCTACTTTCACTATATATCAATAGGCTGTTGTAGGACCTGAAATGGGGGAAAGGTGCCACTGAGCGAGAGTCGGAAAGTCGGATGATTTTTCAAGGATCGTGAACCAGCTGGTCGCCGTAGGCGGCTAGTTCATAATAAGATAATTAAAAAAAATTAAACATTAATTTTACATTAAAATCAAAATTTCTAAAGTCTTATTATGATTAAGTTATAAAGTAAATTTTTTTTAATTATATAATTGTTATTCTAAAATTCTGTTTATCTGCCCTTTACAACAAAAAAACTGGATTTTAATAATTATTTAGTGTTGCTTTATTAAATTTTTCATAGTCAATAAATTCTCATAAAATATTTTTAATTATTGCCCCTCTACGTTACTTAACAGTGTTGCACAACAGTTTTCAAGACTTTTTTTTTTAATTAATTTTTTTTTATATTCCTCGAGTCTCACAATTTTCTTTATATTAATAAACAACTTTTTAGTTTCTTCTATATTCGAATAGAAGAAAGTGTTGGATTCGTAAAAATTTTCAACTTCGGATTTTTGATGGATTTACATGTTTTGAGAGCTGTAGAACATGATTTGACCCTTTTTAGAAAATGTCTGTCTGTGTGTGTGAGACAGAATTTTGTGGTGACTGTATCTCAGGTACTACTGCACAGAATTTCATACAAATTGGTATGTAGTTGCACATTGACATAAATTAGTGCCTATCAACTTTCGGTAAAAATTGTGTATGTAGGAGCCTCGCTTCCTCTCCTGTGGGTGAAGTTCCCCTCGAGGGGAGTAAATTTTCATGATGGGTATCTTTCAAAAGAGCTCGCCAATACCTTTAAAACTAATGGTTGAACCATCGATCTGCGATAATTTAAAATAAAGTTATAATTTTTTTTTTATTTTTAATCAAAAAAAATTTTTTTTAATGTAATATTGAGGATAAATTCCACATTTTTTGGATATTTTATGTTATACTTCTTCTCTAATATGGAAATTGTCTGCATTATCATGGAAGATAATTTTTTTAAATAATAATTTCAATAAATTATTTTTATTGAGTGAATTTGTTTATGAAAATATAGAAGAAAGTCATGTGGTGGCCACAACATACTAGTTTTTCCCTGCTTTTGTATAGGTAATTTTTTATTATGTTTTAATAAGATAATTATAATTTTTTTCCATGGGAGATTTTTTTCCTACAGAGCAATTTGAGAACCTCCAATATTTCTGAAAATTCTTTGTTCATGTTCTATATTTATATGTTTATTATAAGTTAGATAAAAGTGGAATTTTAAATAAGGACTTTGAAAAAAACACTTGGGTTTTTTCAGGTGGGTTTTATTGGGTCGGATAAAATCAAGCCAACCCTGCCTTCTTTCTACTAAAGTGAAAATAACTTTCTTTATTGAGAGGTTACCATACAATTAAGCATAAATACATTAGCACAACACACTATACATCAGGCCTATGATTACGGCAACCATTCACTTGTATCTCCCAAATATGACTGTTTACTAGTTGGCAAATTGTATCATATAGTCAGTAACTAAACACATCCGAAAGTAAAATTGCTATGCTAGGAAACAAATTTGACATTTAGTGATTTAGTCTATAACAACCTTGTGTAAAATATTACTCAATGCTGCAAAGCTTTAAAATTGCCTTCAAAAAATGACATGTGATATGTCGTTTTATTTTAAAATATAAAGAGATATCATTTCAATCATTGCAGTATTGAATAATAACAAGCACATTGAATACAGTTTCACTTAACACAAATAAATTTTAAGAAATATGTTCAGGAAAAATATCATTGCTGACATCAAATGACTTATCAGCATTTCTTTGTATTTGACTTAAATATATATTAATACTTTTTATCAAAATATAGTGAAAATTGTAAACATTTATAAGTATGTTTCAACTTTACAAAATCTTTTAGATTAGTACAAACAATGGAACAGAAGAAAACTAAAACTGCTAAGATTGAGTGATAAACCCTGATTAAAATCAAATGAATTTAATAGCATAAAAATGAAAAAAATATTTATGCTATCAATCTAAACCATTTGTAATAGAGTCAGCGGATGAAACTATTTGATATGCAAAACCCTCCTAAAACTGCTACATGAATGTAGAATGAAAGGCAATGGCAGACTTAATGATATCATATGGCTATTATTAATAGTACAAGTAGTACTTATCATAAGTGATATTTAGAGGTTTCTTAATACATTACAAGGTAAATAAAATATCCGAAATGAGAAATCTCTAAAATACAACAATAATTCAATATGAAGTTCAAGGATAGCATTTTTTTCAAAAACCCTGAATACAGGGGTAGCCCCTGAAAAGATTCATACCTGTATCGTCAAAATAATTTGTGAAAATGTATAAAAAGAAACATAAATATTAATTTGAAATAATAACTCAAACTGCTCATCTTTATTTAACGCACAGTTCATATAAATGAAATCTAGTTTATAAAAATATTTTCTTTTTAAAACAAATGATTAAATATAGATTAATTACTGTAAAGGTGTATATTATGAAAATATTTCTATATTTAAAATTTTATGAAATAAATTTTTCTACGTCTGTTGAAATACACATGTGTTGCTGAAATTTTCAAGGGATGAAATTGGTAAGGAAAAATAACTTAATATAAGTGAGGTATAACATTCTAATACAACGAATAAAAATCGTAATTCTCATCAGATATTACGATGTTGACAAACAACATGCATTTTACCCATCACGTGACCACTTTCCCCAGAAATTTTTTCTGGGTTAAGTGTGCAAAGCCCGGGCTACCCATTCACCAGCTGTGAACGCCTTGGGCATGCATGGACAACCCACAAATGATCACGTGATGCCGTCTGTGAACGGTGTAGGTTAACATGGGCAAGCCCGTGCTCACCCAGGCTGTGTATCGTGAACTCAACCTTTTTCTTTGTGTTGATGGCACGTTCTCCTTCCTGTTCACTTTATTGATGTTGTAGCATTCGTATGGCGTTAATATCCTATTTAACTACTACAAAATTTGTCGTTTTCTGTAACTACGTTAATTAAAACTCAAGATCTAATCTCTGCTACTTAATTTTGTTAAAGTGTTATCAGGTTATGGGCCCAGATTCGTGTCCTACTGCGCCAGAGTTAAGTGAAAAAAATAGAGATTCACGGTGTAAAACTGATCTTGGCGATATAATGAGGGTTATTCACCGTTGGCAACGTTTGTGTGGAAGTCACGTGATGGTGGTACTCCATGATTTGTTTACGCTGCGAGTGCGAATGCGAAGTGAAAGAAAAGAAAGCAACATGTCAAAAGACTGTGCATCTTTCAGATGCACAAATAATTCAAGCAAAGAAACATGCAAGCAAAAACGTGTAAGTTTTCATGCATTTCCTTTAACCCTCTGTACCATACTGTAGACTGTAGGCAACATACCGTTCGATCGTGGTTCAAATTCAAAGAATCGGTTCTACAACGTAATCACGCACTGTAGCCTGTCGTATACACTCACAGTTAGAGAATCTAGTATCTAGAAACACAACTGGATGGCGCCGTATGTCGTAAGTTGAAGTTCATTACTCGACAGTGGGTAACTAACGACAAGTGTGGACCGGCTCTGATTCAAAAAATAATAAAAAATAGTTTTTCGTGTGTTTTGTGTTTTATATTGAAACAGTGAAGAGGTAAGTGTTTCAAATTCATTGTATAATATTGATTTTGACCCAATTTCACGTATTTTATAGGATTTTATGCTAAAAAGTGTTTGTTGCCTGTAGGTGTTTTTGTTTGTTTTTTTGAAATTTATGAGAAATAAAAAAAAAACCTGAAACATGTGTATTTTATTTTTTTCCAATTATTACGAAACAAATAAACACAAAAATATTAAAGGTCATGAGTTACAGAGGGTTAAATTCGTCTGGTTTATT
Source organism: Salticus scenicus (assembly GCA_963930645.1). Classification (NCBI taxonomy): domain Eukaryota; kingdom Metazoa; phylum Arthropoda; class Arachnida; order Araneae; family Salticidae; genus Salticus; species Salticus scenicus. The sequence goes on along the minus strand of OZ005660.1, from coordinate 250,214,130 downwards.
AAAAGAATGGCTCATCAAACTGAAAAGAGAAAATTTTACACCATCTAAACATAGCGTATTATGTTCAGAGCATTTTACCGAAAATGACTTTATTTACCAAACTTTTACAGAGAGAAGATTTCTGAAAAGTGATGCTGTACCGTCTGTATTTAGTTTTAAGTTAGTTACACCATTTTTTTTTTTAAACAAAATTCAATTTTCATTTGATGAAAGAAAAGAAAAAAGTTTCACGACATAGAATTCATGTCGAAAGAGCTATTGGGCGCATTAAATTACTTAAACTTTTAGACTGCACCATACCATATACTATGTTACCCTCCATCAGTCAATTAATTTATATGTCAGCATTCATAGTTAATTTTGGAACCCGTATTTTATAATTTAAAATTTTAATGAAAAAATAAGAAAATAGGGAATTTTCTACTTCATTTCTTAGAATAAATCTCCTACATTCTTCAATGTTACTGTAAAATTAATGTTATACTTTTCTTTTTTTTTCATTTTGTGCGTACCAGATACAGTAAGGTTATTCCACCTTATACTTAAGATTAAATTTTTATAATTTTCCTTATCCTAAAGATTTGTTGTTGTACATTTTTTTTTTTTTTTTTTTTTTTTAATTCTTCCAGTTTTATTCAAATTTATTGTAGACTCCTAGAAATCTGAGTAACACAACCAATCTAAACAATGAAGTTTATAAAGTAAAGTTTAACAGGAAAAATTCAGGGTAGCACTTAATTTTTTTTTTTTTTTTTATGGTGATTTTTTAAAAACTGAATTTAATGAGATAAGGAAAGGTACTTTTAATTGAGGTCCAAGTCTTGGAGATAAACTGAAATAATTTATGTTGTTCCTGACTGTTAAATTATTAGCAGAATTGTTCATGTTTAATTAGACACAATTTTACATTTAATTTTTATCTCCCAGTATATGTAGCACCATACGGAATGCGTAGAAAAATTATTAATCAATTCAAACCATTGTTCTTTGCTAAAAACCAGTTGAAGTTTTTTTTTTTTTTTTTTTTTTTTTTTTTTTTAATGCTTATTTAAATCATTTATATACACACATGTGTACAATTTGTTTTTAATTTTTTTCTTCATTCCAGTTTGTTCACATTTTACGTATTATGCATACTCATGTAATTTATGTCGACTAAGATTTTTAAATTTTCTTATTTGTTCACATTTTTGTAGAACAATGACAATGAAATCATTTCATCTTGTGTAACTGTGCATTATGGTTTAATTTTTTCTCAATTTACATTTTCTCGCATTCCTATATTATTTATACTCAAATAACTTTTTCTTGTACATATATTATTTTCAAAACTGATAGCAGTGTAATTATCAGACACAGCAAAATTACTTTGTGTTAATCATCACTTTTTAGAAACCTTTTTTTATTTTGTAAAATTATGGTGAGCAAAGTCACATTCTGTGAAACAATCTGAATATAATATGCTGCATTTTGTTGATATAAAATTATCTCTTTCCTGTTTTATTAGTCATTCTTTTAATAAAACAGTTGTATTTGAAGGAAATTCATGAAAATTTACCCACTTCTGCTTGCATGTCTCTTTATTTATCCATATAAGCATTGTACTGTTATATTGTAGTACTCAAATAAGATTCTGTAACATAGTGCTATTATAGTACCTTTATAAAGGATTTAAGGAGCAGGGGATTCATCAGTATCATTAGGGATTATCTAATTTTTTTTTAATGTGTGTGTATAGTGTTTGAGTGGTATGTCTTGTGTATAGTGCTTGTAGGTACACCAAAGAATTTGGTGCCATTACAGTCTACAAACTAGTATGTTGTGGCCACCACGAGACTTTCTTCTATATTTTCCTATACAAATTCACTGAGTAACAATAATTAAAAAAAAAAAAGTGGGACTTTAAGAAAATTTTGGGTAAAATGTAAAAATTATTCTAAGTTTGTCAAAACACGGAAACCGTAGGACTTTGACAAAATTAGGGGGGAAAAGCAAAAATTAGTTTAAGTTTGTCAGAACACGGAAACCGTGGGAGTTTGATAAAATTAAGGAGAGAGAAAAAAAAAATTCTAAGGGTTTTTTTTTTTGTAAAAAGTAAAAAAAATCGATAACATTGTTAAAAATTATCACAGATTTATAGTTCAACCATTCGTTTTAAAGGTACTGACGAGACCTTTCGAAAGATACCCATCATGAAAATTTTTGCAATATGTCACCCTGTTAAAAATTTAGAAAAAGCGGGATGGCAACGCAACCTGTAAGACGAATTTCACCAAAAGTTGATAGGCACTAATTTATGTCGAGGTGCAACTACATACCAATTTGTATGAAATTCTGTGCAGTAGTTCCAGAGATACAGTTGCCACAAAATTTTGTCGCACACACGCAGACAGACCGACATTTTCTAAAAATGGTAAAATCGTGTTCTACAGCTCTCAAAACATGTAAATCCACCAAAAACCCGAAATCGAAAATTTTTATGAATCCAATACTTTCTTCTATTGAAGATAGAAGAAAGTAACTAGGGATGCACCGAATATTCAGTTTGGCTGAATTTAAAACTATTCGGCTAGGCCGAATATTAAATTATTCGGCTAGTTGAACATATAAAGACTCAATTAAAAAAAAATATATTTAATCATTTGGAAAAAATTCTGTTATTTTTAATTATCATTAAATTAATATTTTTCAGAGTAATTAAGAAGTAGATTTTATTTAAATCAAAATAATTGTATTATTTAGTTTCAACATTAAAGAAAATTAATTATTAGTTATATTAATCGGTACTTTTCCTTTATCTGGGCGCATGGGAAAAATCGCCAAATACTATTAAGGGCTTGGCGACTTGGCTCGCGTTGAAAAATCACCAAATAATGTAGAATTCCACCAAAATGTCTTACAACCCTAATGCGAATGTTTGTATGGGGTCATGGCTTGGTTTTGCAAAAATGACAAGGGCTTGGCGACTTGGCTGTTGTGGCTTGGCAACTAGTGAATGTTTGTATGGGGCCATGACTTGTCTCACTTCGAAAAATCGCCAAATAATGTAGAATTTCACCAAAATTTCTTACAACTGTAATGTGATTGTTTGTATGGGGCCATGGCTTGGTTTCTTATAACCCTAAATATCTTACAACCCTAATGTAATGTTTCAACTTTTATTCCGTAAACTATTTTTACATTCGCTTCGCTTTGCGACCTGGGTCGCATTTGGTTAATAGTATTTGGTGATTTCTATGTGCCTGGATAAAGGAAAATAACCCATTAATCATAACAATATCTAAAAAAAAAGTTTTCTTCATCAATAACAGTATAACGATATATGATTATAAAGTTGTGTTAAGAAAGAGTGCATATAATTCACATGATGTTGCCATCTAGGAAACTTCAAGAGATCAAACAAAAATCATACTCAAATCTGGCAAGAAAAATGACACAAGTGATATAATTGCAATTTTGAATTTGTCATTAAAAAATGCATATGAAATAAAGTCTGAACTCACATGCGGCTCAACAGGCAATAAATCACAATAAACTTGATTCCTGGAAATTCCCAAGAAAATTAATTTCTGGGTCATGCCTTTGTTTTATAAAAATAATGAAATTACGGTACAGTTAAGTACGTTGTGGTATTAATATCATTAAATAAGTACGTTGGAGGTTATTGTGTATTGTATTATTTTCCAGATGTATTAAAATTACGTTCGGGGCAGATTAAAATTATTGAATAATCGTTACCTAATTAAAGGCAGACGTTAAAAAGCTGTTTTTTTTTTTGTGAATATAAATTTAATTGATTTATTTATTTAATATCAGTAATTAATAGTTATATTTAATGATTATTAAATTCATTTATTTTTTTATTAAATGAATATAATAATTAACTATTTATTTGAATAATTACCTACTTTTTTAATTATTTGTAATTAATTGATTTAATTGCTAATAATTACTAATTGATGCTAATTAAATAGTTAAATTAGAATAGTCCCTTTGTGCATAGGATATTTGTATTTTTTTCTTTTTTTCACGTGACTTTATGGGAACCGTTTTGGCTTTATTACCTGAAGTTATTGCTGATGTTATATTACAGGGGTCTGTCCAGACTTTTCACACTGGGTCCTGTTTTTGTGAAATTGTGAAAAATTCTACACGTAATTTTGTTAATCTAAATTTAGTGTGAAAATAAAGTTATTCCGAACTTTTTGGCTCGGTTCCTCTTTTTGTGAAATTGTGAAAAATGTAATTTTGCAAAATAAAATTACAATTGAGGTTTCATTTTAGAGAATGACAGTTCAATTTTACAGAAGTAAACTCACATATATGCATAGAAACCCTTTATAAAATAGAAATTGAATATCAGCTTTATAGGAGGAATACAACAAAACACGTGTGATTATTCAGGCAGTCTGTTCGTTCCATTGAAGATTAGTCTTGAAAGAGATTTATCAAAGGTCTGTTTTTAAGGAGAAAATTTTTGTGAAGGATCCTGTGAAGGCGCTTCCTAATATTTCAGATAATTCTTTATTGAGAGATGACGATTTAAATAAAAGAAAATTGGATTGCGACCATCATTGCAGCAAAAAACACAAACATGAAGAAGGCGATCAGGACAATACGCAAGCGAAGTGATGATTTCACTGACACTGACCATCCATGGATGCAAGAAAGATTTCCTATGTTAATCGCCCATTGGATTTTTTGTAAAAAATTATTAAAAATCAAAGAAAATTATTTCCCGATTTTAATCCCCATATTTGGGTATAGATATGTATTAGTTATCATGTGCATGTGTTAGATTTAGTTATTTTGCTGTCAAATTGACAAAATTTTAATTTTTAATTTCAAGACTCCTTTTCCTCTAAATTATTATCATTTATTTTTTAATAATTATGTATAATTACACTTATCATTTCCTCCTCTGCAATATGTTGAGTGATTGGTCATTCATCAGCATCAGTTAAAAACTGATTTGTCTCTTAATACAGCTGAATTTTTGCAATCCACTAATCAACAAATCAATTGTGACAATGTTTGTTTACATTGCAAATGATATGCGGATTTTAGAGAATTGTAGATTTTAGGGTTGCGGATTTTTGAAAGTTGACTGTATATGAAAGTAGATTATTCAGTTACATTAAAAAAGAAAGAAAGAGAAGCACAAAGGGAAAAAAAAATTAATTTCCAACAATTTTCATGAATGTCAAAATAATTATACTATCACATAAAAATCTAAAAACGAAATCATATAAATGTGTAAATGATCTCATCTCTAAGTCAACTCCCTCTAATCTGCATAGCTTGGGACCATATGTTTTGTAAACTTTAGAATTTTGCAGATTATTGGTCATAATTTGTTTACTTATTTTTTTCCCCAGATACAAATGAAGATATAATAATAAATCATTAATGCTTTAAGTGAATGATAAAATAAAAGCATAATTATTTCAAATAAATATTAAATAAAGCGTTGTCAATCGGCCTTAAAGTGCAGTAGCTTTGAATCCATTATTTTTATCGATAAATAATTAAAATAATTTTTTTTTTTAATGATAACTGAAACATTGATACAGTTTAAATGAAAATCAAAACACCACATAATCATAGCATTTGGTTTCTTTCTTCCCCCCTTTCAGCTTGTGGTTTTAATTAAACACACTCTTAGCTAATGTAAACAAATACTTGTTCCTGTTCTGAGTCAGCAATATTTCGATCACTAGAATGTTTTCTTTCTTTCATTGTTTTTTTTTTTTTTTTTTTTTTTTTACTATTTATTTATGAGTATTGTAGGATGAAGCGTGTGGTTCTTCAGCTAAATTGTAAAAGTTCGTTTTATTTTTTTTATTTTCAAGATACGTTGAAACGCTTTCATAGATAAAAAATAAAATTCAAAGAATAATGTTTTATGCGGCAACTGTTGGAAATGCAAAATAAAAAGTTGATAAGGATTGGATAACGATTTCGGCCTAGATGTGTGCAAGGAAAAAAAGAAAGAAAAAAGATTTTTTTTTTTTCTCAGTGTCTGCTACTATTCAATTTTATGTATTTAATAAAAAATATTTAATTAGGTGTTCAAGACTGAATTTGCGGAGCATAAACATTACTTCGCGAAATTGCAGAGTTTTTAAATTTTTCCGGAGAAACTCCGCAAAAATCGGAGCAGTTGGCATCCCTGTTAATAATTTTTTTACAAAAAATACAATAGGCGATTAACATAGGAAATATTTTTCTTGCATCCACGGATGGTCAGTCACGTCACACTTCGCTTGCGTATACATACGTTCTGGAAAATGCACAGGGTCCTGATCTTTCATATAATAACAATCCTTATTTTTTATATAAGTGTTTAAATAAATGAGTATTGTCATAAAATTCTGTTTTTTAATTTACATGAAATTAAATTAAAAAATAAATTAATAATTTAACTTAAAAAAAAATAATAATTAAATTATTACCTCCATATCCTTTGATGAAGCAATGTACATTTCTTCGTTGTGTTGCCAGGGAGAGTTATCTTAGTCGTGCAGTGATTCTAATAAACACCACACAACTTAGACACTCACCAGACTTTTGTCTTTATTTACATCCTTTCTGTAAATATTTACAAGCTCTCTGTGTCGGCTGTCGTGGGGTACCTCAGGTTGATGGCTTTCTCCAGAGGGATGGTGGGGTGCCTCAGGTTGTGGACTTGCTGGCTTTAGATATTGAATAATCGTCATCTGATGAAACTTCTTCAAGATGGCATGTTTCTTTGCGGTTGCTAGTCGAAGTCGCCTATCCTTTTTTCGCTTTATGGTCTGGGTCTGCTGTATCTCGTGTTTCAGAAGTAGTCGGAGGTTCAGGCTCACCTTGGTTATCCATCTCTCTTTGTTAGAAAAAGAATAACAAACAAAAATAACTAACTAATAAAATTGTTTTATAAAAAATGAAAAGTCTGAACTTGCACACAATACAAATTTATCACAATAAAATGCAAAAATATGTATTTTTGGAATAAAGACAGAAAAGTGTGTACAATTGTTAACTTACAGTAAACAAATCAATTAGTAAATTCATTGAAGTTGGCAGAAAAAAGAATCAGCAAATTTTGCATATTGTTAATCATACATTTAAACAAAAAAGCAGAAATTTTAATGAAATAATTACATATTTCAGACACACACATATTGAAAAAAAAAAGTTTTATTCCTGGTAGTGCCAAAACATTCATTATTTTGGAAATTGGCAGCAAAAATTACCCCTAACTTCAGCATTTAATTTAGCTGTAAATAAATGTATTTTCTTTTTAACAGTAGTGAAATAAACCCATAATTCTCTAATCAACTGCGAAAATATTGCACTTTTCAGAAATTTGTCACCAAAAAAGCAAATATATAATATTACACTAAAATTATCTTTTATTTCTAGAATTAACTTTGAAAATAGTACAAAATTTTGTCACATTTAACAGCAAAATAATCATGTTATTTTGCAGCAAAATAAAAATTAAAAACATTAAAGCAGTAATTTTGTTGATTTTTCAGCAAAATAGTCACATACTTTGGGAAGTTAAAATGATTTTCTACCTCCCCCCACATAAATTTTGGTTATGGTTTCTCTTTGGATTTACACTGATCTCAGAAACAGCCAACATGGCTTTCAAAAGGAAGGATTTCAGACTGAAGTCTGAAAACTTTCATGCATGATTAAATTAAATAACAATTTAATAGTAGACAAACTTTTCTCACAATCTTGTTGAATGATAAAATTACCCAAATAACGAATTAACATCTTCAAATAAAATAACACATTTTTTTTTCTTTGACTAATTTTTTTGTTATACTTTCAGGTTTAAAACAGAAAAAATAAAATTGTATTCATTTGATATTTTCTGTAAATTTGAAGATGTTTCTAGTGTGCAGTATTTCTTTATTTGTGCAATTTGTTAGCTTTGATTAAATTCATGTATAATGTATTTAAAAAAAACAAAGCAGTCACTTTAAAATTTGACTGGCTTGCATTGAAGCAAAAAAAAATTTTAAATCTAACTGTTAAAACTGATAATTGGATGAAATTTTATAGTTATCAAACTAAAATTTTTAGGTAGAAATGGCCTATAAAATTCGAAAAATGAATAAATTCATTTTTCTAATTTAAGAAAATAAAATAATGGTAGCAATAATAAATCTTTAGACAACAAGAACAAATTTAATGATTGTGAACATGAAATTTAAAAACATACATTAGGTAGTGAGTAACTTTTGTAATAAAATTCCTCACAGAATATATGATGGTCTTAGGCTTCAGCAGGCAATAAGTAGAAAGCCTCCTTGTACACGCTTAAAATTATACAGGCAGCATGCAACATAGTTAAAGCATGTTATAAGAATGTTTAAAGGCATGGTTTCCATAAAAAGTGGTAGACACAGAATTAGTAATTAATTTTATAAGGCTAAAACAAATTCTGATACTTTACGTAATCCTTCAATTGACTGGAAATTTAGTACAACAAATATTTGATTTACATGCAGCTATATGATTTTCTGATTAATATAGTTATTGCGGCTTATTCACAGTTGCACACATAAGAATTCTTATGCGTTTTAGACAACATTTTTTTTAAAAATGCATTTGGTCAATTTCTTATTTAAATCAACAAAGTGGAATTAACATGTATAAAAAATATTTATGTAAAAAAAGGGGTGGGAATACATATACATACATTTTATATCCTATAATATTTATTTTGGGTGAGGGGGTGTAATTTATATGAATAATGTGATTCAACGCTGCCATGTGATATAAAGGAGTTGAAAAAGTGTAACCATTGTCATTCATTGAAATCATGTCCATGATTCTGGCTCAAAACACAGATATCTATAAAATTTCTTACAAACAGATTTCTCTGAGGCGAATAAAATAACAATTTCTCTAACATTAATCGTTTAACAAAAATAAACTTTATATTTCGTGGCACAACAACTTCCTAAAGTTGCAATTTTTGAAGAATAAAAGTTATTGCATGAACTTTCATCACTGAAAATAAAATAAAAATTAATTGGAACACGTAAATTATAAACAATAAATATATGACATTAGCATTGCGCAACTACCTCTATAATTTATCAAGCTGGGTATCCTTGTAGAATTCGACGTTTTAAATGCTTTTTTGCACAATATGTAATTACACTAAGCTTATTTATTAATTTTAAGACACTTCCAAAAATACGGGAGAAGGGGATTAAATTGGGTCATAAATTAAAACTAAACTACTTAATTTTAATACATTTCAGCATATATGCTTCGCTCGAATAGTCTAAAAAGTTTCTCATTCTAGCTACACTACAAACACAGCATAATGAAAAAAAAAAAAAAAAATCATTTATACATGGAATGGAAGATATACAATAATGAACTATAGTATTACAAATATATTTACAACTAATTTTAATCACATTCAACACTATGGAATATGAAAACATTCATACCTCATTGTCACTTGCGATGGTCATGTTTACGTTTTATTTCTGTTTTTTATATTCAGCTTTGACATCTGCTGATACAATGGTAGCAGTATTTCTCCCATTCTGGTTTTCTTGAAAGGATAACTTTATTATAAATCCTGCTTTGAAAAAGCTTACAGCTTTCTTGTAAGCAGTAGAACTTCCGTGTCCTTCATACTGTGAATGAGAATGTATTCTTGGATATTTTCATGGGGAAAATCATCTATAGATAACGACCGATCAAGGATAGAATAAACCATGATCTTAAAAATTCACTGCTGAGAAAAAAGGGAGAAATATAAACAAAAATGAATGAAAAAATTTAAGAAAAATAATGGCGCTCACTGCTTAGTTCAATAGGAAACAATCCACGAGGTTAGAGGTAAATACCACCATCACGTGATCATTACGTCACCAGGATAAACCTCATTAATAGCTAATTATAAGGCTCCTATATATACGAGCTGGCGCATCCGACATTTTTTTGCCTTAGGGTTGCCGCATGTACCCAGCGTAATAAACAAACGGCATCCATTGTTTCTACCGTCTTGCTCGTAATTTTAGTGAAATAAACTGCAATATGGGAGGTTGTTCAGCAATAAACTGCTGTAAACACTCCAGAAAAGGATACAAAATGTTTAGGTTTCCTTCGGATAATGCAAGAAGGAGAAAATGGGCTGCGAATTGTCGTCCAGATTCTTGGATCCCGGGACTTAATGCACAGCTTTGCATAGTTAGTTTTATTGTTATTCACTTATACTTTTCTTTGCATTTCTGACATTTATAAAGTAAAAAATTTTAAAAAAAGTATTATTTAAATCTAAATATGTATTTTAATAACCATAAATTATTTTAAGAAACGCTTTTTTACTGTGTGCTTGTAGAGTCTTGGCGACGTTCTTTTGGTTCGCCAAAGTTGTCTTGTTTCCGTGTCCTGATAGTATTAGGTCGTTGAAAAAACTTTCCAATTTTAATTGGTACGCTCTTTTTTTTCTTTCCCCTTTCAAATGTTATGAATTATTTAAGAAACAGAAACAGATTACTTGTGTTGCTTATCATTTTTGGTCGATTTTATTTTTAGATGAAAATTTCTTAAAACCACCAGTGAAGCGATAAAATCGCCAAGCGGAAATGCTGTCCTCTTACGAGGCAAAAAAAATGGCGGTGATGCGCCGGCCTATTATTTATTTAAGGGGCTCTAGCTAATTATGGAAATATTTACGACAGATAAACTTTATGGCTCAGAAAATTTGGTAAGGTGGAAATGGATGGTAGAAGGTGTGCTTATGGAAAAGGAAAACGCATACGAGGTGTGTATTGGCGAAATCATAAAGCCAGAACCGGTTCCCGGAGATGCTGCAGCAGATTTTCGTAATACATACAGTCGGCTGCAAATTTATTCGAGCACTAGCAATAATCCTTGCCAAAAAAAAAGTACACTTAATACAGCTTTGTTAAATAAATCCTTGTCGAGTCATATTCTTAATCAGCCTAAGAACATGATTCGACAAGGATTTACTTAGCAAAACAGTCTTAAGTGTACTTTTTAAATATAGGAATTATTGGCTAGTGCTCGAATAATTTTGCAGCCGACTGTACAACAGTGTGTTAACCAAGTTCGATAAAGGTAATAGTGCTCGAGGTAGAGACCCTAACTAGAATAATAGGCCGGCGCATCACCGCCATTTTTTTGCCTCAGAAGAGGACAGAATTCCCGCTTGGCGTCGTTATCACTTCCCTAATGATTTTAAGAAATCTTGATCTGAAACTAATCCGGTCAAGATAAGAGCAATAAGCAACAATAATATTCCTAAAAACACATTTTTTTCACAATGCATTCTCAGGATGTCATTTTATTCTGAGGATATCGTATGGATGTACTGGGGTTAGCGATGCAAGGCTTTCAAAACAACCGGTTTTTTCCCTGGGAATTTAAGACAAAATTGGGAAATTTGAAATTTCCCCAAAACTGGGAATTTTGAAATTATGAATATATTTATAAGCTTTGTTAATTATTTAGCATCCGATCTTTAAATTAATTTCAACTTTAATTCCGGCATAGATTTCCTTTTCGTTTCCCATTTCAGCTAATTCGAGCCTCTTCTATGTTTATTCCGAAAACGAAGAAAATAATTAATTATAATTAATGCGGTGCTAACAATAACAGTAAGTTTCTGTCATTATTCATTTGTATTATTTTGTTATGTTATGTTCTTGAGATATCCTTTCCATTCTCAATGAGAATTAATAATATTTAATTTTTATTTATTCATTATTGGTTTATGAATGTACAATTAGAGAATCGGACTTAGGCCCGTTCCCACCACACTGCGCATAAACGGAGATTAGCAAAACGGCCGTTAAAAATAAAACTCCGATTAGGCATTCTTCCGTCCAACCAAGCTAAACTCCAGTTAGTGTTTCCGCGGTTAACTGTCGGAGGGATTTTTTTAAGGGATTTTAAAGAGGTATTGTGATTGGTTCTTTGGGAATGCTTAGTAATATTGTCATTGGTTGATTCAGTTGTGGTCAAAACAGGAATTAGGCAGTCGTTATGTTTGCAGTCTGTCGAAATAAGTGAGAAAGAGTGAACAATTTTTCACTTGCAGAAGAAAAAATGGATTTTAGAATTAGTGCAAAAGCACTGGAGCATCATTTGGAAAAAAAGGATGCTGTCAGTGGAAAGGTTAAAGAAAGCACTTGGAAAAAATAACAAATAGATTCAAATTTTATACATAGGATAAGTCAACAGTTCATATTAAAATAGTTTGAGAGTATAGTAAGAAGAGAATAAAACATTTAAGTAATATTAGAATTCTTATATATATATATATATATATATATATATATATTATAAAATAAAATCAATTCTGTGAATTTGAAAAAATAAATTAAAAAAACCTACAGCCACATTAAAAAAATATGTATTATTATATTTTATAACTTAAATTTTAATTATGCATCAAGAAACAAAATGAAAGAAAAATCAATCTGAATTTTACTTACATTATGTAATAATATCTTTGTTGCTTTATGTCAGTTGAATATCATGCTAATAGAAGTTTTCTATCTTAACTTCACTTCTTCTAGCTGTGATTTCAAGAAAACCGCTTTGCAGTATCTATGATCATGTATGAAATTACTATATACACTGCAAATAAGTTAAGTTAAATTTTTTCTTCTGTTTGTTTTCCTTTTTATTAGCTAGTGTATTTCCATACTCTGCAAAAGGGTGTTTAGTTTTCTTTCCAGATAATAAATGCCATAGCTTTGTAAAAATGTAATAAGAAAGAAGAGAACTTACTTTTTTATCAAAGATTCTTTTCTGATAAATTCTACATACTCAGAACATAATATAATCAACTGGTACCGATTCGATTCTTATAGATATTTTCACACCCACAAAAGGTCACTTGATGTAGGGTAAAGTACACAACAACAAATTTATATTAAACTTGAGAAATATACTATTAATATTTTACTTAAATTTAAGGTATGTTGATAAATGAAGTGCAGATAAACCAGCAGTTCTCCAATTACTTAAACCACCAAGGTAGGAATGAGTAGATGAAGGTTACTTGTGTTCAGTGCATACAAAATCGAGTTTATATTAGTGTTTAAGCTGACAGAATATTTTAACTAAATTAAAGTTGAAAATATTCATTATTTGAACTTTTTTTTTTTTTTTTTTTTTTTTTTAATAGCTAATCTTCAGTTTAACATTATGGAAAAAACTGCATAAAAATATGTAAAAAATTATGTTCTTATGACTACAATTGAAAAATTCTGCGATGGTCTTATCGATGAAATATCAAAATTCAAATATCTTGAAGTTGGTATTCGGAAAGTTCTGGGTTCAATTACCAGTCGTTTGGAATTTTCTGTATTTTTCTCCGAAACTCGCTTTAAGATGAGCTAGGAACCCCTTAGACTGATTTCTCATGGAGGGTACACCATTTAAGATTAGGACCCTCTTTCAGTTAACTGGCCTTAAACCCAACACTAGACATCATCAGAATTTAAATTTAATTTTCTCATTTTTTTTTTTTTTTTTTTTTTTTTTTTTTTTAACTATGCGCATTATGTCTTTACATCTTTTAACAAAAAAGATTTTGAATGTTATATCTGCATTTCTTATCTTAAAACATGTGCGGTCGAAGGACCCCCGTCAGGAACGAAGTTCCTTACGTCTTTTCTCCAATTCTGAATTTGATTTGATGTAGAGATCTAGATTGTTATTATTTATTTATCTCGTTGTTGGCACCAATAGCATGCTTGACATGAAAGCTAATTAAGCTTAAAACTAAAAATAGCAGAAAAGCTTTAGTATGACTCCTTTGGTGTAATTTTGCACTGAAGTAACTCTGACTTTTCTCGCCAAGGTCTTTACTAGCGTAATTATGATATCCGCATTTTATTTTTTAAAAAACAATTTATTGCAAAAATTTAATGTAGCAGAAACATTAATCACATAAATTATTTAAAAGCAGTGTGTATTTCTGTTATAGTACTGTCTTATATATCAAGTTTCGTACAGTTTTATGCCATAAAAGTTGAGATATAGCCTTCCTGTTATCGAAGAAATCTGTTGGCCAATAAGCATTGAAATTGAATCAGCATAATGTTTCATGATGACCTTCTTACGTATCAAGTTTTGTCTGATTATACGCCATAGAACCTGAGATATAACCTTTCCTTAAATTGTTGAAACCGCTGTGCGGCAGCGCCCCCTGTTGAGCGGTTGACACCAAATGTTGGTAGAAAGGTTTGTCTCATGGCCTTACGTATCAAGTTTTGTTTTATTATATGCAATAGAACCTTAGATATAGCGTAATGCATTTTTGTTACGTGACGATTTCTGCAAGTTAGGTCCTACTGCAATCTGCGTTAAGGAACTTCGTACCAAAAAGAAATAAAATAAGCCTTAATCAAGAAATTATATTGGAATTTAGATACTCGTGAGTACTATAATATCAATGCAGATTAGAAAAAAAAAAAACATGTTTCTCACTTTAAGAGCTTAATATTAGATAAATTAATTTTTATTTTATTTTTTAATTTTCTGATCCAGTTTAAAGAAAATGAAGTAGACATAATGCATTTAAAGTTAAACTAGCTGGAACCCGTCGAATTCGACGGTCACTTTATTGACCGTAATGTTTCCAAAATCGTCGCATCGTTATTGAAATGTATTTCAAGTTAAAACATTTAATATAATTTACAACATTTCACTTAAAAAAAAAGAAATTCGGAGAGATGCTTATAAATAGAAATACTATATATGACATCACTTTCTGCAAAGTACTGTCAGTGTGACATTAAACTGACTCCAAATAAACAGTTGCTATCTTTTATTTTGTATTTTGTGTAATACTAAGACTACATGTTAGCTGACCCACCCGGCGTTGCCCAGGCCCATGATAATAACCTTAAATGAACCTTAAATTTGTATGATTTTATATCTTTAACTCGATTTTGATTGAATTTCTATTTTTAAATAAAAGCATCGTTAAAAAAATAATAAGCTGTAACAAAAAAATTACCTTGAACCGAACGAAATTCTGCCTTGTGAACCTGATGCCTGTGACACTGCATATACCGGCCACTAGTAACGTAAAAAATTTTCCCAAACATTAGCCTGGTACCGAACAAACCCGCCTGGTGTTGCCCGTGCCCATGATAACAACCTTAAATTTGTGTGATTTTATATCTTTAAATCTATTTTGTTTGAATTTCAATTTTTAAATGAAAGCATCGAAAAAAAAAAAAATAATAATAATAATCATCTGCAACAAAAAAAAAAAATTACCTCAAACTGAACAGAACTCGGGCTCGTATGAACCTTAAATTTGTATGATTTTATATCATTAACACTATTTAGTTTGAATTTCTATTTTTGAATGAAAGCATCGCGAAAGAAATAATCATGTGTAACAAAAAAATTAACTCAACCCGAACGGAACTAGGGCTCGTGGCCCCGGTGACTGTGGCAGCATATATGTTGGCCGCTGATAACATGAAAAAATTCTCAAAAATTAACCTCGAACCGAATGAGCCTCTGACTCGTGTTTCCGCTGCCTGTGGCTGCGGCACCGTATAGCAGGCATGCTATATGCACGCGCTGCAAAATCCACTTTCCACCACCAGGGGCACAGTGTATTCTGTACGAACATCACCAGCGGTCAGGAAATACCAAAACCTTTAAAATAATGTGTAACATGATAAGGCCTACTAAAAAATCACCTAGTTCTATTTTTAACCACCAGGGGTGCACTGTATTGTATACAGACATCCCCAATCAACATCAAATTTCAAGACCTTTAAAATGAGGTACTATAGCCCCGTTCACATGAGCAGTTTCTACCCGGGTCATACTAGAGCCCCTTAAATAAATAGAAGGCCGGCGCATCACCGCCATTTTTTTGCCTCGTAAGAGGACAGCATTTCCGCTTGGCGATTTTATCGCTTCACTGGTGGTTTTAAGAAATTTTCATCTAAAAATAAAATCGACCAAAAATGATAAGCAACACAAGTAATCTGTTTCTGTTTCTCAAATAATTCATAACATTTGAAAGGGGAAAAAAAAAAAAGAGCGTGCCAATTAAAATTAGAAAGTTTTTTCAACGACCTAATACTATCAGGACACGGAAACAAGACAACTTTGGCGAACCAAAAAAAACGTCGCCAATAGGGCTGTGCCGATTAATCGATTAATCGGTTCGGTTAATCGATCAATGCTTAGTCCCGATCAATTTTTTTAATCGAGTTAATCGGATCGATTAATTCGATTAAAAATTTTCAAAATCTGATTAAAATTAAAATTTTTAATTTTTAATTTTTAATTCCGATTAAAATTTTCAAACTACGAATTAAAGTAAAAATATTGTTCTGTCTACAAAATATTTTTTCACATATTTTGCTAACAAACATTCTAATAAACATCCATAAAATAATGAAAAATCAAAAAATAAATAAATAAAATAAAATAAATAAAAATAAAACCTCTCAAAAGAAGTTGTTGCACTTTTGTTGATAGAGAAAAGGGGGAGGACAGTTATTAAGCAAAATGCAGATTCATGTGCATTCTGGAACAACACCACCTATCTCTAGCCTTCTACAGAAAGTGTTGGCTAGGGTAATAGTATTCTCAGACACAAGAAGCTTTCAAAAATATAAATGCTAAAGATTAAAAAAGAAAAAAAGAAGAAAACAGAAGAAGAATGGAGGAGATTTTCACTATCCCTCTGATGGGGGAAGTGTCAACAGAGTTTCACAGTATTTTCAAGTGTTTATTGTTTGTTCAAAATTGCTGATAGTGACTATTGAAGTAGAAACAGAAAATAACATTCTGTGTTCTAGTCCGAAGTGACAAAGAAGAAATAAAATATATGAATTTGAGATTTTTATGATAATGATATGGAATTTTGAGAATTCATTTAAAAATAGTGACAAGCGAGATGGACAAGGCCTGCAATCATTTAATGTTTTTTTTCAAAATGAATCGAAAAATTAATTTATTTAAAAAAATAATAACAATAAATGAAATTGAATAAATGAAAATATTTATATAAAATTAACACTTAAAGTCTCCAACTATTACTCTAAAAATTGACTTAAATTTCAGTTATGAAACAGATATAATTGATTAGACAAAAATTTTTGAAAAAAAAAATCAGTCAAACTTATGAATAATATATATATACACAATATGAAAGTTTTATTCATAATTGAAATAAAATTATATAAAGAAAAATGAAAACCGATTAAAAATCCGATTAATCAAACGATTAATCGATTAATGAACTACGATTAACCCAGTTAAAACTCTTAATCGATTCCCACCCCTAGTCGCCAAGACTCTACAAACACACAGTAAAAAAGCGTTTCTTAAAATAATTTATGGTTATTAAAATACATATTTAGATTTAAATAATACTTTTTTTTTAAATTTTTTACTTTATAAATGTCAGAAATGCAAAGAAAAGTATAAGTGAATAACAATAAAACTTACTATGCAAAGCTGTGCATTAGGTCCCGGGATCCAAGAATCTGGACGACAATTCGCAGCCCATTTTCTCCTTCTTGCATTATCCGAAGGAAACCTAAACATTTTGTATCCTTTTCTGGAGTGTTTACAGCAGTTTATTGCTGAACAACCTCCCATATTGCAGTTTATTTCACTAAAATTACGAGCAAGACGGTAGAAACAATGGATGCCGTTTGTTTATCACGCTGGGTACATGCGGCAACCCTAAGGCAAAAAAATGTCGGATGCGCCAGCTCGTATATATAGGAGCCTTAGGTCATACCCGCGTCAATGAAGCTGTTCACGTTCTTCCGTCCCGCGTAAAAGCAGGGTTAGACCAGGGTCATTTTTCCTCCGAAATCAACCCCGCAATGTACTAGGGGATAAGAGAGAATAACCCGCGAATTACCCAGAATGCTTTTCGCTTGTTTCTTTCTGTTTCATACTGGGACAACGAATTGCGCACTATTTTCAAGAGATAAACTGCGTTCTTTTTCATTTATTTATTTTATTTTATTATTATTATTATTTTGTGTGTGTTGTGTATTGTGTGTATTGTTCTGTGAAGTTAATTGAAGAATAATAATACTGGAGGATGGAATTTAAAATAATGCGTGAATATTATATAAATGAAAAATATAAAACAGCACAGTGTTTTGCACTTTTCTTTTTTCCTTTTTAATTGAAATTTCTAAAATTCTCAGTAAATTAAGATATAGTAAATTAATATTGTTTTACAATATGAATAATTTTTTTGTATTATAAGGGTTATTTAAGGAAATGGTAGACATTTTTTTTTTTTTTTTTTTTTTCCCTTTGTAAATAACTTCTTATAATTATAAACATTTTGTATGTATATGCATTGGAATATAACAATATTAGGTATTAAAATTTCTCAAAAACTATTTAAATTCAATAAAATTAAATTAAAAAATTATATATATTTTTTAAATTAATCCTGCTAAACAATTTTTAACATTTTCTCTTTATTTTACATTATTATAATTTATTTAACAATATATTCTAAACATGTTTGAATATTGCTTTCTCTATTAATTGATAAAATAATTTTTGAAAAATGTTTTTATGTTTGCATATTAAATTTTTTCATTTAATTTCCAGCATTCAAATAATATATATATATGTATATGCATACATATATAATCATTTAAAGAAATTAATTTATCAGCCAATCTTTAATATATATATATAAAGATTTAACTTACCAATGAATCTACAAAGTAATAACCAAATGCATTTATAAAATATTTCTGAGTTGCTGTAATATTTAAAATCCATTGTCCACACTATAGCCTGGACTGGGTGGAATGTTATTTAGGGGGACTTTCTAAGGGATACTAGCTCATACTCATGGAAGTTTTAGGGAAAACGACGGAAAACTTTTAAGATCAGACTGACGATGGTTCGAACCCGATACCCATATTTATTCGCCTAATAGTATGGCCAATATATCGAATTTTGTTGGGTTAATAAGAGTTATAAGAGCTATATATATTTTTTTCCGGGTAGGAGAAAGAAAAGCAATTTTAATTATATATACAGAACAACTTTATAATACCTATATCTTGAGTTCACGTATAAAATTTAACTTTAGAAGTGGGTTAGAAATAGATAAACTATTTGGGAACAGATTTGAATAATATATATTTCATAATCTGTTTTATATTTTACCATATTAGGGATTTCATTGAAAATTTTCTTTTATAGGTAATTGCATCCCACTGCTACTGTACTTACACACATATATATATAATTATCGGCATATTTAATCACAAAAAAAAAAAAAAAAAAAATCAAGTGGTGGCTGATTGATATCACAAGGGTTCTAGACCTAGGTGGAATGCCCTCCACGAAATTATTTTAAGAGGTTTGGATTCTAGTTTCGGATTATTTAAGAGGTTCCGTGATTTTCTATTGAATTTTGGTTTTAATACTTTTGGTTATGGAATATTTTTATATTACAAAAGGAGTTTTAATAATAAAATATATATGCACAAAAATCTAATTTATAGTTTTTATTACAGATGCACAAGAATACTTTTTTTTTTTTTTTTTTTTTTTATGAATTCTTATTTCGATGCATAATAAAAGATAAAGATTTATGGAAGATTTATGCTGAAATATTTTTAAGAATATCTATTAGTTATGATAGCAAGAAATGAAATAAGTATCTAACCTAGTATTTATTAATGTAGTAATATTACTTTAAATCTTTAAGGTAATGAAATCTGAATGAAAAGTTTAATCATTTATTTTATTTTTTAATTCATTCAGATTTAATATAATTATAACGCATAATTTATTCTAACTAATTTAAAATCAAAGTATTGTAAAGTTAATTATATTAGTATTTCAATTGACATTTATAAGTTTAATTGTAATAACAATATAAATAAAACTAATATCAAAACTTATTTTATTTCCCGATCCCATTTACAATCTTAACATTCAAAATAATATTAGTAATTAAATTTCTAATAAATAATATATATATATATATGTGTATATATTTTACTACAAAAAACAAAGATACTGAAATTTTCATGTTTAAAAAATTAAACTCAGAATGATTTGTTTGTAATATTAAATTTGTATTAACAACTTAGTGTAAAAATAAATATTAATTATGAAGATTAATATAAAATATATAATCCTAAAATTAAATAATGTATGTAATCCTTTTATTCTCAGCTGCTGTCAAAGTCAAACATGAAATTAAATTCCCGTTTTCGCGGACAATACGGTTTCGCTTCTTTTCTCCGAACTCATGCGTTAATCTTGCAAACAGCCAATCAGAATTCAAGAAACGTATGACGCTGCTACAGTGATTTTTAACCAGGGTTGATAGTGTGAACAGCCTAAATTTTGACTCTGTAAAACCCCGCTTTTCAAATTCCCGGGTCGTTTTGACACGGGTTGAAGTTGCTTCATGTGAACGGAGCTTATATGTGTGGGTCTAGAACGTATTTCCCTCTCAAACTACTTTCCCCCCCCCTTTTCCCTCCAAATCTACTTTCCCCCTTTAAAATCGAAAATTCCAAAATCACAAAATCTAGGCCACCCATGTACAATTTCTTCACCGTGAAGCAATTTTCGCAAACATGTTTTTGAGCCCCTTCCCACCCCCCCCACCCCCCAGGGGGAAAACCGTTCGACTATTTTTTATTTTTCTGTTTTGATGACACATCTACACACCAAGACTTTTTTTAGATACCTCAACCAAATTTTTACACTTAGCCGTTCTCTCAAATTAGTGGATACAGACAAAACATGTTTCAAATTAATAAGTTAAATGCTTTTATCCTTAAGAGATTTCGAATATTCATGCATACAATTTTAAAAACATGCATACAGAGAAAATTCAGCTAATATGAGAATTCAATTATAGATAGATTTTTAAATGCAAATAAAAACAAATATATATATATATATATATATATATTTTTTTTTTTTTAAGAAAATAAGAAGCAATTAAAAATAAGAAAATTAAGAAACGGTCTATCATCGTAAAAAAAAAATCACGCAGATGCCTGCATTAAATCATTTTTAAAAATCAGTTTTTAATAATAATGAACAATTTTATGCAGATATTTAATTTATCAATTTAAATCTGTTAATTATCTGTTAATATTCAGTATAAAATAAGTAATGAAGATAATGCAACGTGGATTAGAATTCCCCGAAGAATAATCTGTATCAGAGATGTCATCTGTGAGGCCAAATCTCATGGTTCAAGTTGTAAGAAAGTTAAAAATGACTTCAAATTTAAAAATGATTCTAACACTATTCATTTTGAAATTTATAGGAATGATATACCTCTAAACAATGTTCCTGAACAATCAAATACGAACTTATAAACGTTATCGTATCATAAATGTATGTGTAATTCTAGTCTTCCATATAACATCACATATATATCAAAGTATTTAAAAAAATAAATATTGTCATAAAAATGTGTTATTTTATTAATAAAAATAAGTTTAAAATAATTATTACCTGTATAGCAAGCCATGTCTGATGTCTCTGTATTAGTGATGTCTACTCGTCATTTTTAAAGCACTGCAGGGAAAGATGCCTCAATCGGGTAGCCTTTTAATAAACACCACCCAATATGAGACACTCACCAGGCTTTTGCTTTTTCGGGAGGGGAGGGGGAGACATCAGGATCATTCGGGTTGTACTCCTTGAGATCTTCCATATTTTTTACGTGGACACTTTCCTTTTCTTTCTGGCCCTTTTTTGCCCTCGACATCTGTTGGTGATAGCTCACTAAAAGGCGGAGATTGAGATGAACCTTGGCTATCCCTGTATTGAACATCCATCTAAAATTGAAATACTAAAAGTAAAAATGATTAAGTAAACTAAAATTATTTACAGTAAAATTGTGTCCTTCTGTCCTGTCTAATAAATATCTTTGTCATACTTTACTTTTCAGAGAGGTGCTGGGTTCGAACCTGGCTCATGCATTTTTTTTCTTTTTGAGTCCTAGTATTTTTGCATGGTTCATAAAAAGCCACACTGCATTCAGTATCAATCTCGTATAAAAATTTACCAAGTTTTACCATGTAATAAACTTTACTGCCCCAGATAGCAGTTTTTTTTTTTTTTTTTTTTTAATGTATAATTCTTTTATCAGTTTTAAAAAGCATCAATATGATAATAATATCCTTATTTGTTTTATATTTCCAAGCCAAAAATAATTTATATTGTGGCAATTTTTAAAGCTTTTTAATTTTTACTTAATATTTATCAAAACAAAATTTTAACATCCTGTTTGTTTTTGATCAAAAGTAATTTTGAAAATTTTTTGGAGCTATGAGTAAAGAAATCATTATCAAAACATAAGAGACTGTAATCAGAATCATCGAACAGGGCATCATCTTCAAAAATATTATCGAAGGTCAGCGTTAATCATATGCGGAATCATTTAATTTTGTAACATGCTCAAAATGAATTTCAAAACTTTACCTTAAGCAAATAAGATAGGATATTAATATGTTAATTATAACTGATATGAAAGTTTACTTTTCAAATTTTATAATACGTAAATCATACTGTTACTTTTTTTTTTTTTTTTTTTTTTTTTTAATGTTTTACATGTTAAATGAATAAGCTGATATAACAAATGACGATTATAGTGTAAAAAAATATACTTTAATATATATATATATATATACCTAGTATACATTAATCTGAAGACAAAAACCAATGTTAATAATAAAAAATAAATAAAAATTAACTGAGAAGAGTTAAATCAGAAAATACTCTAAACAGTTAGTATTTGTTCCTATGACATGAATTTTTAAATGTTGTTAACAATAAAATAAAAATTGCAAGGTAAAAAAAAAGATTAAACTCAAAAGCTGTAAATTAAAAAACATTTCTAAACAGATACATATATAACAATAGGTAATTCATAAAGCATTTCTTGATTTAAAAACAAATTCTCAAGTTAAGAAAACTTCTGTACAGCAATAATACTTAATTAAATACTGCAGACAAATTTACTTAATTTTATACAGACAAGCGCTTTTTCTTATTGTAGTAAAGAGATTATTGTACAATGGACTTTATTCACGTGACGTCACTGGTGGTATATAAAATTGTAAACAAGAAACACGTGCGCATGTTTTGTTTTCATCCTCCATTTTTTCTCGCTTACGCTGTCGTCTCGTTTCGCTAGTGTTAGTAGATTATTTTTGTTCTTTGAGCACTTAAGAGCATACCAGTATTTTAATAGAAAATAAAATCAAAATATTAAGTTCTGTTCTAGATATTTTTCTCAACAGAATATTTCAGAATGTATCCATGAATAATAAATGTTATGATCAAGAAAAAATTTAAAAGCAAGCTTTATAGGCTTAAAAATGTATCGCAATAAATTTATAATTGATATGAAATTTCCAGAAAGTATTTTAAGTGAAACTGTTGCAGTTTGTAGCGTTGTACGTGCTGGATTTTAAATAATTGTGTATAATATAGATAATACTATAATACTATAACTGCATTACTATTACTATATTATACTCAGTATACTTATTTTAAAATGGAAACTGTATTATATAAGATGTTTGATGCAGATAATATTATTCATTTGTATACTGTAATCTGATTATGTAATCATAATGTATGGTTATTGTGAAGCTTAGTATGAAGATTTGCAGTGTTGTTTTTATATCAGTTTAGTGAAACACTCCATTATTTTTGAAATTCTTACTATCATTCATATGCCATTTCATTTTAAAAGTTAAAAAAAAAAAAGATAGTCATTATAGACTTTACATGTTCTATTCTACACATGATATTTGGTGTCATTTTTAAAAGCTCATCCTACTGTTATTATCTTTTTGTTTTATATATTTTATGTATATTTGAAGTATGAGAGAAAATCTTTATATGGATAATTTATAAGTGTGTTTATGCAATATAAATGTAAAATAAAAAAAATAATTTCTGAACCAAAAAGTAATAATTAGTAAAAATTGTATAATGATTCAGTTTTTAAACCTTAATATAAATAAAGCTGTTAACTACTGCCATTTTAATCCATTGTAAGCAAATAAATTTAAAACACAGTATTTTTACATTTAATTTATACTTAGTTATTCTGTATTTTTATCTTTCTAGTATTTCTAATATATATATATATATATATATATACACATTCAATTGTTATGCTATACATGTGTTTATTACAGTAATCTTAAAATGCATACAAAGTATATTCATGTTGTAATGGTTGTTGTGGTGTTTTCAAATGAGAGATAAAAAGTATCATTAGATGATGTAGAGGCATTTCCAGGTTACCAAGGAAATTTCTATCCATTTATAAAGTAGATGGAGAAAAAGAAGATATTTCAAGAAAATTTCTTTTTTTAGCATACTGTCATTTTATAATACATTGTGCTATAAAGAAGTTTTCTTAGACATTTAATGACAGAGGATTTTGCTTTCTTGGATACTTATAAGAATGAAGATTAGATTATCTACCGACTGATGCAGGCTTTGGTAAGTTCTTTAAAATTTTCAGATGCTTTGTTGATTAGGTAATTATTAAATTAAAAATAATATTGTAGTATGACATTATATTGTTTATTTTTGTGCATTAATTCTTTGGAAATTAGATGTTTATGATTTTGTTACTTTTCTTTATAACATTTAGAATGAGTTTAGGAATTTGTGTGAAAAAGGAGGGAGAAAAAAAGTACTGGTGAAATATGTTGTCTAATAAAGCGTTGAAAGTATAGAAAAATGTTAAGTGAATTTCTTTACAGCATAGGTTTATTTCAAAACAAACTATGCTAAGAAGAAGTTTTCTTAATACAATCTCTGGAAGAGCTGAATTGGATGAAAAAAGCATAAAAATATCTGAAATGAAGAAAATTTTCCTAACTTAGTGCTCATACAATATCAAAAGCTTTCTGATGCAGCAAGTTAACATAATGTAAGTAGTAACATTCACATTTTATTATTTTTTTTCTTTATCATTTCATACTGAGTATGATTCATTAACATAATGAAAGTTGTAAAACCTCCTTTTATTTTCAACGAAATGTGATGTTATTCTTAATTAGATAGTAATTTCAATTTCTTCTAAAACTTCTTTTTTTTTTTTATTTATTTATTAATAATTGATTATTTCATGACTTGCTTTGTAGCTCAGAGGGAGTCTTATGTACATATATTTAAAATAATTTTATAATCGTAAACGCATTCTCAATGTATTAAAAACACTCTTTGAAATCAGGGTTTAACAAGTACAGTTGCCAACAGTGACTTACATTTCCTAATTGGTGATCAGTAGACATGCATAATATACAAAAACATTGTTCAAAAAAAAAT
Source organism: Salticus scenicus (assembly GCA_963930645.1). Classification (NCBI taxonomy): domain Eukaryota; kingdom Metazoa; phylum Arthropoda; class Arachnida; order Araneae; family Salticidae; genus Salticus; species Salticus scenicus. Next base: position 250,188,759 of record OZ005660.1, on the reverse strand, counting down.
AAATAAATAAAAAATCTATTCTGCATAAAAATTAGTTTAAACTTTTTTTTAACCAACAGTTAGAGTTGTGAGTTTCCCAACTTTCTAAAAGATGTTTTTAATAAACTTTTGTTTTTGTTTTTACACTATATCTGATATTAATGTAATTATTAACTATACTGTGACTAAAAAAAGGTTAAATATGTCTTGCAAAAAGTTAAATAAAAAAAATTACTTGTTTGGTTTTCAGAATTTTCTACCCCACATCACTACCAACAGTCAGTAAAGAAATACTGTGTAGCAGTGTATTTTCAACTATTTCATGCTTTAATTAGTGTAAAACTCCAATAGTAACCCTCCACCCAACTATATCTTGCTCTGTGATTTTCAGGTGTTTTCATTTTTCAAAAACCTTTCGTTCTCTTGGATGTTACAATCTGAAGTTTTTCCAAAATATTCAGCTTTTAAAAAGTTTGCAATAATATCACACTTTCTAATTTCAACAATTTTTGTTTCTAAAAGTAAAGGTAGTTACAATCGGAATTTTACGGTATATATATTTGTCGCTTTACTTATACAATACAATACAATATTATACAATTTACTTACCTGTTGTAAATAAATAAAAATCCACAACACAATTGAGAGTATATTTTCCAGTATTTACAATGACTGTCTGTAATGTACCTAAATTCTTTTACAGGTCATTGTACACAAAATATTAACGTTTCTATATTTGCAAGATTTTGTTTTGAACCTCCATTAATTTTAAAGATTTTTTTTTTTTTTTCCTTTTTAGAACTGGTTTATAATTTTACTGCACAGATAAGTATGAGGCTGAAACGTGTAAAATTGTTTTATAAAAAGATCAGATGAGTTCAGTCTGTAGGAAGAAATATGCACAGTGTGCTTAAAGATTTTACTTAAATTATTATTACATTTGCATTACACTTTCAGACAATGTTCAAGTAGTAAAATTATAATAGTCGTTACTACATTCTATTAATATAATTAAACAAAAATCCTTTAAAAATTTATATATCTGCCAACTTTTATGCTTTTTGATTACTGAGAATTTTAATAGTGCAAATAGCTTTATTGAAAATTTTAGCTGTAGTGAATTCCCGCTCGGTAGCACCTGCGGTGCTCTCTTCCCATTTCACTATCTGAAACAACCTGTTTTCTAATTATGTTATGAAAGTTATGATCTTTGGAAATCCTGATGCTAGCAAAGTTTTGCTCAGTGTCGCCCGCGGTCCCTTATCCCCATTTTAGAAGTTATAACAGCTTGCTCGTTCATAATGCAAATAGCTTTGAAAATTTTAACTGTAGCAAGTTTTCCCACTCTGATGGCTACGACACCCTTTTACGTTTAATGATTTGAAACAGCCTGTTTGCTCACCGTGTAAAGAAACATTGAAAATTCTAATTGTAGAAAATCCCAAACTGGTGGAGCCTACGGTCTCCTAATCTACTCCCATATAATTTAATCGTAATTGGAGATATTGAATTATTAAAATATCAAAGCACCATCTTGCAACAGAGACTTGTAATGTGTACTCTTCAATTCCAATTCAAATAACTTTTAAAATGATATATTACTTATGAAATTATGTTAATTAGAAGCTGAGATGCAAAAGTAATATAAACATTCTTATAAAAAGATTTATGTCTGTCATTTCTGTGGTTTTCTACCACAGAAAAGACAAAGTGTGGGAATTCTAAAGTTTGTAAAATAAAAAATAATAAATATGATCTAGGTTTCCATGTTTTTCTCTGAAACTCCCGTACTGAATTTAATGGCTTATATCAAATAAAAGTTCGCAATAAAATTTAATGTAAAATATATTTCGAATGATATATTATAAGTAATTTAATTAGAATTAGAGATATTGGAATAAAGGCATTTTGGGTGTTTCTTGGTTTGCGCTGAAACTCTTGCACGGAATTGTACGGTTTATATCAGTTTAAAAGTAACAATAAAATGTATTTCAAATAATGCATTGTAAGTAATTTAATCATATTTAGAATTGAATTGGAGATATTGAAATTTTAAAATATTAAAGTGCCATCTGGTGACAAAGATTTGCAATCTCTATTCTTTAATTCCAATTTAAATAAGTTTTAAATTGACATACTACTTATGAGATTATGTTAATTAGAAGCTGAGATAGAAAGGTAATATAAACATTTTTATAAAAATATTTGTGTCTGACTTATCCGTGGTTTTCTCTGAAACTTGCATAATTGTGGGCTATATACAGTTAAAAATCCTTTGTACAAAGCATGAGTGGAAACCAGAATTCGAAATTATGTAAAATAAGAAGAATAAAAACATTCTGGATTTTACGTAGTTTTCTCCAAAAGTTTCATACTAAATTTGAACGGCTTATATAGCAATAGTGTGCAATAAAAGTACTTTAAAATATCTTTCAACTGATGTATTATGTACAATATTAATGAATATCTTATATTTTAGACTCAAAATTGCTAATCTATCAAAGGCAAAATTTAAGAAAAAATTTTCGTCTAAAATTTAAGAAAATCCAAATCTGCTTTTTTACAGCCCAGTTCAGAAAAAAAGAAGAAGAAAAAGAGCATTATTATTCTGTTAAAAATAACCTTTGTCTCTCTACATAAACAAATGAATTTAAATAAATATAATGTCCATTTTTTTTAGTTTTTAACTTTGCTTTTTTGTTTTTTTTTAACCTTTTTTTTTTTTTTTACTTTTTTTAACTGCAGACAGGTGAGCAGTAATGTCAGGTGATTTTGAATTTCTGCTTAAATTTATTTAAAATTGAAAAAATTCAAAATCTGCTTTTTTTCATTTCCGGTACCTTCTCAAGTGGTTGAAAAGCAATTATATCCCCGACCGGAAGAATAGCCAGCCAATAAGGTGTCCCCCTTAATTAGAATAGAAAAAAAAAAAAAAAAAAAAAAGGAATAATGTCACAAAATGATCACTAAGTAGAAATCTGAAGCATAATTTTAAAACTGAGCATGCATCATATTTGCATGCATATTCATAAAATATTGCTAAATAAAAATATTTTTAGTAATCAAAATCCATCTATTTAAAATACTTAAGACAGACATTTTTTTAGAGAAATTTGTAAAAATGTGTTATGTCGGCTAAATTGTTTTAAAATTTAAATTCACTACTTCAGTAATACTTCCACACAAGGCCACAGTTAGAAACAAATTTCTGAGAGGGTTCAAACTTTAACACATAACTTGAGTGCTGAAAAAACTTAAAAAGTTTTAACAAATCAGCAAATTTTCAGAAGCGTTGGACCTTTCCTACCCACACACTTGACTAACAGCCTTTTCCCTACAATTATTTTTATTTATAAATACGAGAAAATAATCAGGATTTCAGCAAAGTGGCAGGCACAAAAAACAATTGCTCTGACGACAAGAACACACAAACAGCTTGCAATTGTCGAGGGCCAAGGGACTGGGAATAAAGGAGCAGTCAAACCAAAAATAAGTATAGAAAAAAAGTAAGAAAAAATAAACTTTAAAAAAAAAAGAGAGCACTCCCCCCCCCCCCCCCACACACACACACACACACTTACCTTTTTTCACCAAGCACCACAATTTCTTCCACCGAGTTCTGAAACTGCCCATGGGTCCGAAAACAAATAGAGTTTAGACTAAACAGAATGAGGGAGAAAAATAGTGGGAGAATCTCATAATGACTTTTAAGACAGTGGGACCTATACTTGAGTTCCATTAGGACATATAATTTCTGTCACCTTAGTTTTAGAATTTATTGACACAAACCTAAAATATCACCCGTCTATAATTATACTACCTAAATTCAACAAGAAAAAAAAAAAAAAAAAAAAAGAAAATTGAAGAGAAAAAAATTAAATGCACCCAATATTTAGAAAAATAATTTCAACATTATATGTTACAACTGAACATATTAGAAAAAATGTGTTTTGTGAAAAACTTTTAACTAAAAGAATTTTATATTATAAAATTTATAAAAGTACAAGTCATAAGATATTATAATATAGGTGATACTGCACCGTCTATGAAGAATAAATAAAAGAAATCACCTTCCTCCTTTTTGGGGCTCCATGTAGACTAGATAACTTCCTTAAGATTTAAGATAACTTCTTTATAGCACAACATATGATAAAGTAACATCATGCTAAAAAAAGAAGTTTTCTTAAAATATCTTCGCTTTTCTTCTTCATCTAATTAAAGACATCAATCAGAACTGCCAGTCGATTTCAGAATTTCTTTCTTTTCCCAAAATAACTGCAAATTAATCTTGGAATCTATAAGAATGAAAGGAGAAAATTTTGAAATCTCTGAAAATGGGACACATAATTAAGCATGTAGTTAAAAAATATAGTTATTTAATTCAAAAATGATGTGTGCTTTTTTTTTACATCACCCTCCTTTTAAGACTGCAAATAAATTTTAAAAGTGCAGTTTTGGATATCTAAATATATTCACAGTGAAGATTATATGAAAAGGCTTAAAGTTTGAGCACACAGGTGTGCTTTTTTTTTTTTTTTTTTCACAAAATTAAAACTTTTGGAATGAAGTTTTAAAAATTAGATTTCAGAAAAAATTAACAGTGCATTTCTGTTTCAACAATCACCTTTTTTAATGCTTATCAGTGATAGAAACTGGGAAGGAAAGGGAAGGCATCATATGACGCCTGTTGCAATTATTTTAGGTGCCAAATTGAAATTTCTAGTTGCAAATTCAGAAATTCACTTTTAACATGACTACTCGAGCGATTCTGAGTAAAATAGTATTTTCTGGGGTGGAATGTGCATACAGATGTAATGTGTTTGTTACATAGGTTATTTATATGCATGTGTGGCGAGAGGGTTGCAAATTGCAGTTTTAAGAAAAAGATTAAAAGGGATTAAAGAAAACTTTTTCTTTTTTATCTCTGTAAAGAGAGGGATGAAATATGCCCCAAATACACAGATGTCTAAACGACATATTCTTTGCACAGCAGGGGGAAAATATACAATACAATCATGGAGCTTTCAAAGTTAAACAAAAATAAGTCTTTAAAAAAAGCTAGGCGTCAAATTTGATGACCAGAAATAATTTTATAGTCGTTAAATGCAATAATTTAGTCATACTTGACAACTAACGACTGCTAATTTCGAACACTAATCCTTATCATTATATTAAATAAGGTGCAAGAATAAAATATTTTGTAATTATTTGAAATATTATGTAAAGTATCAATATTTAAATTAATATGGAATAAATAAAAATGATCTGCTCAGTAATAAGTAATGTAAATGGGATGTTCAAGCTTCTGACCTACAACACCATTAATATAAATTCTACATAATGCTGTATACATTGGTTTTTGATTCATGACATCAAATATAACAACTTGATAATAATAAACATTTCTTTCTAGATTATAATTTTTTTTTTTTACACTAGGTGTTTATTTGCATCATATATAGGATGTAAGAATTTTCCCTTCAACTAAGGTCATTTAAATTGCAATTTTAACAGTAATTTTTTGGTGCAACATTTCAATTATTAAAAAATAAAGAAATAATTAAATAAAATTACATATATGATAGCAAAATTTTAAATGATCCATATAATACACATCATACAATGCATTGTATTACATAAAATGCAGTTAAAATTAGCAATCATATATATCGTTAATATAAACTCGAAATTAATTAGATAATGAGACATTTTAATTAAAACAAGTATACAGAAATAAAAGAGTATATATATATATATATATACTTACCCAAATTGTAAGATGTTTCTTTCCGCTTTATCACAGGCTTCGAGAAAGAAAACTTTCTAGATACTGCATCACACTTTAAAGTTTCGTTTGTCATTTACAGGAGTTGTATTTTCAAAATTTTTATCACAAAAATGCTCGAATTTCCCCAGTTTTAACTTGAAAGCTATTTGTTCAAACGTTAGAGTCTTTCAAAGGAAATTCATGAAAATTGATATTTCTTTTGTGTATATTCAGCTTTACAGCTTACATTGACACAGCCGAAAGCTGCACAAAACTTGGGCATATTTGAAAAAAATGCAAATTGTAACAGAAATAAAACAAAATAAAATTAATTTCGATCATTTTCTCATAAGCAAACATTAGCAGACAGGAGGTAAATACCACCAGGGGTGTGGCTACTGCCGGCTGTTGCCATTCGTGAATAAAGTCCATTACCTAGGAAAGTATAGAAGTTTATAGAAATAATTTCACTTTTCGAAAAAGATTCCCAAAGATATCTCAGCATATGTATAATATTAGTTATGAGGAGAAATTAGGACAGAAAATATCTTCACACAAAAACACTAAGATGCGTTATACATATGAAAAAAGAATTATTTTATGTGAGAACCAGAACAACAAAATCTAAGTTCTTTTACGACGCTTTTAGAATATGTGCAGTTCATCATTTGTTTGTTTACATTAGATAAGGCGCACAGTGGATCGAACAATGTTAAAATACGAACATAGGCCCAAAAATCAACCTCTGAACAACTGATATTTTGCAGTGAAATAATTTAAAAGAATGTCTAAAAAATACAAATATATGGTTATTTCTTCAATTACACGAAGTTTTGTTGTATATAAATAAGTTCAAAACGAAAACTTTCAGAAATAAGATTTTTCGATGAATTTCAGTGACTTCATTTAAATAGCCATCAAGTGGCACTTAAGATAACTATGAAAAAATACAAAATAAAAATACTTTCAATAATGTCCTAATAAAAGTTTAAGGTACTTCTGCCAACATTTTGTTGGTTTTTTATGTTGTGATTCACGCAGGAAATGTGAATATGAAATTAACAACAAAATTAAATTTATAAGTTATGTAACTTTTTTTGTCCAAAATTGTCCAAAATTTCAAACACAGTTTACTACTCCCAAAAGTATACATTTTAATCTGTGTAAAGGATTTTCGCCACAAATCGCCACTTTTAGAGAAAAATAAATTTTTATTCTGCCTACCCCCAAATTATCAATCGAGAAATTTATCTGAATAACTGTATTCATTAACGACAGAAAATATATTAAAATTTTTATAGTGAAAATATTATAGAATTTAGATGATTAAAACAAATTTAATAAATCAGAAATTACTTCTTATTTTTTTTTTTTTTTATATATTTAATAAAATAATTAATTTTACTTTAATGGTACTGAAAAGTACCGTTGGACCCAAAAAAGGGGGGAAATGTAAATGGTTGCCGTGATATGTCATAAAATTTTAAAATTAAGTAAATGTTTAACGTTAAATAGTTAAATATTAAAATTAAATAATGTAATTACATATTACGATTTAAAGTAAAAGTTCCTGTGTTTCTGGAAAATGTTCCTTCATTTGCACATTTCTTTTTTTCGTTCTCATCATGAAGGTAGAGAGAAGGAGGAATTTCCTCTACGGCGATTTCCCGCAAAAATGGGCCTAACGCGCAAACCACCGCATAGTGGCGCTGATGTGAGTTATTATGCCGTTTTTGTATTAGCATCTTCGTGAAAGTTACATTTTTTTAAATATTAAATTAATTATTTGATCGCAATATGTCCAGCTCTAGAATATGTTTTGTGTATGGGTGCGACACAGGATATAGGAAAGCCTTGAAGAGAAATAAAGAACAGGAATTAAAGAATCCATCAATGTTTTCTGCTCCTAAGGTAAGCGAGCTAGATGAATGTTGTTGAGTAAATATTTACGTAATATTAAATTTAAATTGAATGAATATTGACAAATAAGCAAGGTAAATATAAATTATTATGTTTCGATTTTTTCCAATAGTCTTACTGAAGAGCCTTCAGTCAAATTTCGCTTAAAAACTGCATAACAAAACTGACATGATTGCTAAGCCTTTTAAATCTACATCTGGAAGGTCTTGTTTACGTTTGTCATGCAATCATAAAAAAAAAATGTACTACATTTAAAAAATGTTTTCTGCATGAGAAAAGAAAGTTTTGGGTATTTTGAGTGTAATGTTGAAATGTCTTATTAAATTTTCATTAGAATTCTTAAACAATATTGCCAGGGATTAAAATATGTAAATATGGTTTTTAGTGCGAACGATTAAAGAGATATTTACGCCTTTCATTTTATATATTATTTTGTAGTTATATTTTTATTGCTTTTACAAATGACTTGAATTATTAAGTAATTTGGCCGTAGTAAATTTTGCAGGAAGGATCGTTGTTTTTCCTACTTTTTATAAATTGTCCTTTCACTAGACAAAACTAGGGACAAAACTAAATTAAAAGTAGACGAATCTGGACATAATATAAGCAATTGAATGAATTATTTATGCTTGATGCATAAATAATTAATGAGATTATTCTGTCAAAGCAATAAATTGTACTTTAAACTTAGCAATCGATCTTAAATTTGCAATCGATATATTTTCCCTTAAATTAATAATTTGAAAAGTAGAAGATGTCATTTTATTTATCAATTAAAAGGGGAAAAAAAAACCTAACTACATAGTGTATTGTATAGTTTCCTAAGTAAATCTGTTGATGATTATTATTATTGCATTATCATGTAGATTTAAAGAGGGGGGTATGTAAATATGTATATATATTTCATGTTCTATAACCTAAAGTTTAAAAACAAAGGAAAAAGACTATTTTCAATGAAAGTTTTTATGAACATGTGATTGTATAATTACCTTTTGTAAACAATTACCTACAAAATTTTATTTTCATTAATCATATTTTACTTATTTTTTATGTTGAAAATTTTGCCAAGTTCATCTTTATTTGAAGAAACAATCTTAAAAATAATTTAAATTGATTATGTAATGTGTACATTGCATGGAAATCTTTTATTTAACATTTCTAATATAGGGAGTAAAAAAATTTATAAATATAAGTGGAATGTGTTTTAATAATTTATATCAATAAGTCATTTCAATGCATTGTTTTCATTTTTATACAATATTTTACTTAAAATACAAATTTGTTATTTTTATAATTTATTTTTTATCTGAGAGTTTAAAAAATGAAATTATATGTTTAAACGTTTGAGAATTTTATATTTATATACCCTATATTAAGGTCTGACTTTATATGAGTACTATGTATTTAGTAACAGAGTAAAAAAGCGGCTACATTAATTTCTTAATCATTCTAGATAATATGAAATTAGGCCCTTTTTTTTATTATTATTCTATCTACTGAATTTTAGTTTGGGCAAAATAAGGATCATATTTGGATTCAGGATGTCATTTTACATAATAATCAGCGGGAATGGTATCAGGACACAATTTTTTTTTGCAGAGCAGTGTTATATAAAATGCTGCCCGAATTTGCATTCAGAAAATTAACAGTAGTGTAATTGTTTTTTAATCACTTTATTTACTTTTTAAAAATTTCGCTAGAAATAAATATATAGAATATTGATTTTTGTATAACTGTAAGTAATATAAAGTTTTGTACTTCGATTAGCTCATTAGTTTTTTTTAGATTTTATCTGTAACGAAAGCCTGACCAGATGAAGAATAAAGATAATTTCTAATTTTTAAAGTGGGCTTTGTCTGAATGAGAACTGATTTGTTATGTTAGTTTTGATGTATTGACGTAACAAATTAGGTTCTTTTTCGGATTTATATATATTGCGTCTGCTCCCTCCAAAAATACTTTTTCAAGAATTGAAGGAAAATGACTAAGAAAAATCAATTGCCATGTAGCTTGATAGTGTTCACAAGGATTTGAAGCTGAATGAGGGCTGTTATGCTGGAATAATTTGAAAAGACAGCTTTAGTATATAATAAACAGAAGTGCTTAAGAAGAAAAGGAATTGCGAAAACTTTGGATTGTCCTATTTATTTTTGTAAGTATTTTACTTTTCAAGTTGTATAGTTTTTCATTACTCAATTATTTAGCAGTTCTACACAAGAATCAGGTGAGTATTTCGAAATATGAATTAATTTGATAATTTAAATATAAATTTGTCTGTTTTTGTTTAAAAAAATTTCTGCATAGACTTTGTAAAATGTCAATTTTTAATAATCAATTAATGAAACTTGCACATTTTTGTGGTTGATTGTCAAATAAAATTTAACATTCTTGCGGCTTGTTTCTAAAATATAGATATTTCATCGCTGATCAAAATAAATTATATTTAATCACAAGTAACTGCTGAAATACCTTTTTATATGTATTGTTAGCTGTGGCGTTTCATGAATGATTTTTTTGGCAGTCTCGGCACGGGTGCCTGGAAATGATAGATGGAGTATTTATTTGTTGTATTCAGTGATGCTGTTATTGTGTGGAAAATCGAAGACAGGACGTGGAAAATTTATTGTGGCGTGTCCCAGGGGACGCATAATTTTCATTCTTAAAATTATTGCATTTGTTTCTTAACAGCAACCACTTCCTACATAATATTAGTTTTAAGACAATCTCAAAAAGAGCTGGTTAAAAATTCATAAAAAACTGTTTTTCATTTACAATAAGATAAAATTTCAATTTATATCTTTAATGTATAAATTAATTGGAACAGCTTTACTATACAGCACCCATTGCTTATTGCCGTTGCCGATGTTTTGATCACGTGGTATGATGGTGTTTTGATTCAGTTCGTGAGTCGGTACCGCGAATCGTTTCACAATGCCGTGAATCGAATCAAAATGTCATGAAACAATACTTTTCATTATTATGAAACATTTTCTTTATGTTTCACTATGTTTTCTGCTGTTTTCTCGCTTCACGAGCATTAAAACCAAAAAAAAAAAAAAAAAAACACCACTGGACGCCCCTAATTCGTGGAGCATGAATCAGTAAAAGCATGAAAATTCATGGAACCGCGGTCACTATGTTTTCTGCTGTTTGCTCGCTTCGCGAGCATTAAAACCAAAATAAACATCACTGGACGCCCCTAATTCGTGGAGCATGAATCAGTAAAAGCATGAAAATTCATGGAGCCGTGGTCACTATGTTTTCTGCTGTTTGTTCGCTTCGCAAGCATAAAAAAAAAAAAAAAAAAAAAAAAAAAACACTGCACGGCCCCTAATTAGCGATGCATGAATCAGTAAATGCATGAAAATTTGTATAAGCTGTGATCAGTACACTAGCTGCTGTATGCTTGCTTCGCAAGCATTAAAACCAAAAACAATCATCACTGAACACCCCTATTTCGAGGAGCATGAATCAGAAAATGCATGAAATATTTACTGTAACGGTGAGTATTCCGATGGTAGATTGCTATGCAAGCATTATAAATAAATAAATAATCACTGAATGCACCTAATTAAATCACGATGCATGAAAAAAATCTGTACTGAAGCAATGACTATTATGCCCTACCCTTTTTTTCTTCGTAAATTTATTAAAAAAATATATATATAAATACACTGAAAAAATTTTGCTTTAAACTTTGTAAAATCATTTAAAAACAATAAAATCTAGAATTAATCTCACTTACATATACCGCGGCGGCTTTAAAAAAAGTAGAAGAGAAGATATAAACGATCTTTAACAATTGAAGATCTTTTTGTTACGTTTCGATACAACGGAAAAAAGTATCGATACTCTGATTCGGGTTTCGAATCACCATCATATCACATGATCAAAACATCGGCAACGGCAATAAGCAATGGGTGCCGTATACTAAAGCTTAGCCAATTAATTTATGTGAGGACCCATGATTTTGAAAGCCTAGCGACATCACTGTTTATTAGTTAATTCATTTACTTCAAGAAACAATACAATGTAAATATAATGACATTTTAACCCTTGCCTTTTGGTAACATATTCAATTTTGTCTTCTAAAATATTATTAGAGTAATATTCTAGCTCTAATGCCTAATGTTAGCCAATAAATTACATACTGATAGTATTATTAAATAGAATTTCATCATGTTCCTTCGGCAACACTAGTGCTAAAAATTACAGTCAACTCTCAAAAATCCGCAACCCTAAAATCCGCATATCATTTGCAATGTAAACAAACATTGTCACAATTGATTTGTTGATTAGTGGATTGCAAAAATTCAGCTGTATTAAGAGACAAATCAGTTTTTAACTGATGCTGATGAATCACCAATCACTCAACATATTGCAGAGGAGGAAATGATAAGTGTAATTATACATAATTATTAAAAAATAAATGATAATCATTTAGAGGAAAAGGAGAAAGACAGTTTTCATGAAAGATTTTCTCTCATGCAGATAAATACTCAAATTTTCTCATAGCACAAACTTATGTGATTGACCAAGAATTGCTGACTTTTTTGCAGGTTATACGAAAATAAATATGTATGAATATTCTTACTTAAACTAGTATTGATCAGACTTTTCAAAAATCTAGGTAATTTGTAACTATAATGTGATATATAAAAATTGTTCTTTAAATTAAAATTTCATGAATATTTGTACTTTTATTAGACACACTATATTTCAGCATTGTATATATAACATATTTAAATTGTATCTTAAAGATTTGCTACTCAAATGAGGTTCTAAGATGTAAATAAAAGAAATTACTCTAAAATCTGCAAAATTCAGAAATCCGCAAAACACTTCGTTTTAAGCTGTGCGGATTTTTGAGAGTGTACTGTATTAGGTACATGGTAAAGTATGTACATTTTTAACCGTTTGAGTCCCAGGGGGTATTGAAAAAACACTGTCGAAGAATCCCAAACAGCACAACCGCGCTTTCTCTAAGTAAGTACGAAAAGACCCAAGCAGCGCGATAGCATTTGTTTTATTTTATGTCGAGAAATACCAAACGGCGCGATAGCACTTTGTTTATTTTACATTGATGAATCCCAATTGGAGCAATAGCGCTTCTTGTTTTTGTTAGGTAACGCGATTCTCGTCTTTTTCTCATCGCTCCGTCATATTTATTGCAGTTTGCAAAGCGATCGGACATTTTCTTGCGCAAGTGTTTCTCATTGTTAATAATTGTGTGTTTCAAAATGATTTGGCAAAGGAATTTGTGTTCTGAATTTCGATTACAAGAATTCACTACTTTATGCATACAAATGTACTGGGTTTTCTCGACGTAAAATCTCAACAGCGCAATCACGCTGCTTGGAACTCAAACGGTTAAATTGATTTATCAGGCATTTAAAGGTTAATCATCAGATAAATAAACTCTTTATGTTAATGGTTTTTTTCCAGCCACCCACACATATATAGTTCAAAACTGATTGATGTCACATATTGCTAGATATATATATATTTCTTTTTTTTTATGTATTTTGTGTGGTTCTGTGTATAAGTGACTAATGATTTGCTAGGCAAAACAACAGAGTACTATGATAACAAAAATGAAGAAGACTTTAATATTAAAACCCGAATAAACTACTACGTCAGAAACGCCAAAGAAAAATACTTGAGATGCATACAGCTGTTTCGGTAGCCTTAAGCATACAGTCTTCAGTGCAAAAAGAATTCTGGATCTGGAGAAGTGCTCGTATATAAAGGAGAGGGACTGAATTTAGTTCAACCAATAGGATTATGGGAAAGGTTGGAATGACGTAGTAGTTTATTCAGGTTTTAATATTCCAACGCCAAGTCTCCTGTTATTATAAGATTTAAATACTTTAACACCGCTTTAAAGGGGATACATGGGTTCAAAGACTAAAGCATATTTTGTCTCTTTTTTTTTATGTAATAAATAAGATTTTTTGTTTATAATTTTGAGCAGTTAAAAGAGCAATATTTAAACAATACATTCTAAATTTTGTATTAAAAAATTTGGAAAATTCAGCCGACATGTCCTGATTTCCATTCACCCTTCAGGAAAGTAGTCAACAAAATTTCCTAAAACCTGAAGCACTGATCTTATTCAAATTTTGTACATTTTTTCAAATTAGAATTGACTAGGGCTTGAACGAACAATTTTATTATTATTAAAATTGATCTTATAAGGTATATGTGGGGTAAAATGCATCAAAAATGTATTGTTTTTGCATAGAACTTCTCTAAAAATTTAAATGCCTTTTTAAAAGAAAAAAAAAATGTTCAAGAACATTTTATTCCGAAGAAATGTACAAAATTTCAATAAGACTGATACATTAGTTTTTGTGAAATCATGTGAAGTGCTTTTCTAAAAGTCTCCGAAAACCAGAACCTGCTGCCTGAATTTTTATAAAATTTTTTAATGAAAATTTTACATGATATTATTTAAATGTTGTTCTTTTATGTGCTCAAAATTTTAATTTTTTTTTTTAATTTTTTTTTTTTAATAAACATATAGAGAAAATACTTTTTTTAGCCTTTGAAACTATACTTATCACTGAAAGCTAAAGCCAATGTTATTCTATGGGGAATTAATTGCTATTACAACCCTAACTAATACAGGTTTTTAAATTCATTTTTCACATTCAGGAAATTCACAACTGTTGAAACTGGTTATCATTTTCTAAAAACTGATTTTTCAAAATTTTCTTTACAGTGAAACCCCGATCTATCATTCCCACATTGATTTTTTTATTTTTATGGTTCCTGCACAAATATTATTTAAATAATGTTAACAAAACCCACATGTATCGTGCTTAAAAAAGTCATTTTCCCACATTCATTGTTGTAAAAATTTTCTCCTGGCCTCGTAAACATTTTCTCCTGAAGCTCAAGCGTTTCCATATGGCATACAAACTGGAATTACTTTTTTCTTCCAAAAATAACTTTATCCCCCCATTTCCATTGAGGATCAAAATTGGGATGCTTTTGTCTCTGGACCATCTATTCATTTTGCAATTTCAGCATGGCGGGAAATAACCACTTTAGTAAACCAGAAAATTGTTTTGTGAAATGCGGTTACATGCGAAAAAATGCTGAATATCAAACAGAAGAGCAATTTAATCTTATACCGTAAAAACTGGCAGATCGTCCGCATTCGCATATGAGCCGCATCAACACAATCTTAGGTAATGAAATGATAAGTTTTTCAGAAGTGCCACACCTTCGTGAGAGCTGCACTATTTTATTTCGGCCCTTATGAAAGTGCGATGCCAGAAATCAAATCCGCTCCAGCTCTTTCATAATAAAAATAATATATAAGAAATATAAAGATTGTTTAAATGAAAACGAATTCATTTTTACTTTATACTAGCTGCCTTCGGTGACCAGCTGTTTCGTGATCCTTGAAAAATCCTATTTTACAAAATTCCCGCTCGGTGGCGAGTGCGGCACCTTTTTCCCGTTTCAGGTCCTGACACCCCCGTACTGAATTTAACGACTTATATAAGTTTAAAAGTCTTCAAAATTTTAAATGATGTGTTATAAATAATTTAATCATAATTAGAATTCTAAATATTGAGTTATTAAAACATTAAAGCGCCCTCTGGCGACAGAGATTTACAACATACACTCTTCAATTTCAATTCAAATAACTTTTAAAATGATACATTACTTATGAAATTATGTTAATTAGAAGCTGAGATACAATGATAATATAAAACATTTTTATAAAAAGATTTGTGCTTGATTTATCCAAGGTTTTCTCCGAAACTTGCATAATTCCGGGATATATAATGGTAAACATCCTTAGTACAAAATGTGAGCGGAAATTGAAATTCGAAACTCTGCAAAATATAAAAGAATAAAGGCGTTCTATGTTTTCCATTGTTTTCTCCAAAACTCCCGTTCCTTTTCTACATTTTTACCCCCACCTTTCCGTCCCTCCTAATAAAATTACACTTGAAAATATCTGCAATCAATTTATCTTGCCTTAAAACCTAATAATACCAATTTTAAATGCAGTAACTTTCTTTCTTTTTTGCCCCTTCATCCCCCTCCTTAAGCCCTTCTAAATAATTCTACACTTTCAAAAATATTCACAGTTGAATTATCGGGCGTTAAAACCAAATATTAAGAAATTTCAATGGCATATCTCAATTTAAAATACTACAAAATAAAAAGAAAACTTAATCGTAACTTTTTTTTTTTTTTTTGGTGACGTGAGTCGTGATAAATATAATTACCAATAAAAATGTAACTTTTTTGTTCATTCACATATTTTCATGAAAATTGAACTGTAGCTTTATAATATGCTGTCTAGGCCAAATGTTAAATAAAATGTAAGGTGAATGTAAATTTGAAAATTGCCATTTTTCCCTCTCTTGCACACCATTGGAGAAAAGTTCAGAATGTGTCAAGGGAGGAGGGTGGAAAAGAAAAAAAAATTGCGTAAGAGCTGCAGATAGAAAAAATACAACATTTTTTTTTTGTATCTGTAGCGGTTCATCTGCCGGTTTTTACGGTAATTATATGAAAAACTTGCCTTGTAGGAAATAGTATATGAAACAAATGAATTTTTCAAATGATGAATGCTGCATTCAGTTTTTACCTAGCCATTAACTGGTACTTATAAAAAAATCTCAGCGTTTTTTTTTTTTTTTTTTTCTGGAGGGGGGGGGGGGATATGTGTGTGTGGTAAAAATAACTCTTAATGTCAGATATGAAAATTCAATAACAAATTTTATGCATGGGAAAGTATATTAATTGTAATATAGGTGTATTATAATAAAGGCCAATTGATTACACAAAAGTCCTAGTGCCTCCTGTAGGAAGTGGGGTCTTTCTAAGGAGTACTATCTTGAACACGAGTTTTGAGCGAAAACTCCAGATGTTTATAATAAAAGCTCAACATGTGATTTTTTTTTTTTCTCTGTGTGTGTGTGTGTGTGTGTATGTGTTATAAATAATATTCAATGTCAAATTATGAGAATTCTATAACAAAATTTAAATTTGAGCATGAAAAATTTTAACGATTGTAATATAAGATCCTAGGTGTGTTGAAATTGAGGCCAATTGACTACATCAAAGTACCAGAACTTTCTGTGGGAAAGGGGAGTGAGTCTTTCTAAAGGGTCCTGATTTGTACACGAGTTTCAAGGAGAACCATGGAAAATTCTAGACAAGTAGGTCAATGAGGTAGGTACATATGAAAGCTCAACCTTTTTTTTTTTTTTTTTCTTTTTTTTTTGGGGGGGGGGGGGTAGTATGTGTGTGGTAAAAATAACATGTCAGATATCAAAATTCAGTAACACACTTTATGCATGGGAAAAAGTATGATTTCTAAAATAAGATCCTAGATGTGTTATGGCCATATCACACGAACAATTTCATTTAGCTTTTTACTAGACACAACATGCTCAACTTTTCCAAAAGATGGTTGAACAAGTTGATTACATGCTGACCTTGAATCTTCCCCATACACTGCTGTGTTGTGTTTAGTAAAATATTGTGCAAAAATCTATCATATGACATGGGCATTAGAGTTAAGGCAAATTGACTGTGCGAAGGTTCTAGTCTGTTCTGTAAGAAAGAAGGGGTCCTAATTGGTACACGAGTAAAGCGCAAGGATGAGGTAGATACCAGTGGCGGATTTAAGGGGGGGGGCTAGGGGGCTGAAGCCCCCCCAAAACACTGACATTTACAATTGAATATTGCAATTGCAAATTTTTTATTGGTCTAGAATAACACTTTGAAAAATCTTAGCCCCCCCCCCAAAAAGTCAAGTTCTGGATCCGCCACTGGTAGATACATATAATAAAAGCTCAACGTGTGAATAGTTATATGCATGTGTTAAATAAACATTTTATGTCAAATATAAATAATTTCTGACAAACTAAATTGCATCAATTGTAACATAAATGTAAGTTTGTTGGAGTAAGGCCATTTGATTACATGAAGGTCCTAGAACCTTCTGTGGGGAAAGGGAGAGGGTCTTTCTAAGGGCACCTAACTTGTACTATAGTTTCAAAGAAAACCGTGGAAAACTCCTGATGGCTAAATCGATAAGTAAGGTATTTATAATAAAAGCTCAACATGTTTATATATATATATGTGTGTGTGGTATAAACAGAGATGACAAGTTATTGCTAAAAGAAAAGATCAATTTCATACCACTATAAAGACAATATATTGAAATTCTATAACAAACTTGGAAATTGGTTTTAAAAAAAAAGGCACCACTATATATATATATATATTTTTTTTTTAACTCGCTATATAAGTTCTATTTAAAGTCTATCAGCTTTCTCTTACAGGAAAATTTTTAGGCGTCAACTTTGTTAGGTCAATTTTATATCTTCTGATCACATTATCTTAAAAAAAATAAAAAATACTTCTAATACGTGCAATAGTGGATTATGGAAGTCGTGTGGTTATTTCACACCAGATTTTTTTTTTTCCTTTTTGTATGTATGTATTGTATAAATAACATTAAATATCAGATATTAAAATTCAATAACAAACTTTACATTTCCGCATAGCAAAATGCATCAATTGTAACGTGAGATTCTAGATATATTTGTCATTGGCCAATTAACTACATGAAAGTCTTAATACTACCCTTGTGGGGGTTTTCCTAAAGAGTATTAACTTGTGCTCAAGGTTTGATTAAAGAAAAAAAAAAAAAAAAAACTATAGATAATTTCAAAGGGCTATGTTGATGAGTGTGATCTGGTACTTTTTGTTTAGAACCTTGTTCAGGATAAGAAACTCAGCTACTCAAAATCATAGAGAAAACACAATTACAGAATATATCTAGAATTTTTTTTTCATGACATTGTAAGATGAGTACATTCCTTAAAATACATTTCTTACCTCACACACACACACACACACATTCCCTCTTAAAAATAATAAATGAAATTTCTGAGAAGAATAAATTATAGTTTAGTTGTATTTCTCAATTTTTTGTTTTGTTTTTTAAATAAAAGAAGATATATAAATTTTTTTTTTTAGGTTTTCATTATTTCATTATACACACGTTAGTTACAGTTCATATCAATTTCAATACATAGATATCAATTCATGTTTTAATTTATGTGCAGGGGGTAGAACATTTAAGTAGCCAGGGTTTACTTCTAGCTCATAATACAGGAAGTCATTGATAACTTATTTATTATCATAGATCTTAATTAAATTTCTGATGTTTGTACTGAATTTCAAAATATGTAAAAATAAAAAGCTTGAAAACGGAAGCGATATCCATGGGTTTTTTTATATGCTTATTTGTTTGAAATTATAGAGTGGGCAGCAAAATTATTGAAGCACACATGCACAAATTTCATATACATTTTTTTGAAACATGATCGCTAGTTTTTATCATATTGCATTTTTAGAAACAGCATAAGATTAAGTTAATGAACTCGACAAGTATTTACCTAACAAAACAGTATTAGGTGCCAATCTTTTCCATAAGAATTATGTTAGCGTTTCAATAATTTTGCTGCCGAATGTACAGTTTGGAAAGAAAAAAAAAAATACATGTTTTAAATTACATTAACTTTTACAATAATTATTTCAATTGTATTTAGGATCTTTCAGATATATTCAACAATTTCCTGAATTGATTATTAATATTTTTCATCATTCATTTGATTTGCAACAAAAAATTGCAAGTTAAATAAAATATTTATGGATTATTTATTTAGAACCATACTGTTGCTACCGCTACTAAGATCGCGGCTCGCAGGCAGCCATGTTTGTTTAGAAATATGTTTTCTATTGCTAGCGACAGGCGGCGCTTCAGACGTTACTTATGACGGAAGCGTAGCTGAAAACTCGATTTTAGGTACCATATTTTTAATATGGCGATACTATACCTTACCCTCTAATACCATGGTTCTCATGCTTGAAATCAGGGGGTAAGATGTTAATGATGTAGCAAATCAGTGATGTAGTAGTGATGTAGCAAATCTTCGTTACACGCTCTTCGATTTTTCTCGTGTGTTATTCTCTGTATTTAAGAAACTCTTTATTTCGGGCTTCGCTAGCTTCTTCTGACAATTGTCCAATTGGAATAGAAAAATTTTCTATTATGTCTTTTCCATGAATCAATAGTTTGTGAACTGAAGCTGGCATATAGTACCACACATATTTTGAAACACATTGTTTCGCTGTTTCCAGTGCAAATTTTCCGAATTTGTCTCCTAAATTTGCCTTCCAAAATTGTCCTCCTAAAAATAACAGAACCTAGAAACAACGTTTTTTAAAATTTCTTTGATAAGAATTCACTTTATTTGCTTATTTGTTTAAAAATTATTTCAGATAGCAAAATAAAACAAATAAAAAATCCAGTTCAATAAAAAAAATTCATTAATTATTGATCGCCTGCCTTCCATAAATCTTTAGTAAAATAAAGACAAAAGTGATTTTTTTCATAGAGTTTGTCAGTAAATGCCTGCATGAGTTTTCTATTGAAAAACTACATAAAGAAAAAAAAAGAAAAGAAAAAAGAAGCAGTAATCTAATGATATATTTATCATTGTGTGCTAAATTAATTGTGTTACAAATATAGATTTTCTTCCCGAAATTTTTATTTATTTTCTTTTATTCTCTTCTTTTATACAACATTTGTTTCTTTACCAGGTGTGTTTCTAAATACCTATTTGCAGCAGAAAAATATGATACCGCTTAACCCCTTTATTAAACCATTTTTTCCTCAAATGGCACATTAAACTATTTTCACGAATAAAATTTTATGTAAAGTAAAAAATTCATTTAGCCTATTAGAAATAATTAATTTTACTTTTGGCATCTTATTCTCTTAGTCAATCGCATACTTCTCACAACCCATCGTATTAGCATAAGCAGGATTGTCACAAACAACTACTTTTTAATTTTTTTCCCACTAGAATTATCAAAATAATTTTCATACTGATGTTTTTCCAGAAAAATGATACACAGGAATCATTATTTTAAAAAAATGGTGCCAGGTGAATAAAACGATAACGAATTTGGTGGGGAAAATATTCCCTCGGCCTTATAAAGGGTTAAAAAAAAACATGGAATCGCTTTAACTATCATACATATATACATATTTAAATCGAAATGTGACAGAAAACATCATACATAGATAATAATAATACCATAACGTTCCTATGTTCGCCTCTGCCTATACTTCGATCCACTGTGAGGCGTTCAATTAGATTGGCATACTTTAGATCCAAATTATCAAACAAAAAATTCATTTTTTACAGAATACTACAAGAGAAGTGTAAAAATTAACTCACCGATCACTCTCGTATGAAATACCATGCCCAATCTCTGAAAAGATATCTAATACAAAAGTTTTTAAAAGGCGAAAACGATATTAAAAATTTTTTCATCATAAAGAGAACTTTTTCGATATGTTTCTGGACACAGGAACAAAACAACGATCTTCTTCGTCACCCTCACTATCACCAAATAAAAGTTTTTGTACAACATCCAACATAATGAAAAAGAAAATAATAATAAACTAACACTAACAGTCAACAAGATTCAAACAGTTCCGCTATATTTAAACTCTCGGTAAACAGCTAACCAGTGGAAACTCGACCGATTAAATATTAAACCACTGTTAGCGCTAACGGACGATGGTGGGACACAGAAATCTCAGCTGTGAGTGCTAATGCGAGTTTTTCCCTTTAACCGGAGATAGTGGGAACGGCCCTAACAAGAGCAAATTCGTAAAAAAAAAACACCCCTCTGCCCCCCCCCCCATGCGCGCGCAATCGCAAAGATTCCCATCCCGCTGTCTACTTGTTCACCTGCAAATTAAATAGAATGATCCACTTCGTACGGATCGAGCTTAGGATTGAGCGCTAGTCTCAAAGTACTTACCCAGAATTGACCCCCTGATGAATTTTCTGTGAAAACCATTTTTAACTTTAGTTTCAGTGACATATTCGGAAAAGTTGTACTAATAGTTAAAAGGTATATTCGAAAATACATTGGATAAGAGATTAAAGTTTAAGTACACTTTTATACTCATTTCTGGGAAAAATAATTTTGAGATACATTCAAAGAATTTTTTTTCAAGGCAAAATATGGATACACTTTCGAAAGAGGAAAATCTAAAGACACAATTACGCAGTAATACCAGAGAAAAGCCGCATGTGTGTGAAATATGTTTTAAAAGTTTTTCTACAAAGTGTAACTTAAATATTCATCTACGCACCCATACTAGAGAAAAGCCACATGTGTGTGAAATATGTTCCAAAGCATTTTCTGGAAAACAACACCTAAATGCACATCTACGCACCCATACCGGAGAAAAGCCGCATGTGTGTGAAATATGTTCGAAAAGATTTTCTCACACAACAGCACTAAATTGCCATCTACGCGCTCATACTGGAGAAAAGCCACATGTGTGTGAAATATGTTCCAAAGGATTTTCTCGAAAAGCGCATCTTCATATACATTTACGCACTCATACCGGAGAAAAGCCACATGTGTGTGAAATATGTTCCAAAGGATTTTCTCGAAAAGCGTATCTTCATATACATTTACGCACTCATACCGGAGAAAAGCCGCATGTGTGTGAAATATGTTCTAAAGGATTTTCTCGAAAACGATACCTAAATGATCATCTACGCGCCCATACCGGAGAAAAGTTGTATGTGTGTGAAATATGTTCTAAAAGGTTTTCTCGCACAGCAGCACTAACTAGGCATCTACGCACTCATACTGCAGAAAAGCCACATGTGTGTGAAATATGTTCCAAAGGATTTTCTCAAAACGCGCATCTTCATATACATTTACGCACTCATACCGGAGAAAAGCCACATGTGTGTGAAATATGCTTTAAATGTTTTTCTGTAAAGGGGTCTTTAAAGGATCATCTACGCACTCATACCGGAGAGAAGCCGCATGTGTGTGAAATATGTTCTATAGGATTTTCTCGAAAACATCACCTAAATGCACATGTGCACAGTCATACCGAAGAAAAGCCACATGTGTGTGAAATATGTTCTAAAGGATTTGCTCGAAAAGTAGACCTTAATGTACATGTGCGCATTCATACCGGAGAAAAGCCACATGTTTGCGAAATGTGTTCCAAAGGATTTTCTCGAATGAATACCCTAAATAGACATTTACGCACTCATACCGGAGAGAAGCCACGTGTGTGAAATATGTTCTAAGAGTTATTCTGAAAAGGATACTGTAAAAGATAATCTATGCACCCATACCGGAGAAAAGCCGCATGTGTGTAAAATGGATCCCGGACGAAAGGGCACCGGAAAAAAAGGCACTTTATCAATTCGCAAACCGCAAAAAAATAAATATCAAATAATATTTAAAAATTAGTTTTCAAATTATACATTTAGAAATTTCAATTTATTTGGTACAGCATTCATTTGGTATATACCTCGGGGAAGATGGGGGTGGTAAGGGAGCAGGAGCAGATCGAAAGAAAACGATTGTTCTTACTTAAACTCTTACAGATTTTAATGAAACTTTGTATAATCACGTACAATTTGTGAAAAAATTACAGTAGGTGTCAGGCAAACTTGAGCGCGCGGGTGGGGGGGGGGGGGGGGTTAAAGATGTTGGTGCAGAGGAAAATAAAATTATCTTTTATATCGCCGTTTTACCGACTTTAATGATATATTCTATAACTATCACTTACTTTTTATGAAGATGACAGTGAGTGTATTGTGGGCAAGGGGGGCAGATAGAAAGAAAATATATTCTTCAAATTACTCTATTATTGATTAAAATTTTTTTTGTGCAATCACGTAGAATTTATTAAAAATTTACAGTAAGTGTCAGACCACAGATTATTATACAGATAGGACACTACCGTATATTCTTCGGTAACCAAAATTTGAACGCAACGACCCTATTGTCAACGGCTGTAAGTTTCTCGAGCTCTCCAGCTTACGCAATCGCTCGTCTTATTTTTATTGTATCTATGTTCATATCGTAATATTAGTGCAACGTTAAACCCAACATCAAACAAACTAACCATTGTTTGGCAACTTTGTTATAGTTTACGAATTTGATTGTTGAAAACAATTTATTTTAAGAAGTAAGTACTAAATATTAAGCAAATAAATTTCGAAAATAGACATAAACCAAAAATATATTTTTCCTTTTTAAGCATTTTGTATTATTTAAACCAAGCAATGTTAAATATTTAAGATTTCATACCATACTGCTATTTCAGCATTTCAGTTTGTTATATTAATTTATACACTTGAACACGAATGTGTTTGGCAAAATTTATTTTCCAACATAATAAAAATTAGTTTTATTTCTTAGAAAATAGCTGTAAATGCTATGATTTTGTGAATTTAAAAGTAATAGAAAAAGTGAAGGAAAGAAAACTGCACATACGTTTTCGTTTGGCAACATTATTATTGTTTACAAATTGATTGTCAAAAGCAATTTATTTTAAGAAGCAAGTGCTAAAAATAAACATTGAAAATATAGATAAAATAAAAACATTTTTTTCATTTTAAAGCATTTTGTATTATTTAAACCAAGCAACGTTAAATATTTAATGATTTCATACTGCTATTTCAGAATTACATTTTGTAATTTTAATTTGTACTTGAATATGAATATGTTTGACAAACCATATTTTTAAACATTATAAAAATTAATTTTTATTTCTTAGAAGAATAGCTGTGAATGTTTTAAGGATAATTTTGTGAATTCAAAACAATAGAAAGTGAAGAAAAAGAAAACTTCCTATAGTAACCTGGCCCACCAGCGGCCGAGCGGTTCTGCGCTCAAAGCTGGTAGATGGGAGGTGCCGGGTTCAATCCCAGGTCGCGCTCATCGGCCTAGCCGTTCAGAGTTTTCCGTGGTTTCTTCCGAAACTCGCGTAAATACGGGCTAGGACCCCTTAGAAAGACCCCCACGGAGGCATTCCCCCTCTTGGCCTAGGACACACCAGGAGTCAATCGGCCTTAAATCCTACAACCAACCAACCAGCCTATAATAACCTATTACTAACTACTCGCGAAATAGAAAAACAATTTTCGAACAAAGATGCTAGTCATGTAGACATAACACATGTAGTTCCTTTCTGTTGACACTAGTAGTGCTACTATATTTCCGGTTCGCGTTTTAGCTTCACTGTCCTATCTGTATATTAATCTGTGGTGTCAGACATACTTAGTGTGGGGGGGGGGCAGGGTTAAACAAGGGGGGGGCGAGGAAAAAAAAGTGATTCTTTATATCACCATTTTAGCCATTTTAATTATATATTCTATAACTACCACTTAATTTTCATGAAGATTACAATGAGTGTATTATATACCTGGGGGGTGGGCAACGGGAACCGATGGGAATAAAATATATTCTTTTTTAAACTAAACTAATCGATTTAAACAAAAACGTTGTATAATAGAGTACAATTTGTGGAAAAAACAACAGTAAGGTCAGACATACTTGAGGGGGGTAAAGAGAGGGGAACAGAGGAAAATAAAATTTATTTTTATATCACCATTTTACCGATTTTAATGACATTCTATAACTATCACTTACGTTTTATTAAGATTAAAATGAGGGTATTATACATTTGTGGGGGGACAAGAAGGACGCAGATAGAAGTAAAATATATCGTTTAAACTACCGCATTGTCGATTTAAAAAAACTTTGTATCTACGCAATTTTCTGCTTATGAAAAATTACATTGAGTGTTCACAAGTCTGGACGATTTGCTAAGGGTAGGGGGGGGGGAGGGCAGAGTGAATATCACCATGCTACCTACTTATATGAAACTTTGTATCACTATCACTTTAATTTTATTAAAATTATAGTGAAAGATAACTAAAGTTGATAAGGGGGGGTAGGGGGAACAGATGGAAAATTAATAACTTTTACACTTATTATCGTTTGTTTTATTGTTATATTTATTACATTTTGTTGTGTATAAACTGTAACCATGAACTTCTGAAATAACGCGGTTGCCATATGTTAACAGCAACCGCCAATAAAAACGAAACACAAACAGACTGTTTAGGTTTCGAAATGCAGCTACTACGCAGCTAAGCAATGATTGCTTATAACTATTTGTTTAATCTCTTAATTTGTGTATAATTATTGTAAATAATGTGTGTTACTGTTATAAATGTGTACCGTAGTTAGTAAAGATATAGAAATGCCAAAATATAATACTTCTTCCCGTATGCATCACACACAAAGTAGTGACAGCTGGCGACGATGCTAATAATGGATTAGGTCGTGGGCTAAGCCGAAGTCATCTCAAGGTAAAAAAGATTATTATTTTTCTTTGATCGGAGGTACTGGAGGAGCAAATTAAAGCGTTGCTTGAACAAACTCAAGAACTATTAAAGGCACTGCAGAAGAAAGATTCTTCGATGCAACAGAAAGTAGCGGTACAGTTTGAGAAATTTAATGATGAAACGGAAAATTTCGATTGCTTCCTGGAACGCTTCGAGACATATCTTGATGTCCAACAGGTTCCAGAAGAATTAAGAGCTAAAGTTTTTATTTCATCTTTAAGTCCAAAATTGTACCAGTTATTGAAAAATCTGTTAGCTCCTGACATTCCTTCCGATCAGACCTTGATTAAGTTGAAAGATGTTTTAAAAACGTATATAAATCCGAAACCCTTGATAATCCCTTCACACCATAAGTTTCTCAACCGTAAACAACATGAGGGGGAAACTATAAATTACTATATGGCTGAATTAAGAGCCCTTGCCGTGCATTGTGATTATGATACTAATATGTTAAATATTATGCTGAGAGACGTTTTTGTAAGT
The DNA here is from genome assembly GCA_963930645.1 of Salticus scenicus. Classification (NCBI taxonomy): domain Eukaryota; kingdom Metazoa; phylum Arthropoda; class Arachnida; order Araneae; family Salticidae; genus Salticus; species Salticus scenicus. The sequence continues at coordinate 250,162,305 of OZ005660.1, read as the reverse complement.
GGATTGCGGGATAAAACTATTCGCGATAGATTGTTCGAAGAGGATAATATAGATCTCGACAAAACATTACAGATAACGTTAGCGATGGAGAAGGCCTTTAAAGGGACAAATGATATTATGGGCAGGGGATTAAATGCTTTGCATGCTCGGAAGAAGGGTAAACAGTAAAGAGCAAAATTAACGGTCGCCACTGGCCACATGGCGACTAAAAATTATGCATCGATCGCCACTAAAGTCGCCAATTTTTGTGATCATTAAAAGATTCTAAAAATCGAGCGACGATAGGCAATCGAAGCCTTGTGATTTCCAATCTTTTTCCATCCATGGCATAAATGTCAATGTTCATTTTAAACTTGCTTTATTATATTCTACAACCTATAAAGAAGTAGAATTGTTTAATATATCTCACTTATATAATTTTTGGACCCCCCTTTTCCCTCCCCTTAACGATCTGTAATCACACAGCTTAAAGAAAGCTTTATAATTTCTAATCTTTCTCCATTTCCTGCAAAAATATAAATATCTATTTTAAACTTACTTTATTAGATTCTAGAATCTGTAAAGAAGTAGAATTGTTTAATATCTTATTCATAATTATTGTAATCCCCCCCCCCCTCCAACGATTGGCAATTACATGCTCCACTGAAACCTTGTGATTTACAATCTCTCCATCCATAACATAAGTGTAAATATTCATTTTAAACTTTCTTTATTAGATTCTAGAACCTATAAAGAAGTATATAGATGTATCCCCCCCCCAAAAAAAAACACACACACACATGTGCGCTCCATTTCAACTAGCAGTTAATGATAAAATGTCCTGCGAAGCACAATCTTTTCCTATTATTATCTCCATAGTATTTAATGTACATTTAACCCATTTAAGATATTTGACAAATGTGTGTATCAAAATTTGATTTGGCTTAAATGTGTATTTTTCAAAAACAATTGTAGTATTTGCTTTCTTTTGAGTAGAAATCTTCCTTTTTCCTTCCCATTTTAAAGTAGAAATCTCCCTATTTTTAAAGCTACAAATTTGGCAGCTAAGTAAATTATTTTTAATGAAGCAGCTAAGTTTCCATATCTATACTTTTTAAGAGAAAAAATTTTAACTCTATTGAAATAAAATTATTTAAAAATGTGTGTCTTTAGAAATAAGAAAAAAATAATAAAACTGCTAACTGTATTTACACATGACCATGTAAGAGTTGTGATGATGATGAATCAACTGATTCATTTACTAGAAAATATCAATGTGAACTGTGAATGATAACAGCTTATTCCACTTAAATAAATTGAAAAAAAAAAAAAAAAAAGTACTACTGAATTATCTGAAAGATAAAAACCTTTGCTGTTATTATTCCAGCCCTAAGCAGATATTAATTTAGGCTGTGCAATTTAGGATTTTTAAAAAGAGCGTAATTACAAATTACAATTTCAGTGTCCCTGTGTTAATTTTATTATTATATGTATTTCTTATTTTCATATTTTTCTTGTAATTATACCGCAAAATGGTGACAATGCTTTTGCAGTCTGAAAGAAATAGTCTTATGTGAAAAGTGGCCACTAACTTAAAAATGTGGCTACTAATGAAACTGACAGTACCGGCCACTGGCCACTAATGAATTTTCCCAGTTTTGCCCTTTAGTAAACAGAAGTATCAGAAACAAACTTTTCCGGAAAGGCAGAAAAAATCGGAATGTACGAGATGCTCTGGCACGGACCATAATAACAATAATTGTAAATTTATTGCAAGTAAATGTAATTATTGTTCTAAAATCGGCCATATCCAAAGTGCGTGTTTTGCCGCAAAGAAAGCGGCTGCTAAACCGGTCAAACAAAAACAGGTAAATTTGAATAATGTTAGTGAGAACAAAAATCAAGTACATTTATTTGAACTACAGGCTGAGGGATATACATTACGGGAGGAAGAGCCAAGGCAACCCCCGATAATGGTAAATCTAAAAATTGAGAATAAAAACTGCCAAATGGAATTGGATACTGGTGGGGTCGTGAGTGTTATGAGCATTAGGAATTTTAGGAAAATCTCTAATAAGAAAATTCGGCCTACTAATGCTGTCTTCAAGACGTATAAGGGGGACTCTTTAATGCCAGTAGGCAATGTCACCGTGAAGGTTGAGTATAAATATCAATGTTTGCTGTTAAATTTATACATAGTGAAAGAGAATTTGGAAACGATCCTTGGCCGTGAAAGGCTCCAGAAAATAAACCTAGATTGGAACGCTATAAAAACTGTCAGAGCAGTAAGTAACGTAAATTTAAACAAACTTTTAACACAATATAAGGAATTATTTGATGACAAATTAGGAGAGATCAACAATTATGAGGTTAAGCTGGAACTGAACCAGGGGGTTAAACCACTATTTCGCAGATTCAGAACGGTACCGTTTGCTCTAAAAGAAAGAGTTGAAAAAGAAATGATAGGTTGGAGAAGGATGGAATCATTGAGAGGGTGGAGAGTTCAGAGTGGGCTACGCCCGTGGTTCCGGTAGTTAAATCAGACGGCAGTATTAGATTATGTGCTGATTTTTCTGTAACGCTTAACCCTAATTTGGTCGTTCCGCAGCACCCCTTACCGAAACTGGAAGAAATTTTTTCAAGCTTAAACGGGGGTAAACAGTTTTCAAAACTTGATTTCAAACACGCATACTTACAAATGAAGATACACCCCGAAAGCCAAAATCTTTTAACCATTAACACGCATAAGGGGCTGTATATTTGCAAAAGACTAATGTACGGCTTAAACGGAGCACCTACGATTTGGCAGCGTTACGTAGACGGGCTCTTCCAGAGAATGGAAGGTGTTAAGGTGTTTATGGATGATGCACGGATTACGGGGTCTGACGAAATGTCACACTTAAGGGCCTTGGAGGAATTTTTCAAAAAATGTAAAGAACATGGTTTGAAATTGAATTTAAATAAAAGTCAATTTTTTCAAAAAAAGATAAATTTTTTGGGACACACAATAGATGCAAATGGGTTGCACAAAACTGATGATAAGATTTCAGCAATTTTAAATGCCCCTGTTCCGAAAGATGTACAGGAGGTAAAGAGTTTTTTGGGGCTAGTAAATTTCTACGGGAAATTTTGTAAAATCTTAGCCACCATGTCAAATCCCCTTAATGACATTTCAAAAAAAGATGTAAAATTTAAATGGTCGAGGAATTGTCAGGAAGCTTTCGAGAAAATCAAAAAGGAGATTTGCTCTCCCAGAGTTTTAGTGCATTATGATCCACACCTACCGATAACTTTAGCTACTGATGCTTCACCAGTTGGTGTAGGTAGTGTATTGTCTCATCTGTACCCGGATGGAACTGAACGACTCGTAGCATTCGCTTCAAGAACTTTGTCACGAACTAAACAAAAAATACTCCCAAATAGATAAAGAGGCCCTAGCCATCGTATGGGCCGTACAGAAATTTTATCTATTTTTAAAATGTCGCAGATTCACTTTGATTACAGACCACAAACCTCTAGTAGCTATTTTTGGTTCTAAACGGGGATTACCTGTTTTAGCAGCTACTAGGCTTTTGCATTATGCCCTAATTTTGCAATCTTTTGAATTTGACATCAAGTATAGGGATACTAAAAATCATGGAAATGCAGACTGTCTTTCGCGCTTACCGAAGAAGTCTGAAGAATTGGATGTCAAAGAGGATATTTACATTAATCAGATGGGGCAAATAGAAACCTTACCTATAACATCCAGAGAATTACGACAAGCTACGTCGAAAGACCAAGAGCTAGGACCGCTTCTAAATGCTCTTAGAGAGGGCAAGGATTTGCAGTGTAGGGAAGCAAAATACACAATTGAAGATGGGTGGATTATGTATTGTCAAAATGCATCCCGAAGGTATATCAAAAACAAGTGTTAGCAGAACTACATGAGGGGCACCTTGGTATTGTAAAGATGAAGGCTATCGCCAGATCTTTTGTATACTGGAAGAATATTGATAGAGATATCGAGGATGCTGCGAATAATTGTACAGAGTGTGCCAAATATAAAGCTGACCCATCTAGGGTAAAAGTCCATCACTGGGAGTACCCTAGTTCGCCATGGGAAACGGTTCATATAGATTTCGCTGGGCCTATCTTTGAACACATGTTCCTTCTTATTGTCGATGCACATTCTAAGTGGTTAGAAGTTTATCCAATGAAAACAACTACCGCCCATAAGACCATAGATTGCCTTCGAGATTGTTTCAGCCGATTTGGCTTACCTGTAGTACTTGTAAGTGATAACGGACCTCAGTTCACTTCACACGAATTTGAAATGTTCATGTTAAACAATGGCATTAAGCACAAAACATCTGCACCATTTAAGCCATCGAGCAATGGTCAAGCTGAGCGTTACGTATACACTTTGAAACAATCATTACGTGCAATGCAACACTATGCTGGAAGCATAAGTCAAAAATTAAGTACGTTCTTGCTTCATTATCGAAAGGCACCTAACGTCATCACAATGCATAGTCCAGCCATGCTATTCCTGAAACAGGACATGAGAACCCGAATTAATTTGTTGTTGCCTGATTTGAAATCCAGAGTGCAAGAAAATATTAGAAAAGGTGTTTATGAGTTCAGGGACAGAAAATTTAATGTGGGTGACAAAGTGGCTGTTCGAGATTATAGAGCAGCAAATTCCAAATGGAAATTTGGTCAAGTAATCAGCCAAGATGGTGCGCTACATTATACTATTGATGTTCAAGGGACATTAGTAGGAAGACATGTAGATCAAATCCGTCCAGTTGGTGATCAGGTACAAAACGTTGATTATTCAGTGCGTAGTCATCATTGAACTCCATCTCAGAGTTTCCCGGTTGCTGAGGATTCTACTACGACAATTCTAAATGATGAATCCAATATTCAAGAAACACCTATGGAAACTTCAACCAGATCATCTGCACCCACTGAAAATGTTCCGGCTGGAGACTCATCATTTGAAACACCAGCAGTAAAAGACAGTGAGCTTACTATGACGAGGGTGAGTTCACCAAAAGTGCCACAAAATTCAGGAGCCACGCTACGGCGTTCTGGAAGGATTCGTAGACCCCCCCCCCCCAAAGACTTGATCTCTAAGGGGAGAGGAGGTGTTGTGTATAAACTGTAACCATGAACTTCTGGAATAACGCGGTTGCCATATTGTTAACGGCAACCGCCAACTAAACAAAAGAGACTGTTTTGGTTTCGAAATGCAGCTACTACGCAGCTAGCGATGATGGCTTTTAATTACTTGTTTAATCTCTTAATTTGTGTATAATTTTTGTAAATAATGTGTGTTACTGTTATAAATGTGTACCGTAGTTAGTAAAGATAAAGAAATGCCAAAATATAGTACTTCTTCCCGTATGCATCACACACAAAGTAGTGACACATTTTATGTAAGTATCAATTACTATTACTGAAAAGTTATACTGAGGTATGCAAAAATTCAATATATGATTTAAATCACTAAACAAAATATTCAAAAATGAGGTAAAAATGTGCTTTAAAATGTGCGAGTTTTTTCCGAACTCGCCGAGTCTGCGCGGTGTTGTTTTTCTCTCCCGTCCTTTCCAAAATGGCGGACAGGAAGCACGGTTTCCCAGTTTTTATAACCGTTCCAAGAAGGCCGATTTACGCAATTTAAAGCGATTATGTAAACATAAAGCGTCAGAAATATCTTACAAATACTTGAGTAAAGAAAAATACAAATTTAGCGCCAGAAATATCTTACAAATACTTGAGTAAAGAAAAATACAAATTTTTCCGGACTGGAAGCACGGTTTTCATACCCATCCTTTCGAAAAGGGCCGATTTACGTACTTTAAAGCAATTATGTAAACATAAAGCGTCAGAAATATCTTACAAATACTTGAGTAAAGAAAAATACAAATTTTTCACAATTGTTATCAACTAAATCTAAGAAATATTACAAAACAAAAACAGCACAAGTAACTTAATATACATAAATAAGCATTTAAATAAAAAAGAAAGTTTATTTACTTACCCGTTTTATAATTTCCGTAAAAAGTAGCATTTTCCTCGAAAAAAAGAAATATCCCCTCTGCATATAACGATATAATCATGTACACCAACCACTCTAGCATCACTCTAAACACTAATCCAAAGCTTTTTTTCAGCATAAACATTCAATTGTACAAAACCAATAAACGCTACTCAAAAGCTTTTTTTTTAAGATACTCAATCTAAATATTCAATTTTACAAAACCAACAAATGACAATTTTACCTAAATAAAAAAGCGGCACACTGAAACAACATTACTCTTGGAAAAACGAAGAAAATAATCTCTGGAGATTTCGATTTTATCATGTACACCAACCACATCAACACAATTTCAAACCGTACTCAAACGTATTTCTTATGATATTCAACACAAATAATCAATTTAAAATAAATCGCAATTTCTCAGAAGAAAAACAACAAACAACGTGTGCGTCCCTTGCCTGACACATGATGCAATGAAACGGCCTACTTTTGCCAAAATTCAAAAAACAAAAGAAAGAAATCGAAATACCAGACTCTTTCTGAAAGGACCAAAAAAAAAAAAAAAACAGAGAATACAACAATAACCTTAAATATAACCCAGATAAGCAGAGTGCATTTAACGTCACACTACTACTGCGTTATGGGCGATAATCTCGGAGATTCGCAAGTAATGTTGCATTTAACATCGCACTAGCACTACCCTTCGGCGACAATCTCGGAGATACGCCAGTAAGGTAAGGTGACCATATTTTCAAACACTGATTTGAGGACAAATTACCGTTTGTCCCCAAATCGAAGTAAATGTCGAGGACCTTGAAAACTCTATACGCTAGCGAAGTGTGACGTCACGTAATGGCTGCTGGTTCCCGGAAGTTGGTTCCTTTATGAGTATTTAGCATTACCTGTGATTAAAAAAAATTCTATAAATAAAAATATTTCCTTCTAAGAACTTCCAGTCACTCTTTTGTAAAGCTTGAGGTATGTGTTTTTTTGTGAATTCACAAAATTTGCGATTTTGTTGTTAAAAGTTTCATTATTCTTAAAAAAAACAGTGGTTTCCGCCAGATCAGCAATGGCGGCCTTGTATTGTTTATGTTTCGGTTTTAGCAAGTAGATTTGATTTGAGATTTAGAAGGTCTGCTTAAATCTATACATTTTTAATTGAAGCAGTCGGCATTACTCTATCTTTTAAATGGAGTAGAGCCATGATGCTATTAATATAGCAGTTAAATATTTCTTACTAATTTTAAATTAAGCTTCATACCAGTTACATAAATAGTGTTTCTGAGTTTTCTATACTTATATTCTATACAGATTACACACAGTGAAATTGTATATGCGTAAATATTTTGTTTGAAAGAAAACTGTGAAGAATTACTTCCAAGAATTTTAGGTGACTTTTGCACTACTGTTATGTTTACAAATAAAGCTAGGTAAGAATTTCTGTTAGTAATTGATTTTCATATCAACTTAATTATTGTACATTTTAGAGAAACTCCATGCAAACAAATTTGTTTGTATAATATACATATTAAGCAAAATATTTATTTCGAAACGTTTTTCTTTATTATCAGTAAACAGGAGAAAATTTTAACCATCCACATCTTGGCATAAGCCAAAAGCAGAAATTTTCCTACTTGCAAAACTACTAAATGCGAGTGTTTTCACTCGTTTCTTAAACAACTGAATGTTAATATTATAAAAAGAGAATTTTGCACAAAGTATTTTTATGTTTTTTAGTATAAATTCCAGTACGTAAATGCCTTCAGATGTAATAGCTGAATTGATTTTGTATAAACATAAAGCATGTGATTTGTATTATATTTGTAATATTGAAATGTACATTCTTCATTCATTGTAATTGATTTTTTTTTTTTTTCAATTTTTTCAATTAAATATCTTTTATCTACTTATTGTGTACCTTTTCCCAAAAATACTTGGCATGTAATCTTACTTTCATATTTTAAGCATGTTTTTAAATACTCTTTTGAATCCAAAATATTTAATTATTTCCTTTTTCTTTAGGGATCCTGACGTTTCTTTTATGGCTGTAGAAGTGTTATTTGAGTGCATGTGAGTGTTTATCTCATCATGTGCCTCAATAACATTGCTTCGGCTAAATTTCATGAATTCTTCCTGAAATTCTTATAGTTGCATGATGTAAAGTATGATCATTCCCATTATCCCATTTTATATTTCTATAATTCTATGTCCGTAGTTCTGTAAGTATGCACTTTTATAATAAATTTTACTTATCAATTTTCTTTGATATATAACTCATTTGTCTTGAAATAATGATTTCTGTCTTTATATTATGATTTAAAGTTTTCTATTTCTTCTACAGAAATATGTTTCCTTTACTTATCGATAAAAGAGTAACTCTATCCCTTGACCATCTGTCTATCAAAATATAACCTTTTGTGCATGTAACATAAATGGGAGAGATTTTGAATATATTCTTGAACAGTTGATGCTTTATTTTAAGAAAAAGTTTTTTGTTAACCTTGTGAATTTTCAATTTTTATTCAGATGTTTTTATTTTATAGATACTATGGTGTCGCTCATTGCAATTTTTAATTTTTTTGAAACACAAAAAAGCCTGATTGAGAGGGGCGAAAGAGCAGTGAAGGCTTCTGATATTCAAGCGTTCAGGTTTGACCCAGAGAACTGCACAATTGATGCCCAAGTTAGTGCGTCTCTAAAAGATAGAGTGTATGCAGTTAAAGTAAGTTGATGCCTCAAAAAACTAATTTTATGGAAAATTTACAGGGGTTTATTCTTTTTCTATTTTGCGCATTGTACAGATGAAGAAGGAATTTGTATTTTCGCATTGCATTGCTGAAGTTGTAAATTTTTAATTTAATTAATGTACTGTGATAACTTAATGTAAATATATATACATTCATGCAAATTCACAATAATAATGTATTTTAACTTATTTTTTCTATTAAACTCATCCTAGAACTTAAGAGAAGTTTTCATTAATGTTAAGGTTACTTTGCAAAATATTCTGAATTTATTGTTAAGTTAAATGAATACTTTAATTTGTGAATTTCACACTTTATGATTTATTTTATATTGCGCATAAATTACACGAAGATCGGAGGCAGGACACAAAACAAATTACTGTGATGGGTCCCAGACGCGTAATTTTCATTCTTAAATAAATAAATAAAAATTCAAACTAGAAGAAAGAAAAAAAAAAAAGCAAATTTTAAAATATATTTCTTGTTTAAAACAGATATTTTCCTTTATATTTTTAAAGCATTCTGTTCTGAAGAAGAAAAAAAAAAAAAAAAACTTTAAAACTCCATTTTTACCATAAAGGAAAAAGAACCTATCCTATAAGAAAAGCACAAACAAGTGGCCGGCACGAAATCAAAAACCAAGTTCCGAGATGAGACGAGAAAATAAAGTTTCTATGCAAAAAGATTATTAGTAACAAATGAACGATACACTGAATCACATCACTGCATAACGAATCACCAATGGGTGTCATCTATCAAAACTTAGCCGAAATATGAAAATCGAAAAATGGTCGCAAAACCATTCTATCAAAGAATCCAAAAACATTTCTGTCCAATTCCAATACGATATAGTGATAAACACATGTGAGTGGCCGGCACGAAAACAAAGTCCTGATACGAAAAAGTTACCATTTAAAATGTGCCACTACATTGGATTACATCACTCTGCTGTGATCTAAGTTCGTTGTAACAAAACAAATGAACCGGATAAACGAACATGATTACAGGAACATGACATTGTATCTGTATTAAGAATCAAGAAACTTTACTATTAAGAAAACCTAAGTATTAAAAAAAAATATGTTTGCTGTGTTAAGCAAAAAATAAAATATTTTTACTGATGTCAGAATATTATAGTAATTTCGCTTACAGATAAGTAAGTACACTACTTTTATTTTTTTCTCTAATATATTATTTAAATTATCAGAACAGTTTCTTGGTAAGTCATTTTGGAGTTAAAGGAGGGTGGGGGACTTAGGATTTGAAGAGGAATGTGTAACTAAAATTTGTAATCAATCTGCTTATCTGATAACTCCTCATTTCTCAAAAAAAAAAAAAAAAAAAAATCTCATTTTGTTTTCTTAATGCTGATAATTTCGGAGAATTTTTAAAAATGTTTCTAGTTTAAAATAACTGGATATTATACTATATTTTCTCCTTCTCTCTCTCATTTTTCTGGTTCCAGAGCGCATTGAGCTAAATGTTTTCAGTTGTTTCTTAAAAGCAACCACCTTCTACATAATATTAGTTTTAAGACAATCTCAAAAAGAGCTGGTTAAAAATTCCTAGAAAACTGTTTTTCATCTACAATAAGATAAAATTTTAATTTATATCTGTAATATATAAACTTATTTATGTGGGGACCCATTTTTTTTTTTTTTTTTAAGACCCAGATTTTTTAAACTCATGGCACCCATGATTTTGAAAGACTAGCGGCATCATTGCTATATGTTGCAACAACAAACCATAGATAAATCCAAAATATTAGACCGAAAAAGCATGACATGGCTTTAAACCTGGCAAATCCCTTTACTATATTTAAAAAAAACATGGCTGTATTGAAATATTGAAAGTAAACTTTTATTCAAAATATAGGTACTGCATTCTTAGTTTTATCTTTTATTTAAATTTATTTTTAAGTTCATTCAATTTTTTTATTATTATTGTTTTTCAGATATGTTAATTTCAGTTTACTAAATATTGAAGTTAAGAATGCTTATTAAAGTCTTAGCCTATATTCATACATGTTGGAGAAAACCATGAAAAACTCGGAGATGAAAGGTTGAAGAGCATAACATGATTTTGAACCCGGCACTATCACTCTACCTTCTTTGATAGCAGAACTGCTTAGCAAATGTTGCGGCCAGTGAATAAATAAAAACTGTGTGCAACAAAAATCTGATTTCTTTCGAACAATTCATTCTACATTCTTAGTTTTATTTAAATTTATTCTTAAATTCATTAAATTTTTATCTTTCGTTAAATAAAGTTAATATCAGTTTACAAATTATTATACACTCATGTTCAAAATTAAGAGAAATTTCAGATTTGGTCAGTTATCTCCGGAACTACTGGACTGATGAAAATCAAATTTCGTATTCTCCACTCACATACATGTGTATGTATTCAATGTATAAGATTTGCATCTTTGTCCCGAAGCAGTGGTTTTACATATCGTTCAGTTCTTTTCATGAAATTCTCCAAAATATAAAAATTCTCTTCCTTTTAAACATGAGTGTAGTTAATGCATAAAATCTGGATAATAATTTAATTACTTCCTTATACAAAGTATAAGGAAGTATAGTAATCCCGATTTGCGAAATGGATTTTGTATTTCACATTGCTCGAAAACGAATGATCGCTGGATGTTGCCAATTTATACGTGTGACTGTCATGATGTCTAGTTGCACATCTGCAAGTGTCGTCTTAACACGAGCTCTCGTTTTAGAGATATAAGGGTTTTTACACGATTTTTCGTGACGTCTGTATGTGTGTGTGTGTGTCTGTGTGTGTGTGGGTATGTCGCATAACTCAAAAACGGTTGGACGTAGAAAGTTGCGAATTGGTACATAGGTTTGTTATAACATCTAGTTGTGCACCTCCCTTTTTGGACTTTCTATGATTTTCGGTTTTGGAGATATTTAGGAAAATTAGGTTCATAATGACAAAAATACATAGGTTTTGGCCATAATGTATCAAAAAACGGTAATAACTCAGAAACGGTTTAGACAAATATTGCAATTTAACTAACTTCCCGACAAGCTAGACATTTGAAACTTTCAGAAAGGCTCAGAACACGTTGACAATGCATTTTTCAAATATTTTTAGCCAACTGTTTCCGATACCTGTTGCCTTCAGCAGCGTTTATGCGATTCAACAGAAAAATTATTTAACTAACTTCCCGACTAGCTAGACATTTGAAACTTTCAGACTAGATCAGAACACGGTGAAAATGCATTTTTTAATACTTTTAGCCAACTGTGTAGGGTTCCTGCTGCCTTCGGCAGCGTTACCAGTACAAATCTTGCAATCGATTTTTAACTAACTTCCCGACCAGCTAGACATTTAAAACTTCCCCAAGGCACAACTATGACATGAGTCCCCCCCCCCAAGGCACAACTTTGACATGAGTCCCCCCCAGGCATAACTTTGACATTAGTCCCCCAAGGCACAGCTTTGACACGAGTCCCCCCCAAGGTACATCTTTGACATGAGTCCCCAAAAGGCACAACTTTGACATGAGTCCCCCCAAGGCACAACTTTGACATGAGTCCCCCCCAGGCACAACTTTGACATGAGTCCCCCCAAGGCACAACTTTGACATGAGTCCCTCCAAGGTACAACTTTGACATGAGTCCCCCAAGGCACAACTTTGACATGAGTCCCCCCCAAGGTACAACTTTGGCATTAGTCCCCCCAAGGTACAACTTTGACATGAGTCCCCCCCAAGGCACAACTTTGACATGAGTCCCCCCCAAGGCACAACTTTGACATGAGTCTCCTCAAGGCACAATTTTATTTTATTTATTTATTTTTTTTTTTTTTTTACGTATGCATGCATTTTTTAAAAATATTTTTAGCCAACTGTTTCGGGTCCAGTGACAATGTTTTTTAACATTATGTATATTTCTAAAAGTGTATAAGGAAGTCATGTGGTGCCCACATCAGATTTTTTTACACTGTAGTCGGCTTGCTATTTTTTTTCCCTTTATTCAACTTTCTTTTGTCACCATAACAGAGTTCTTGGAAAAATATATTTATTTGTAATTTGAGAACATTGCTTGTGTAAGAAAAATGTCAATAAATTAATTTAAAATGAGCACCTCATCTAAATATTATGTTAAATGAATGAGAACCTGGTTGTATTTTAAAGATGAATCTTTTTCCAAACTGTACAATAATTTGTAAACTGACATGAACTGTTTTTGTCTAATTTTTTTTTTTAAGTTTGTGTTTGGAAATAAGTGTAAAAGAAAGTGATTATATTATTAAAATTAAAAAAAATGTTAGCATTATTAGGGAATGGAACATAATACTAATATATAAATTAGTATATTAATATTAACTTTTCTATTTGCAGATTGATCTGAATGAAGGTATAAAGGGCAACTGTGAATGTCCGAAAGGTAGAGACAAATGCCATCATATGGCTGCTACCTTAATATATGCGGCAAAGCATGTCAGTTCGACTGACCAGCCATGCAGCTGGAATATAGCTAAACAGCCAGAAAAAATTAAAACTTGCGATGAATTGTTTGGGAAGGAAAGAAAATTACTGTTGAAAAAACAACCAACAAATGAAGATGAGGCCTTTTTTTATACAGGGCTGCAAGAGCATGATCACCACAGTGGATTTGCTTGGTTCATGTCCCCTGAACCAGAGTCCAATACAGTTCCAAAAAAATATGTGGATGCGGTACTAAACACATCTTCCTTTAAAAACTCTACAGATAAATTTGCATTTTTTTTACAGGAGATGTGTGTCACTGAGCAAGAGATACAGAATATTTTTGCAGCCACTGCAGGGCAAAGAAACAATCCACTGTGGGGGATGTTCCGCAAGGGAAGAATAACTTCATCAAATTTTGGAATTGTATTAAAAGCTATCCAAAATAATAAAATCCCCCCAAGCCTAATTAAAACTTTAAATGGGGAATATTCAATTGATGGAGTTAAATCAATTCAATGGGGTTTATACCATGAAGGCTTCGCTATAAATTTATACAGTGAGGTGAAAGACAAGAAAATTGAAAGTGGGGGTGTATATTTACACCCTTCAGGTCTCTTAGGATGCTCACCAGATGGCATTATTGATGACGAAATATTAGAAGTTAAGTGTCCCTTCACAAAGAGTGATGTAGATATTTTGAAAGAAGTTTATACCAAGAAATGGTATTTCATTTTTAATAAAGACATCATAAATGCTGATGTATTTCAGTGCAACGGACTATCAGTTTATGATTTTAAAGCTGGAGATTTAATTTTCAATATGCAGCATCCCCTGGGTTGGAAATACCACCACCAAGTTCAAGGGATGTTGCATATCATGAAAAAAAACTTTTGTAATGTGTTCGTCTGGACACCTAAAGTGTCTTTCATTGTAAAAGTTGCTAAAGATCCAGTTTGGGAGACAAATATAACAAAATTGTTAAATTTTTATAAAAACATATTTATTTATAATTTAATTAAATGAGGAGTTTGCACATACATGGTCATATCTCTACATATTATATATATAACTCATTAAGCTCTTTTTTTTTTTTTTTTTGGTCTTACCTTCAATTCTAAGGGGGGAAAATAAATTACTGATTTAAAGCATATGGAAAATTAAATTTTCAAAATTTTTTTTTTTTTTTTTTTTTTTTTTTAAGTTTTAAATTCTATTAGTTTTTTTTTTTTTTTTTTTTTTTTTTTTTTTTTTTTTTGGGGGGGGGGGCTTTGTATCTTTTTTAAAATTAATTTTATTTTGAGAATAATAAATTTAATTACTGTGAGAATAATAAGTTTAAATGCTGTGATTAAAATTGTCACATACCTACTTTAATTAGTCTTTAAGGTATGAAATTAACAGGAGTCAATGCTGGTTTTATTTTATTATTATTATTTTTTTGGGGGGGGATGTCCCTTTTTTGTGAAAAGCCTTACCTTATTACAATATCAAGTTAATAGTTTCTTCTAGCCAAATTAACGCTTTGTATCCCACCGAGACTAAGTCCCATATAAAAAAAAAAAAAAAAAAATCCTCAATATAGCCTAAATTTACTACAGGATTTCAGTGGGACTTCAAGGTCCCTATAGTTTAAGCTAAATTTAATATGAGATGTTTCTCATGCAGCAAAGAAATATAATAAACTTTCAAACTATTTTTCCAAAAATAAGGTAATTTGGGGTATAATGGGTTAAGTAAATTAACCGTTTGAAATATTTTTTATTGCTTATAATTTGTATTTCTTCCAAAATTTCGATATTTTTATTTATTGAAAAGTTATGACTTTTAATGGCATCAGTGGTTATATTAAACATAAACAAACATCTCTCAGTTGCTTTGTTAGCTATATTAATTTGCACTCTGCTATTACTCCTATTTCGAAAAAAATATTTATGTATATTACCTTTGAAATAAATTTGACTAAATTGCAGGTGCTTCTCCTGATAGCCAATAACCATTGAAATTGAATCAATTTAAAGTCTCATAATGGCCTTATCACATATCAAGTTTTAATTGTACGCTGTAGAATTTGAGATATAACATCTCCTTAAGGACCTGCTTCACTCACCGTCGCCGGAAGCTAATGTTATACTATGGGAAATTTTTCTTTACAAATAACATTTAGTGGCCTGTGAGACTGCTGAAGGACACTGATGTCCACAAACAAAAAAATTAGATGCCATCAACATTATTAATTTTTTTATAGAGAGAGATTATGCATCTGTATAGGACAGTTGTTTTCGTATGAAACACACCTGTGTAATGTAACTTGGCACACAATTTTTTCCTTCTACCTTTTTCAGTTATAGACTTGTGATTTTTCTCTCTTACTTTTAATAGAGCTGTCGACAATTGTTAAAATGAACTACAAATGAAAAACAGTTTTGTGATTTTATTTTTCCCGATCATCTAGCTTCAAACTTTTTTAAATTGCACGAATTAAGTGAAATAAGGCAAAAAGTAAAATATAAGTAAGTTTATTTTCAAAAACATAAGTTGTGAAGAATATTAGCACTTAAATACTTTTTTTTTTTTTTTGTTATAACTTAAGCCTTAGTATGTATAGTTTAATTGGTAAAGTATATTTTCATGTTCTATTTTTTATTGATATACAGCATAGTAATAAACTATCATAGAAATGTTTCAAAAATCCAAATGAACAATTTTAGTCTTGAGTCCAAAATTGAATCTTATATTTGTTTATTTATTATTGTTACTATTATATTTATTTAAAGTTTAGTAATATAATTACAAATATTTTTTATTTTCTAGAAATAACTTATTAAGTGAACAAATCTATAGATAATGTGTTTATATATATTATTCATATTTATCACTGCTATTTATGAAATTATTTTATACCCTTTTTACAAATAAGCGTTACAATTTACTGAAAAATTCCTTATCCAGAATAACCCAGGTCCCAAGCTTTCTGGGTAACAAATTCCATATTGTAATTAGGAAATGTGCAAATTCCTCATTGTGTATTTAAATTTGTATTCTATAAGTGCTTTATGTATATATTATATGAACAATTGTTAAATTCTCTTGCATTAAAACAGTTTTTATTAACATAAATTTAATAAGTTACCTTATTTTTGCTTCATTATTTGTGAGCTGCTTTCGGTCTGGGGCCCCAAACCTTCCTCAGACGTTGCTCGAGTGGTAAGTGGTTTCTTTTCTTGATTTTCTTCCTCACCTGTAATTAGGCGGCGCCACTGGGTGTCTATTCCGATTCATGGTCAGTAATCGAGAGTCGGAATCGGAATAGACACTCAGTGGCGCCGCCTAATTACAGGTGAGGAAGAAAATCAAGAAAAGAAACCACTAACCACTCGAGCAACGTCTGAGGAAGGTTTGGGGCCCCAGACCGAAAGCAGCTCACAAATAATGAAGCAAAAATAAGGTAACTTATTAAATTTATTTGAATTATGCTTTGTTTTAAATAAGCTTAAGTAATGCAGTTTTTTTTTTTTTTTAATTAATCTTATTTTGAGAATAATAAAAGTTGACAATGTCTTGTTACATGTCCTCTAATTTAGTTTTTTTTTTCCTCAAGTACTGTATCAAATTTTTCTTTACCTTTGCAATATACCTTGATTCAAATACATTTTTTTTTACATTACTTAAAAAGTACTAGAAAATTTTAAGTATGAATTTGCAATTTTTTTGAAAAAAATTAAAAGAAATTAGTTTATATTAAACGTAATGGATAAATTCTTAACTGCTGAGTCGCAAAAATAATAATAATAATAAAATTCATTAATTTCACATTAACTCTCATTTATTAAGGAACTGAAATATTTTAAGCAGTCTTCAACTAATGTAACTGCAATATTGTACAGATTTAAAATAATGCACATTAAATTTTTTCATTTACTTGGAATGTACCTTTGCATAAGTTTGCATACAATAAAAATAACATTATTAAATGAATTGATAAATTGAAATTAACCTTGAAATAAATAAATATAAATACATTTTCTTTGCACTAATGTGTAATTTTTTAAAAACTAATTGGAAATTTGTACTTAATTTTTTCTAGTATTTTTAAATAACATAAAACACACATAGTTGAATAGATGAAAACTGCAATCATGGAATCACCAAGTAGGCACTTATTTTGAGATATTGCAGAGATGAACAGATTAATGATTGGTGGTTATGGCTGTTCAACTCTGACAAAGCTAGGGATGCACCGAAGAGTAGTTTTGGCTGAATACCAAATATTCGGCAAACAGAATACTAACAATATTCATCTGACTGATTTACTCTTTATTCGGGTGTCAATCATCTAATTTTTTGCAAACTGTTTCAGTAATACTATTTACATTTAGAAATATTTTATTTTTTTAATTATGAAAAAAAAAAAATACTTTCAGAAATATTGGTTTATATAAATGTAGAAAAATAGTAGGAAATATTACTATACATAAGTAGTGGTGTATCGCTGAATTTGTAGTTAAAGAAAATTATTAATTGTTAGATTTCTTATATAATATCTTGTCACACCCTCCAAAAAAAACGTTAGAAATGCAGCATTTTAGAAAAATGAGTTTAAGAGTAACAACGTATTGGCTAACCTATATTCAAACTGATGCAAATGCCTCTCACTCTCATATGAATTAATCGTGAGATAGAAATGTGATGTTTTTTGTGCATGTTGGGGCACTCCATATGCATTTTTGAATGACAAGTTTAAAACTTATTTTTTATGACTTGTGTCATTTTTCTTGCCAGATTTGGATGTGATCTTTATTTGATCTCTTGAAGTTTCCTAGATGGCAACATCATGTGAATTATGTACACTCTTTCTTAACTCAACTTCAGAAACATATATCGTTATACTGTTTTTGATAAAGACAACTTTTGTTAGATATTAATTGTTATGATTCATGTTTTCTTTAATTTTACTTGAAACTAGATGAAACAATTATTTTCATTTAAATATAATCTACTTCTTAATTACTCTGAAAAATCTTATAATTAAAAATAGCAGAATTTTTTCAGATTGAAAATGATGATAATGATTGTTTCATGTATTGCGTATTTGAGCTAGTAGGAATGACCTCTTTTCTACTCTAATAGTAACATGCTTATATTTACGTTTATTTATTTATTTTTTTTTTTACTTGATAGCTTTTGCAGAATTTTTTTTTTCTTGAAAAATAACAATGAGATAGACTTTTAAAAATTAATTACTTTTATAGTTACATTATAATTATCTTTTAAATAAGTAGCTATGCTTAGTAAACAGTATGACAGTTTATTAATTTTTTACATGTTGATTATGATCCATATCTGAATTATCTGATGAAAAATTTCTGTCAGGGTTAAAAATATCATCACCAACTTTCAGCTCATTTGAATAAATAGTTTAGATGTTGTTTACATAGTCATGTTCTTAGTCAATCTAAGAACATGAGTCGACAAGGATTTATTTAACAAAACAGTATTAAACGTAATTTTTTGATATAGGAATTATTGGCTAATGGTTGAATACTTTTGCTACCAACTGTATATATCACCATAAAAATAGCAAACAAACTCAAGGGAGCTTAAAACGAATTGATACATCAAAATCTCATTTATTTATTTATTTTTTTGTTATAATTACAATACTTTTCTTACATAGTATATTCACAAAGTAAAAAGATAACACTGCTTTATTTTATTATTTTTTTCTTAACAAAAAAAAAGCACTCAAATATACACATACATTTGAATTGTGGTATGCTGCTCCATTTATTTATAACAGAAATACAATAAACATTGCATCTAAAAAATTGATTGAAAATATTCTGGATAATTGATTTCTAAGGAATTCAACAATGGAACAATGATAGATTTTCTTATTGAATTTATATTTAATAGAACCAATTAACTGCCCTAATTAAGAGATTTCTGTATTGTTAAATTTGCACAAAATCTATATAATACTGCCTGCGAAGTATGAAAACTGGTTCATCAACCATGAATTTTATTTTGAAACCTTTCTTTGAATGATTTTGATTTCACTATTGCACAATATTAATTTGGTTCTAATAATAATTTGGCTTCTGGAAAATTAAAATTTTAATTAGGTGGTGAAATTGGTATATTTATGAATTTCAAATTTTAAAAATAAATAAGAAGTGAAGTGCGAAAATGTCGCATGGGCTTGCTAGTATAATATATAATTACTGTTTTATTAATGGGTTTTGTAAATTCACTAGTGTAGCACATACTTGAAATATTACGCTTGCATCTGCATTTAGCTGGTGAGGAATAAGATCCAATATTTCAAAATTTTTTATTCGCTGGAAAGCTCTCTCTACATGAATTCTTTTCCGAGCTATTTTTGTTGTGAATCGAGCCTCCTGTTCTGTAAACTGCTTATTAATTAAAAATGGTGGTATGTTCACAGATACACCTTGAGGTAATAAATCATGAATCAAAAATCCCTTGTCAGCTAAGAGCAGATCGCCAGCTTCCAAAATTTGAATGATTCCACATTCTTTAAATAACGTTTTGTCAGAAATTGAGCCAGGATACAATTTACTGGCAAAACAAATCACACCATTAGGAGCAACAGCTAATAAACCCTTAAATGTTTGCCGCTTCTTATAATGGGAATAAGTTTGGCGTTGGGCTTCCAAGTCACTACGAGGATTTTCAATGAAAACTTCTGTCGTATCTAAGAGAAAACGACAATTTTCAAATTCTTCCCTGGGCAATGTTTTTTTAATTTTATTTAATGAAGGTACTTTGCCATTTTTAATAAAGGCCACGAATAGAGATTCATGTATCACAAACAAAAATGTGTAAAAAATGTTTCTAATGGTTGTGTCAGATACACTGTATCTCACAGCCAAATCAGCAAAAGTATAATTTTGTCGTAACTTTTGCAAAGTAATAAAGAGCTGGTCTTCCAGAGTCAAACTTTCAACCTTCCATCCAAACATATAATCAAATTCCAAACGTTTAATATAATTCACTAACAAATAGAAGATTGATTTGTTTGGCAGACCTGTATACATTAATACGTGTTTGTCATTATCAGAAATTAAAGAAAAAGGAAATGATATTTTTTTCTTTTCCACTATTCCCTTTAACTCTGATAATTCTTTTTTCATAAAATATATTTCTGCATCAGAAAGGGTTTCTTTTCTTGTGTTTGGAATTTGATTATATGTTTGGGTAGAAGGTTGAATGTTTGATGTGTCTGCCATCCCCTCATGCTCCTCTTCTTCAGTTGCAGACTTATTTAACCTTCTGAAACAACAACAACAAAAAAGAATTAATAATGTAAAAACTGACTAGAAAAAAAAAAAAAAAAAAATTAAATATTTATATTAAAATATATATATAAAATTATAAAAATTTATACACCTGTTTTTATCAGGGCTAACATATTCAAATCGTTTCCCCTCATTATAAGCAAAAATGGATGGCTGACATGATTTATTGCCATTGACGAAATGACAGCTACACAGTCTGTCATTTGGGCCTGGATTTCTGTCAGATCGCCTAAATAAAAATACAATTAATTATGAAAAGCAAGAAAAAACAAACAGAATCACTTTATCAAATTTATTGAGTTTGTTTTTCACAATTTTTGGTAATCCTGAGGTGTTATCACGATTTAGAGAGAAGGTGAAATTTTGATCAGTCACAATCTCTTAAAAATAAGTGTAATCGAACAAAATATTTGTCCTTAAAGCTAATTTTCACCAAGCTTAACAAGACTCCCTTCTAATTTGAAATTTCAAAATTTGCCTCCTGTAAATGCTCTTAGACACAATCTTTAAAAATTAAACATGGTTCCTCCTTAAATTCGTTGAATCTTTTTTTTTTTTTTGTTTTTTCTTTACAGTTTTATAAATTTCGGCATTTTTTTAAACAGGGTGGCTACAGTAATTCAGAAAAAAGTTCCCTGACATTCCATAATTTTGTGTACATCGCATTCTTGTGTAACATGCTTGCCTTGCTAAACCACTGCAATTCGAAATCTATATTGATGGGCAAAAATATCTCAATCTTTTTATTATTATTTTTATTTATTTTGTTCACTTACAAAAAGGAAAATAAAAAAAATTAAAAAAAAAAAAAAAAAATTAACAAAATTATAAAAATATGACTCATTTAAATTGCACAATATATAACATCAAGACATAAAATCCCCCCCCCCCCCCCAGTTGTTGCAAATTATTATTTTCTTTTTATTGTTAACTTTATGAGATTCAAGTAGAAAGCAACCAATCCGGCAATCATGCTTGGTGATCTTTCAGTCTCGTTTGTTGGGCAAAAATGAAAATTTCCATGATTTTTGGGTGTTTTTACAAAATTCCCTGATTTTTCCATGATTTCCACCACCCTGTTAAAGTAAGGGAAAAGGCCATGGTTAAAATTTTTGACATACACTGTTTGTTTGACATTTGTACAATGTTTCCAATTTTGTAATTCTGTAAAACATTCTGAAAAATAGGATGATACATAGCTCTTCATTAAAGATTAAAATAGTATGTAGTACTAGTACATGACCAAATTTTGTACAGTCTTACTCTACACATAAATGGTATAAAAAGCACTTCATCGAGGGTTTGTTATCTCTGGCGATTTAGTACACTTTATATGCACCAACTGGATAAAATGGCATTAACTTAATTCAAACTTCAAGATGAGGTCAAATTGACCCTACATTACGAATGAAAGGGTTAAATTTTTATAATACAATATATAATTTTGGAATAGAGAAATTTTTAAGTAAATCTAAAAAAAAAAATTATTAATGTGATATACATACTTTTACCACACTGATTAATTTTATTTTTCCTTTTTTACTACTATACTACACATTATAAATATATTACAATTCTGGATTTTGATAGAGAAAATTAAATAATTTAAGAATTTTGGTGAAGAAATCAGAAACATCAAAATGAACATGTGTTAATGTTGCAATTAATGAATTATAAATAATTGTTCAAAATATTGTTTTAACTCTTAAAAATAATTTATTCACTGTATTACACATACTAACGTGGCATTAAAATTTATGATTTTTTGTTTTACTTTAAGCAATCATGCCGAACAATAATTTTATAAATTGATTTTTTCAAATTTCTAATTTGATAATTGAGAAGTAAAAATTAATTTTATAAATATTAATGATTAAAATACATAGATTTTTTAATTTTTATAGACATTTAAAACTTGAATTAATTTTTTTTTAAGTGGGTAAACTTAAAATTTCAATGATTTTTTAAACAGGCACCTGAACTAGCTAGCTCAAGATACTTGAATATATTAAGTTGATCCTGGGCTAGGCACACCTATAGACAAAACTACTTTTTAAGATTAAAATATCAATAAATACAATATTTTATTCTGATGGACTGTTCAAAAGAATTAGTTCATTAAATTTTCTGTATTCACTAAGTTTACCTTGACATTTTTTTCCATATACTATGCTTCTTTTTGTCAGTGGGAAATCTAAAGAAAGAGCAATGATTTTTACCCCATCTGTGATTACAATCGGCTGCAAAACACAACATATCAATTTCAAAAAATATTTTTTCTTGTACTAGTCAGTTAACCTGTAATGAATAAAAAGGTATAAGAATTAAACTTGCATATATTTAAACATTCATATTTGAATTGAAAGCACACATTTGCATATACAGAAGTTTAAAATTTTGCTGAAAAGGAGAGAGATGTACTTTTCATGCTAATGATTATAGAGGGAACAAATTGCATTCCTTGAAAAAAGAAATAAAATAAAACTAAATGATAATATTAAGACAACCATTGTTTTAAGACAATCAGTTGAGCTGTTAGCTATTCATTAAAGAAAATTGAAAAGTATAATTAAATACTATGAAAATGCATACTTACAGTAGGGCACACAAAATTATATAAATCTAAAGTTATTATACTTTACATCATGCACTTGTCAAAATTTCAGAAGGAATTCATGAAGTTGATAATACAGAGAGGAAAATTAGGCCGAAGCAATGTTACTGAGGCACGTGATGAGATAAACACTCACATGCACTCAAATAACACTTCTACAGCCACAAAAGAAACATCAGGATTCTGGAAAAAAAAAGAAGTTTATTTTTTTTAAGATTCAAAAGATGAAAGTTATATTTTTAAAATAAGAAATTAATATTACATGCTAAAGTATTCGTGCATAAGAGCATATATATTTCATGCATTTATCAATCAACAATTTCAATATGCATCCACTGTAAAAATTGTAATATCACAAACTTGCATTTACCAATGCATGAAATGTAAAAAGGTTAAAACTAAGTTGGTAGGAGAATTTGAGGCTGATCAACTCTGTATGTGTCCTAGGCTTAAAGGGAGAGTGCTCTTCGTGGGGGTCTTTCTAAGGGGTCCTAACCCGTATTTACGCGAGTTTTGGAGGTTAAAACTGGGAAAATCCAGTAGTGGCCATTAGCGACAATAAATTTTTTTTTTTACTGGTCACCTTTTTTTATTATTATTATTTTAATTAAAAATGATAAAAGTAACAACACATTGAAATAATATTAATAAAAACTTGTTTTTATTAATAATGACATAAAATTACATAATCACAGTAAATATGCTGGTATTAATAAAATATAAAAATTTTTACAAAACTACTAAGAGACAATTCAACTGCTAACTGACTGACATTCATTAGGCAAAAACAAGTATTTAGTTAAATATTGCATAAAAAAAGCAACTTTCAAAATAACTTTTTCTTGGTCAATAACCTTTTTCAGCTGAATTAAAAAAAAAAAAAACTTTTTTAGATAATTTTGTAAAATACTAAGGCCTCTCAAAATTCTGAAAAGTAGGATAAAAGAATGAAGTAAATTGATTCAGGGTTTAAAAAAAAAAAAAAAAATAAATAAATAAAAGGACAATCTTCTAATTTTGAAATGCTAGTCAGAAAATTAAAATTTAAAACATTTTCTTCTATTCATACTTAAAATCAAATTTTTAAAATAAGTTCTCCGATTTTTTAACGTGCCCTTAAAAATCCAAATTTGTCCCCAAGAATCTAAAAAGTGCACTTTTTCTTTAATTAGCAGCGGCCTGCCCTTTTTGAAACCTGGGGGAACTCAGCATTAATATGCAGGTTTGAGCCCAAAGTAATCAATGACTGACACTTTTCCAAAGTAATGCATCAGGCAGCAAGAAAAGAAGCCACTTTTCAGCAGTAAGAACAGTTCCTCACCTATGAAAGAAATGCTCACCCAACTGATGTCACAGATGAAATATATATGTACATACTACGTACATATCAGCTAGAAGTCAGAGCAAATCTGTAATTAGGAGTGATTCTAAGGTTGAAAATCCGAGTTACTCATTAACTTTTCTAATAAAATAATTCACACATACATTATATATGCATATTGCCAATAGAATTACATTCATGCATAAACATATACGAATATATTTTTATATATACATGTATTATGTAGGGTATATATTAAAAAAATTAAGTCACTGGTTTCTTCCCACTTTCACCCATTGTATTAGATTAAAAAAAAAATAATAATAATTCACCCTACAAATATAATTCAACTTTTCTAATCCAATTTAAAAATACAAATAAAGAATGCGGTCTTATATAAATAATTCTGTTTTAATAAGTGAATTTAAAAAAAAAAACACCACATATTTACCAACACTGTGTATAATAATGAAACACTGTGTATTAAAATAAAAATAATTAAAGTGAAATTAAATGAAAAATTACACAGAATAAGCGATACTGACAATGATAAACAACACTTGCCATTTTTATAACACACTATTCTCTGACAGATTCACAGGCAATTTTAAAGAAAAGCGAAAAATTATAAATAAAATAAATTTCAAAGCATTACTGGTCTGATTGACCATTATATTTTGAAGAATCGTTGACTGTTTCTATAGTTCCGGACTAACGGATCATCATTCATTTTCAGTCTTATTATGATATATAATTTTAAGTACGAATTTACAGCTGTTTGTTTCATTAATTAAAATGCGAAATGTTTTATTACATATTAGAAGAAAGCTACTTCCAATAAAATGTTAAAAGCTTTATCAAAATTATTTCAAAACAGGCAACTTTAAATTTTCAGAACAGAATCACTTATTTTTAATAAACAAGAACAGTAGAAATATAAATATCAACTGAATTAAACCTTTTAAATCCCAATCTGCTTGCCAAAACCAAAACATAAACAATACATGGCCGCCATTGCTGATCTCGCGGAAACCACTCAGTTTTTTTATGAATAATGAAACTCTTAAACACAAAATCGCAAATTTTATGAATTCGTAAGGAAACACATACCTCAAGCTTTACAAAAGAGTAACTGGAGGTTCTTAAGAAGCAAAGATTTTTATTTCTAGAATTTTTTTAATCACAGGCAATGCTAAATACTCATAAAGGAACCAACTTCCTGTAACCAGCTGCCATTACGTGACGTCATCACTTCGCTAGCGTATTTGGGGACTTTTTCGAGGACACGATAGACCAATATCTATATGCATTATTAATAAAAAGAACTCTGATTTATACATTACAAAATGCTTTGAATCACTTTTTTCTATGAAAAATTGCTGAGCCTAAGGTAAGTTTATGCAAATTAAACTATCCCAGCATTATTAAAATAATCAAGTCTATAGAACCCATTTACACTTTATTATGATATGATGATAGGAGAAAACACAAAATAGCACCATTTCATTTTAATCTTTAGAATCCCCACTCCCTGAAATGCAGAAATTATTCCCGATTATATAACTACAAGAAATAATTTCATTAAGCAAATTTTATTTTTCACTTAACATAAATCGGGCAAGATAGAATTTATATACTGATTAGTAGTGCATGATTCTTTCTCTGCTCATGAAGTATGAGGGTCTTTATTTCAAAGTTCCGTTGATTTTCAAGATAATCCAATTATTAGACTGCGATTTTGATTGGATTGGAATAGATGGGTTTTACGTCTCATTAGTGCTGTACAATGGGCAATTGGCGACAGTCTAGCACTTACCCTCACAGGTAGTCCGGAGACATGCCATCACAATTTTGATCCTCCACGGAATGGACCATGATTTTGAAAAAATACACACAAATATTTAAATTTCGGGACATTTAGCGTCCCCGAGTAGTCAAAGAATTTTTGGGGACAAAAAATAGAAAAGGCCAAAATTCGAGGACAGTCCTCGAATTTCGCGGACGTATGGTCACCTTACAGTAAGGTAGCATTTAACTTCGCACTAGCACTGCGCTTCGGCAACAATCTCGGAGATACGCCAGAAAGGTAGCATTTAACTTCGCACTAGCACTGCGCTTCGGCGACAATCTCGGAGATACGCCAGTAAGGTAGCATTTAACTTCGCACTAGCACTGTGCTTCGGTGACAATCTCGGAGATACGCCAGTAAGGTAGCATTTAACTTCGCACTAGCACTGTGCTTCGGTGACTTTTCGCAGGAATGAGTAATATGCACGTTTGTACGGTCCGCGTATATGAAACCAAAAAAAAAAAAAAAACACTGGATACCACACCCGCATTATGCATGAATGTATAAAACCTACGAAATTTTGTTTTGCAGCAATCAGTAAAATTAAAAAAATCCCTTTATTTTGCTTCGTGAGTAACGAAGCATTCGTTTTGCAGGGAACAGTAATATGCACGTCTGTACGCTCCGTGTACATGAACCCCCCTCCCTCCCAAAAAAAGCACTGCCCCCCCCCAAAAAAAAACATTGCCCCCTTCCAAAAAATCACTGCTCCCCCCCAAAAAAACACTGTGCCCCCCTCCAAAAAAACACACTGCCCCCCACAAAAAAAAAAAAAAAAAATCACTGCCCCCTCCCTCCCCCCCCCAAAAAATCACTGCCCCTCCCCCAAAAAAACACTTCTCCCTCCCCCAAAAAAACACTGCCCCCCCACAAAAAAAACACTGCCCCCCCAAAAAAAATTCACTGCCCCCCACAAAAAAAAAAAAAAAATTCACTGCCCCCCACAAAAAAAAAGAAAATCACTGCGCGCCCCAAAAAACACAAAAAAAATCACTGCCCCCCCCCCCCCCCACAAAAAAAAAAGAAAATCACTGCGCGCCCCAAAAAACACAAAAAAAATCACTGCCCCCTCCCCCCCCAAAAAAAAACACTGCCCCCCCCCAAAAAAAAAACACTGCCCCCCACAAAAAAAAAAAAAAAAAAAATTCACCCCCCCCCAAAAAAAAACAAAAAAAATCACTGCCCCCTCCCTCCCCCCCCCCACAAAAAAAAATCACCCCCCCCCCCGCTCCCCCCCACAAAAAAAAACCCCTGCCCCCCCACACATACAAAAAAAAATCACTCCCCCCTCCAGAAAAGAAAAAATAAATCACTGCCTCCCCCCCCCCCACACACAAAAAAATCACTGCCTTAAAAGCACATTTTATCCAAATGATGTCCTCCGGACGAAATGTCGTTTTGCAGCGACCAGTAATATGCACGTATGTACGCGGAGCGTACATGAAAACCACAAACAAAACATCACTCTATACCTCACCCGCATTCTGCATGAATCTCTTAAACATACGAAATTTCGTTTCGCATCGATCAAAGCGTACATAAAAACCAAAGAAATATCACTAAATACGTCTCACACAAACTCCATGAATCTTTAAAACGTAGGAAATTTCGTTTCGCATCGATCAGTAACCCGTATATAAAAACCAAAAAAAAAAAAATATTACTAAATACGTCTCACACAAACTCCATGAGTCTTTAAAATGCACGAAATTCGTTTGGCAACAATAACGTACGCGAAAATCATAGTTTCAAAACATCATGGGGAGGTTACCACATTTCAAACATCGATCGTTCAGCGGCGCATAAACACCGTGGTTACTAAGGTTGGCATCTTTATCCGCGAGTCGCCAAGAAGGACCGTAAAGCACATTCCAACCAAAAATGAATTTTTTTCTTTTAATCTCTTTCTTCTTTTAAATATAGCGACCAGCGAAGCGGGCGTAGCCTGGTAGTCTTCTATATAAATAAAGAGAAGTGTCTGTGTGTGTGTGTGTGTGTGTGTGTGTGTGTGTGTGTGTGCGTCTGCGCTCTGGTGCTCAAACTATTGATCGCAGAGCTTCCGAATTTAGCATATAGGTACCTGAGGTGTGCACCTCATCAATATTTTTTCGAATTTCGAATTTAAATTTTTTTTTAATTATTATTTTTTTCCCCCGATTTTTAATATTGGCTTTAATGCTTCATTTTTCATAAATTTAATTCTTTGATTGTAATCGTCTGCGTATCTTAGCAATGGTTATTTCACTATTTATTTTTTATTTAATACATTCATTTGAAGGCGAAATTCTTTTTTTTTTTTTTTTTTTTTTTTAATCTATTATATTTATTGAAAATCAAATGGTAATGCAATATAAATAAATTGTTATGTTTATGTATAATTTTTATAGTATAACAATTTTTTATTTTCCATTTTAAATTAATTAATTTTTTTTTAATAATATTTATTGGGGGGGGGGACGGGTAGTATATAATGGAAAAGGATTAAACTGATTAAAATTTATTTGTTTTTCACGTATTTAATTCCTTTTAAAATAAAATCTACTTTTTTATTTTATTTTGTTATGCTTGTCGGAATCAAATCTTAATACAGTGTGAATAACTGGGGCTATAAAACATATGATTCAAAAACAAAAGCATATAATAGATGCTGAGATACAGTAATCTTTAAATTCGTAGTTCTTAAATAACAGAAGATCCATATGTCGTCGATAAATACCCAGACTGAAGTGCCCGGTAAAGACCTTTTTGCAGACAGTGTGAACTTGGACCCCCCCCCCCCCCCATTGATGCAGCAGTGGGTACTCGAAGCAAGGTCTAGAGCAATTTCAATATTTATTTATTTATTTATGTGTAAATTATTATTATTTTTTTTATTAAGTTTTTATTTATAATGTGATGTAAAAAATAAATACTGATCCAATTCTTTTGAAAATTCATTTAAATATAGTGACCAGCGAAGCGGACGTAGCCTACTAGTAAAAAATAAGTAGCGTAATAGCCGTTGCTAAGATACGCAGACAATAACAATGGTAGAATAAATTTATGAGAAATGAAACATAGAAGCCAATATTTAAAACTGAAAAAAAAAAAAAAATTAAAAAAATTCAAATTCGAAAAAAAAAAAAAAAAAAAAAAAAACTGGATGAGGTGCTTACAGGATCTTAGGTATCCATATGCCAAGTTTAGTAGCTGTGTAATCGGTAGTGTGAGCATCAGAGCGCAGAAAGACACACCCACGCAGACACCTCTCTTTATTTATATATTATATACATATTATAGATGAAGTAAAAGGGTGATTTTAAGGTATTAATACAGGATGCTTAGTGTAATATGGTAGGGTCTTGTTTTTTTCAATTCTGCCTGAAACTCACAATAGATTTTCTGAATCAATAAAAACATTAAGAGATTTTAATTTATTATTGTTGGTAACGGGTTGTCCGCGCTGCAAAAGGGCGATTTCTGAAGCAAAGGACCTTTGTTGGACGACTTTAATAACAGTTTTTCTAGCCTCTGAAATTTCTTGTACTGAGACTGGTCCCTTTAACTTTTTAGTGTTTCGAGTATTTGTTAGAAATCGCTTAACAAATGCAACTACGCGAAAAAGCTTTGTACTCGAAGAAATTTTTGAAACTAAATCCTCTATCACGGATTCATTCCTTTGGCTTGACTCTATTAGTCCAGGGGTGCTTGCTCACAACTGTATATTGGGCTGATGTCGAAATCTTTGAATCGTGATTTGAGGCTGGGATCTTTTGCCAACTAGGTCCAGACCACCACAGGTCAAAGTTCTTTAATTTGTCTGGAAACAGCCCACGGGTTGCACAGTCCGCTGGGTTGTGTTTGCTTGTTAAGTGATACCATGTACAGTCGGCTGCAAAATTATTCGAGCACTAGCAATAATCCTTGCCAAAAAAAAGTACACTTAATACAGCTTTGTTAAATAAATCCTTGTCGAGTCATGTTCTTAATCAGTCTAAGAACATGATTCGACAAGGATTTACTTAGCAAAACAGTCTTAAGTGTACTTTTTAAACATAGGAATTATTGGCTAGTGCTCGAATAATTTTGCAGCCGACTGTAGTTGGGTCTGTCAGAGATTTGATTTTGTTGACGCTATGTAGGACATATGTGTTACCTTTTAAGGGTGGATTTCAGCTCCAACTACGGGCGATGGTGGAGTCTGTCCATAGGTGGATTTCACCAATAGGATAATTTAATGAGCTCTTGACGACTGAAAAAAGTTCCGATAACAATACAGCTGCGCATAGCTCCAATCTGGGCAAGGATGGGTTTTAAAGTTGCTAATCAGGTTTTAGCTGCAATCAATTTTAAAGATGAGTACTGTCTGGGACGTATATAAATTACGACAACATATGTCTTTGTTGAAGCATCACAAAATCTCTGTATCTGGTAAATAGATTTGGATTTCAAATTTAAAAATCTAGATACTGTCATAACCTCAAAGGAGGCAATTTTTTCATAAAATTCATTCCACCTGTTTTGAATGTCTGTTGGTAGAGAAGCATCCCACCCAAAATTTTGCTTCCAAACATCTTGTAACAACAATTTTAAATGAATAGTGGCAGGGGATAAGAAACCCAAAGCGTCGAAGATTCGTGCAATTACTGACAGTAATTGTCTTTTTGTTGTGACGCTTTCTTCGGTGCTAACTTTAACCTGCAATGTATCCGATGTCAAAATCCAGTTGAATCCTAAAATACGTTGGGATTGATCAGGGTTTAATGATAATTCCTGTGTTGTTGATTTTATAGGTTCTGGGACATGAACTAGAGCTTCCACATAATTTGAAGCCCACTTTCGCAGCTTGAATCCTCCAGCATTAAATAAAACCTGAAGGTCTGTTACCAAGTTTTCAGCGGCCTCGATTGATTCAGCCCCTCCAAGGAGATCATCCACATAAAGATTATTACGGGCAGCCTGTAGAGCAACGGTAAAATTGGTTTCCTCATCCATCAGTAATTGTTGTATGGTACGCAGGGCCAAAAATGGTGCACAGGCTGTGTCATAAGTAACCGTATTTAATTTATATACGCGGAGCGGATCTCACACATTGGCCCTCCAAAATATTCTTTTAAGTCTGTATCTGGCACTTCGACTGGAATTTGTCTAAACATTTTCTCAATATCGCTTGAGAGGACGACTTTATTTAATCTAAATCTAATCAGATTGCTAAATATACTCGTTGAAAGTTTTAGCCCTTTATGCATGTTAGAGTTAAGTGATTGGCCATTTGTTGACAAGGCCGATGCGTTGAACACTACCCGAAGCTTGGTGGTGCTACTGTTTTCATTTATAACTCCATGATGAGGCATATAATAATTTGGTTTACGGTTAAGTTCTTCAGCTGGAAGTAGAATCATATGACTTAGATCTGAATATTCACACATAAACTGACAATATTCTTTTTTTAGGTTAGAGTTCTGAACAAATCGAGTTGCAAGTTTTTTAAACATTTGTAATGCGCAGTTTGCACTTTTACCCAAATCTATCTCATCATGGAGGGGTAATTTGGCAATATAGTGCCCTTCGGGGTTGCGCTTGGCCAAAGATTTAAATAATACTTCCGTCGGGTCGGCGTCGTTTTCAGACCTCCTAGTAGAGGTTAGTGGCTCGTTATCGAAAAGAAAGAATTTAAGTTTAAACAGTGTAAGGTATGGCTACAAGTGGCTTCTGGCTGAATTCCAGTCTTTGAGATAGGGCCACATAGTAGATATCCAAGAGAACTGAGAATAGCGGAGGGTTCTCCTGGTTTCCCGTGTACTGGCCTTCCACTAATTAGAGATGAGAAAATATCTGCGCCTAACACAACATCTATCTGTTGTGGCTTGGAGAAATTTACGTCGGCTAACTGAAGATTTCTTATGTGAGGCCAAGACGTAGTCCTCTCCCGGAAATTTAGCACAGGGGCAGTCAGTAACCCTATTTACTACTAGTGCCTACAAATTTCTATACTTGTTAGTGAAATATGGCGAGAATGAAAACTCCGTTAAATTTAAAACAGTTTCTTCGGACATACCGTTTATCCCTACAAGTCGATGAGAAGTTCCAAACAAAGGCAATTTTAGCTTCTATACGCACTCTTTTGTTATAAGACTACTTCGTGAGGCACTATCAACTAACGCCCGACAATGAATAATTTTACCGTTCGGTGCCCTATCCTTTATAAGGGCAGTAGATAATAAAACTCTTTGTTGATTAAAATTTGAATTAGATTGTGCACTATTTGACACAGATTTAGTAACAAGGCCACCTCCCTGATCTGCAGGATTCTGTGTATAAATGTGCAGAAGAGTGTGATGTGAACCTGCACATACCTTACATTTAATACAAATCTACATTGTCGCACATGATGGTTAGCTCGCAAACAATTTTCACATAATGATTTAGATTTAACTAAGTCCCATCGCTTTTGAACATTAAGCTTATTGAATTTGGAACATTTAAATAATTGATGTACTTGAGTACAAGCGACACATTTATTTTCTTTGACTATTATTGAATTATTTACACTAGATTTTTTTACACTACTACCTTCTACTGGTTTCTTAAACACCCCTGCATTATTTTCAAGTTTTGTTTGACTCGACGCCTCCCTTTCAATGAATGTACGAAACGAGTTCAAATCGGGAATAGTTTGCGTATTTTCTAGACTGAGCTCCCACCTATGCCTAACGGATGAATCCAATTTTGAAATAATGAAATTTATAAAAATATGATCGCTAAGAGGATTCGATTACAATCCGAGGGTCGATAAATTTCGCACCGCTTCGTTACAAGTATCTATTAAATTGAAAAACGATTTAGGATCATCCGCTTTGTTTACCTTTACCGAAAAGATTTTATTTATTTGAGTTTTAGCTAATTGGCGTTTATTCTCATAGGGCTGACTAAGGATTTCCCAACAGTGTTTAAGATTTTCTGATTGTAAAGCAAATCGACGAATAAGTTTTGACGCATTACCGCTTACACACGATTGCAGGTATTGTAGCTTTTCAACCTCACTAAGGCTGTCATTATCCAAAATAGATGATTTAAATAAATTTTTAAATGACAACCAAGATTCATTATCCCCATAAAAAAAAAAAAAAAAAAAAAAAAATATCTCAAGCTTAGGAAGGCTAATATGCGAATTAACAGAAGTCCCTGGTTTGGTACGTGCATCATTGTTTACATTAGGTATATGTGATTGTGATTTACTTTCTAATACTATGATAATTCTAACAGAATGTCCCGATTTTTTAACTTCTTCAAAATTTTCATCGTTTTCCTCTTCGGAAAAATTTGTAACTATTTCCTCGAATTTCCGTTCCAATGCATTTACCTTATCTTTTAGGATCTTTAATCTGGCTTGATCGCCAGTATCACAAACATTCACTTTCGATTTTATAAAATCTATCTCCTTAATAACATTTTTAAATTTTATCACTTCATTAGATTTTGGGAACAGCGCGCTCTGTTCTGCATCATTTGATTTTGTACGACCTTTCCTGCCCACTTTTTGAGGAAACTAATTACAAATAATTAAATTTAAATATGAATTAATCGATTGAATTAAATTATTATTCTGAAGATCAGGAAGTAAAATATGAAAAAATAAGAACAAATGAAAAAGAAACAACACATATAAAATAGATTTTTTTTTTTTTTATTACTGAAATAAATCTAATAAAATATTAAATGAAATTTTTGCATTCTCATACTTAAATTTATTCAACAATTATTTAATGTGAATTTTTGTTTCTTAAATTCTAAACCGAAACTATTACGTTTCGAAAATTAAGTAAGTTTAAATAAAAACCTTTGAAACCAAAAGTACTTTGAATTACGTTATATTTCAAAACGAAACTACTAAATATACACCAAAACTTTTGAAACCAAAAGTACTTTGAATTACGTTTTAACTTCACTTAAAGTTCTTATTCAGAAAATTTTATACGACGTAAACAATTAATTTTTTCAATTTTCAATTTTCAATTTTTTTAATTTAACGAATTACAATTAATTATCTAATTAATAGATAATTGAAACTGCGTTTCGGCGGACCACCATGGCTTTGAAGCCAAAGAAGATTTTCGACTTTGTTTCATTTTATAAGAATCTCGACATTGAATTTATATATTATTAGAATATCTGTAATCAAGAATTTCAAATAAGATTAAGATTTAGATTCAATGAGAATAAATTTAAACTACTCACCCCTTTACCAGCATCCGGGCCGAGATTAATACAAGAGCTCACACAAAAAACTCTGAAATTCGAATACATCTTTAACGAATAATATTTATTAATACATGACTTTGTTACTTGATGTAAGGTTTATGAATAAATTGTATTAACGAATAACATGATTATGAATAGATTGAATAACTAATAAGATTTTGATTATTTCGAATAAAATCGGGTTTATGTTCATGGTGCAACGCACATATCTTGAGATTTTTCGGAACAACTCACAACAAAACAACCTGCTCAGAGGAGTCCAAAAGAATGTAGTCCTGCGCAGGCTCTTATTCCGAAGAAAGTTTAATTTATTGTGTGGTGCTGCCATCTCTGTTCAATGATAACAGTTACTTTCAAATCAGTACTTCCCTCCATTAGTTTTTTAGCAAAACACGTCGTAGCGCGGGAATCGGGGTTAGAATAAGTTTCGTAATCAAAATTATGCAATAGTCGAAATAAGAGGCAAAGCATTGCGAAATACTAAATCCTAGATGCCCGGGTCAACCAATGAGAGAGTGTAGGCGAGATTTTAGCTTACTTATTTATCCAATAAGAATTCATATTAGGAGTTTGGCCTCCCCCCAAAACATCCATATGTAAGCGGGAGCACACGAAAATCGGCGCTTTTTCCATGGAAGCTTTTGCTTAATTATTCCACGTCAATAAAAAGTTAATTTAACGGTCTCAGGAGGTGAATTGGTAGCGGTTCCGCCGTTAACGGGACGGTTTCAGCACGACTCGTCTACGGATGTGCATGTCAGCCTGCTCAGACTGATTGACTGGTAATAACATGTAGAATGCCTAAGCGTCTTCAATAAAACGACTGCATAAACTATTTTGGAAAATTTATTGAATGAACTATGTTAATATGAAGTGACAGTAACTCACCTTCTAAAGAAACATTACGTTACATATATATGTATATATATATATAATGAATGAAACATAATAAAAATTAAACGCGTCAAAAACTGCGTAAAAAATAAATCAATTATCAATTGTGTATCATGGGCGTGTTCAGTAGAGCGCCCGATCCACGACCGGTCGATTGATTCCGAGCCGAAGCGTTCAGTGGTGTCGACCGATTCAGAGTCACATCGTTCAGTGGGATGGACCGATCTCGACCGGTCGTGGATCAGAAAGCCCAGAAAAATTTCTTGGAATCCATTGGGTCACGTGATGGATCAAATGCGCAATAGGTTGAAAATCAGGCTCTGACTGACACTACGCAGTGAAAACCTGAATAGTGAACATCTGTTTTTGACAATGATTGTTTATTTGTTTAATTAGCTGAGGATTAATACAGATGTACTTATTTATATGCATTGTTTGTGCTGTAGAAAATAAGGTAAGTAATTCCATAAAATGCTAGACTATATTATGTTTATTTATTTATTGTGTAAAAAAGATTTTTTACGTAATAACGATTTTCAATACGTAATTTCTTTTATTGATGAATGTAACATTTAAACATAAAATTAAAACAAAAATTTACACAATTTTAATTGAAACAAAAATACATTTTTTTTTTCATGCGGACGCTATCATATTTTGTTAATTTAATATATAAAAATAAGCTGGGAAAAATTAATTATTTCTTTTCTTTTTTTTTTTTTTTTTTCAGACAAAGCTTTTCATTCATGCGATTGTTTTTTGTTTACAAATAGAAAAGCTTGTAAACGATTGGATTTTTTATCTTTAAAACAATAAGTTAACTATAAGTAAATAAATTAAAATCCTTCCACATATTTTTAGTTTTGGTAAAAATAAGTTTAAGATGTCAATTATTAAATTTAATAAACAAAACAAGACTGTAAAAAAAGTAGCTATAAAATTATGCAGTGTTGCTTACATTGTTAGTTTATTTTAATATTCAGTCGGTAATAAGAGAAAAAGCTCTTTATATTGATTCATAAATCGAAGAAGAACGTAAGATTATTTTTTATATAAATCCATTATATTAACTAAATAGCATATTTCATATTTTATAGAATTTATTTATTTATTTATTTATTATTATTTTTTTTTTTCGAAAACGTTTTTGTTGTACATTTCTGTTCATAATAAAATTCGAAGAGAAAGAAAGGTGTTTTCTTATATCAAGAAGTGCTCATTTAAGATAAATCCACTCTGCTCCTTTAAAAATAAATGTAACGTAACATTTTTAACATTTTCATGATTAAAATTTATACGTGAATTTAGAAAAATCATAACCAAAGTAATGTATACTTCTTATTTTTTGTTAGCAGAATACAGAATTCTACATTAATAAGAAAGAAGTAAAATTGTTATTACATAAAAGATCTTTTATTTATTTTATTTTTTTTTAAGAAAAAACGTAATATAGTTTAGCATTTTATGGAATTACGTATTAAAAGTCCGGACAAAATAAACAACAGAAATACAATAAATAGCTTGCTAATACAGGTCAAATTAGATAGATGGCGCTGCTCCAATCACGTCAGAATTGTTCCAAATCGTTCAGTAGACGCCTGGCCCGATCCAAGACCGATCCAGGATCAGTGACGTCATCGCCCGGTCGCATTGATCCGTCTCGGGCGCTCTATTGAACACGCTCCATGAGTCCATATGCAGATAGTCACGAATTTGCATACGTTCCATTTACTCACAATCGTTTCCTTTGCCGAATTTCGACGAACGCCGTTTTGAGTGATTTATTTCAAACAAAAGGCTAAATTTCTCCTGAACTAGAACACCAATATGGTTTATTGTGGGCTCAGTCAAAAGCTTGTGGAATGGAGAAGTTTTTGGTAAATTTGACCGATTGTAGCTTGAACGGTGTTTGCAGAATTGCCGGTTAAAGAATTTGGTGACAACTCGGTTTTAAACTTCGCCAATGTTTTAGCGCTGGTAGCTCGCCGTCAAATTAAGATATCCTGATGTAAATGGTGTCACCCGATAGGATTCTTTCTGTTCTTTCCAAATACGTGCTTATTTTGCGTGCAAGTCTTTCAGAAAGCTCACAAATATGGGTTTTTTGAGATGGGATGGAAAAAAACAGAATTTTTTTTATCTACCATAACTCGGAAACGGTTAGAGATAGGACATGTTTTCTATGGTGTTTTATGCTCCCCATGGGCTGTTCTATCACATCCTTTCGTTTGGCAGATTATGTCTAACTCACCCTGTATATAGAAAACTATCGGAATGAATTTTGGGGTTTAATTTCATTTATTTTATTCGTTTGTTTATATATTCATATATATTTATATATATGCATGGAAAATGAAAGATTAATGTAGGGACTCTGAAAAGAATTTGAATACAATGTGGCTTTAAGCATTCTTTAATATATTTTCATACTCCAGAAAAACATACACCCTTGTGCAAATTAATTGAAACAAACTACTTTTTTCGAGAATTATAAATTCATTCCTATTATTTTTTAAGATCATACTAAAATGTGTTAAAATACGGGTGGGATGAATAAATCTTTTCCCTTGCAACTATTTCCACCAAACAGAGGGGCTCGTCGAGCGCATGCGCAGAAACTTCTGTAGATGAAAGCTCCAACTATGATCACATTAGTTGAGAGTAGAGCCCCTAAATAAAATAATAGGCCGTCGCATCACCGCCATTTTTTTGCCTCAGAAGAGGACAGAATTCCCACTTGGCGTCGTTATCGCTTCCCTAATGATTTTAAGAAATCTTGATCTGAAGCTAATCCGGTCAAGATAAGAGCAATAAGCAACAATAATATTCCTAAAAACACATTTTTTTCACAATACATTCTCAGGATGTCATTTTATTCTGAGGATATCGTATGGATGTACTGGGATAAGATGTGTTGTTAGGACGGTTTCTGTTTTTTTTACAAAATGTCGCCGAAACTCAAAAACACAGTCTGTGAACACATTATATTCACTTCTTGAATGATTATAGCAGTTTATCGCTAAACAAACTTCCACATCATACTTTACTTAACTAAAATTATGAAATATAATAAAACAAGTTACGTTAAAGTAACGTAAGACGATAAAAAAAAATGTATGTCGTTTGTTTATCAGAGAAACGCGCTGGGTACACGTGGCAACCCTAAGGCAACAAAATGCCTGATGCGCCAGCTTGTATATATAGGAGCCTTGGTTGAGAGTCCACTGACGTAAGAGATGGATGTGACGCCGCAAAAGCTTGCAAAGACTGTTACTCTCTCCTAGCATACTCCCAAGCCTTATAAAGAGATTTCGTAGATAGTTGGCATTAATATTGCAAACGGTGAGCCGTATCCTAAAACAAAATAAAGAAACAGGATCCATATCTCCAAATCGGAGAGTAAAATTTGGCCGAAAAAAGAAAACAACGCAAAGAGATGGCTCTTTTCTACTTACACAAAGTAAAAACTACCCTCAAAAGACTAGTGTTGCACTTAATAGAGATTTAAAACAGCAGGAAATAAATATTAGTTCAACTACTGTTTGGAGGCGTCTTCTTGCAGCCGGTCAGCCAGCCTATCAGTCTATGAAGAAACAGCTTCTGACCTAACCAATGAAGAAAATGTGTACTTGTGGGCATTAAATATAAGAATTCAACATTCCAAAATTGGAGGAAAGTACTATTTAGCGACGAAAGTCATTTTTTTGTCTAAGGCCAGCGAACTCAACACGTGCAGAGATCGACCGGCGAAAGAATTCGTGATTGACACATTAACCAATTTGATAATCACCCTCAAAAGAAGATGTTTTGGCTGTTTCGGTTACAGTGAGGTTAGTTCTCTGTAGCCTGTTGACGGTATGGGGAGGCGGAAAAAGTCGCACCGGAAAAAATCGCACAGGAAAAAATCGCAGAGAATAAAACTATATCACAGAACGTATTTCTAAACAGCTATGTAACATATATATACACATATAGAGAGAGAGATATATGTAACACTCGCTGTAATTTTTCTTAAACAGTAAGATGTATACACACTAAGTTTTTTTTTTAATTGATAATAGGGTAGTTTAAAGAGTAATATATTTTACTTACATATAAAAACATTATATACCTATATATTACTTATATATAAAAACAACCATTTTCTTCACTCTGCTCCCCAGATATGTGCAACACTCACTGTAATTTTTCTTAAATAGTAAGATGTATACACACTAAGTATTTTTAAAATTGATAATAGGGTAGTTTAAAGAATAGTATATTTTACTTACATCTACGCCCCCTTGATCCCCCTGGTATGTAATACACTCATTTGTGATCTTCATAAAACGCAAGTGATAGTTATAGAATATATCATTAAAATCGGTAAAATGGTGATATGAAAAATCATTTTATTTTTCTGTGCCCCCCTTTCTTCCTCCCCCCCAAGAAAAAAAAATCAAAGCAGTGTTTGGAGACTGACGATAGAAGTAAAAACTAAGTAACTTGTGAATTGTACCGTCGAGCTATTTGATTATTATTTTCGAATTATTTTTGGTTTGTAAAGAAGTGTTTATGATCTGTATTATATGATTCGGCACAATATTTGTAGCCTCCCAAATTAAATGAACTAAGCCTTATATTAGGTAAAAATATTGATTACTTATGAAATCATTTTAATTAGTAGCTAAAATACAAAAGAGAACCGATTCAGGACACCCCAAAACGTGTAAATCAGGTAAAATATCGAATTCCACTTTCGATAATATAAAAGAACTTAAAAATACCTTTCGAATGATGTATTAAAAATAATTTAATCATAATTAGAATTTCAAATATTGAAATTTTTAAATATTACAATGCCATCTGGCGGTACAAATTTCTCTAATCTACTGTTCGATTCCAAATCAACAAAGCTTTCTAATGATGTATTACTTATGAAATTATTTTAATTAGTAGCTGAGATACAAAAGAAAACCCATTCAGGAGACCTCAAAACGTGTAAATCAGATAAAATCTCGAATTCCACTTTCGATAATATAACAGAACTTTAAAATATCTTTCGAATGATGTATTAAAAATAATTTAATCATAATTAAAAATTGACATTTTGAAATTTTAAAATATTACAACGCCATCTGGCGGTAGAAATTTCTGTAAGTTACTGTTCGATTCCAACTCAACAAAGCTTTCAAATGATGTATTACTTAGGAAATTATTTTAATTAGTAGCTGAGATACAAAAGGAAACCTATTCAGGACACCTCAAAACGTGTAAATCAGGTAAAATCTCGAATTCCACTTTCTATAATATAAAAGAACTTTAAAATATCTTTCGAATGATGCATTAAAAATAATTTAACCATAATTAAAAATTGAAATATTGAAATTTTAAAATATTACAGCGCCATCTGGCGGTAGAAATTTCTGTAAGTTAGTGTTCGATTCCAACTCAACAAAGCTTTCAAATGATGTATTACTTATGAAAATATTTTAATTAGTAGCTGAGATACAAAAGAAAACCCATTCAGGACACCTCAATACGTTTAAATCAGCTGAAATCTCGAATTCCACTTTCGATTCTCATGGAAAGTCTTCGCTGACGATGACGCGAGTTTCATGATTTTTGTTCACCCAAAAGTGCTCAACGCGCCTAAAGAAGTTTTCACTTCAAAAAATAATATATATATATACTGTCGGTAACAAAAGTGTCCGAACACTAGCAAAAATTCCTATGTAAAAAAAGTACACTTCATACGGTTTTGTTAAATAAATCCTTATCGAATCCTGTTCTTACACTGACTAAGAACAGGATTCGACAAGGATTTATTTAATATATATTGCCATAACTGTTAGTTGCTAAAAATAGTCGCCAAATAAATTTAAACATCTCAATACGCAAGCGAAGTATGACATCACTGACCGCCCGTGGATGCAAGAAAAAGATTTTCCATGTTAATCGCTCATTGGATTTTTTTTTTTTTTATTATTAAAATTCTAGAAGAATTATTTCCCGATTTTAATCCTCATATTTGGGTATAGATATGTATTAGTTATTGTATGCATGCGTTAGATTGAGTTATTTTGCTGTCAAATTGACAAAATTTTAATTTTAAATTTCAAAACTGTCACCCTTGGCGTTTTTTGTATTTGGCGATCAAAAACGTAATACGAAAATATGTAGATGTATAGAATATGCCAGATGTATATTTTCGTAATATGTATTGTACGAAATATTGTTTCATATTATTCGTTACATTCTTAATGTAAGTTTTTAAAATAACCATGATGTTTGAAAGGAATTAAATTATATTCGCCAGATAATTTGGCGAATTTTTTTTTTTCTGCCAAGGATGACGGATATCAAATCTATTCCGCTGCAACATATTAGTATATTATATCAGATACTTTCAGGCCGATTCAGAGTACGTATGAGCAGAGAAATGGCAGTGACAACGCCCATCTCTGACGTCATTTTGACGTCAGCGTTTCCGGTGAGTGAGAAATAGCAATTCTGGGGCTCATTTTCTCTACTCCATCGTTGTGTTAAATGTCTCGTTTGTTTGCATCGCGAACTCGGCTGGTTCTATGTCGGCGAGAACCGAGAAGCAGCGATGGAGAAGTGTGTATTGACTCTTTAAAAAAGAAATTTGCGACAGATTTTGTGAAGTTATACTGCGTTTTTTAAGAAAATAATCTTTTCATATTATTTTTTTATTTATTTTAACTATATTTTAAATGTATTATTTTGTAAAATTATAATCGAAAGTTAGTTTTCAACATTATTTTTAACGAAAATGATGAAGATGAAATTTCATTTTTTAGACTGAATGGCTATTGTTTTGTGAATGTGGATATTTAAAATTTTGCCATATTCATAAGCAGTAGGAATTCAGTCCTTTATCTTCAAACTGGATACTATATTATACTAAAAGAAGTATGCCTCTTCTGGGATGAAAATTCAATTATATACCAAAGTATCCCCAAGTTGTAAATAGGTAAGGAGAAGTAAATATTTTAGCATTAAGTAATAACAATGTTCATTTACTAATTCTATTTTCTATCACTTCTATTTATGAAATACATTAGTTAAACAACTATTGACTTTGGAATTACCATAATGCCTTTT
The DNA here is from genome assembly GCA_963930645.1 of Salticus scenicus. Classification (NCBI taxonomy): domain Eukaryota; kingdom Metazoa; phylum Arthropoda; class Arachnida; order Araneae; family Salticidae; genus Salticus; species Salticus scenicus. The sequence continues at coordinate 250,119,753 of OZ005660.1, read as the reverse complement.
TGTGAAGTTTGTTTTTTAAGCTTTTTTCAATAATAATGAAATAATAAATTTTTATAATATAATCTAGTTGTGAATCTGTTTTATAATTGGATCTTCTCCCTTCACACATATTATATCAAATTTTATTGAACGATCATACATTAAATTTTTTGCAAAACTGATATTTACAAAATTTATTGCTTTAAAATTCAAATTTCAATAAATTAAATGAAGAAAAAAAAAACAGATGGTTTGCATGATTTATAAAACATTTTGCATCTGTACCCATTTGTTACATTTTTAAACCTCCAACTTCTCATCCTTGTTTCAATACAACAACAACAAAAAATACACTTTAAAATTTTTCTACTTATTTTTTAAAATGTACTTGGTTAATTTTATATAAACATGTAAATCAATCTTTAATGCTGATTACACCTTATTCATTAGAAAACGTGGTTTTGTGCCTCTGAATTATATATAAATTTCATTATGTTTTGTGATATATAAAGATAATATATTATACTAAATATTTACATAGACAATTATCTAGAGAAAAACACAATTATAGCAAACTTTCAAATGGCTTAAAAATGCTAAAATGTCAATTTGGTGACTTTTGGTTACAATTTTGAAAACTTGTTAAATGATGTATTATACTGCACCTGTCCATAAATTTATACATATTTCAGATTTAAGAAATAAAAAGACTTTATCAATTTTCAATTAATCAAAGAGAAAATTGTGTTTTAAAATAGATTTTGTACACAAAACTTGAAACACACTTTTTGTTATGAAACACTATGTTGCATAACAAAATCTTGAGGTTGTTGTGAAAGGTCACATTTGGCGATAAATCGCTTGCTTTATAATGATAAGAGATCCCATATTTTGGTTATAATGCATCTTTCGAGAATATTGAAATTTCCAAAGAAAGGCATGAATGATGTTTGATATGTTATGTATATTGAATGTTATGTTTGTTATTTATGAATGTTATGTTGGTTATGAATGTTATGTTTGTTATTTATGAATGTTATGTTGGTTATGAATGTTATGTTTATGTTTTATGAATGATGTTTATTTGAAAAATCAACCAAGTCATAAACACCGTTTAACTTTTTTGGAAAGTTTAAATAAATAAACAGCAGTATGCTTAAACAATATTTAAGTTTACCATCATAACAAGATAATATATATATATATATATATATATATTATGATACAAGATATTAAATAAAAACATATACATACTACTTTCATACAAGCAATGACTGTAAGAGATAAACAGACATGCAAATTGTTTTGTAAATCATGCAAACCAAATTTTCAAAATTATGTTGTATCTCAATTTCATGTTAGATTATTTTGTTTTTATAGAATTTTCTCATTTTGAATGTTTAATTTGCCTTATAATGTTTTAACAACAACTCTCTAAATATCATTGTTATAGGTTTTAATAGATATTTTTTATAATAGGTCATTTATTTTGCATCCCAAATAGTTGTTTTCAGCGCTTTTCATTATTAAGTAGTTTCATCCACGTAGGTGCTAATATTTAGCAATTTATCACTTTCTGGGGAGAAAAAAATGCGATAAATATCTAAGTATTGGCACCTGTCTTAACGGTTGCTACAATAATCTTTTGACAAACTTGTACACAGCGGTAATGTTAGTACTAGAAGAAATTTCATTTTGGTCAATGGAAGTTGGAACATTTATTTATTAGTTATCTTGATACTGCATTACACGACTATTGTTTTTAGACAGTGATTTTAGCATTGTGGAAATTTGCATTACTCCCCTTGAATCAAACAATTTTTAAGTTTTGTTAAATTTCAATTCTCTATACAAAATTACACCGCTCAATTGATCACTACAAAAGTTGGTATCAAATTCTAGTAATGCTTATTTTTCAGTTCAAGCAATATTAAATAAAAAACACAGGTTTAACTTCAAAATTATTAAAAAGTTAAAACGAGTTGATTCCTCCCACTTTCAAAATAATGCATCCAATTTTTTCTTACGTGAAAGGAAATATATATATATATATATATATATATTCGGTTTAAGAAAACTAATATTTCTCGACAAGATTATACTAATGCAATTGTTACAGCTATTTTAATTTATCCTCAAAATGGCAACAAAAATTTAAGTCACTAAGATTATCCTATACTAAAATTGTAATATAACATTTTAAGAAATGGATATAGTAACTATTTAGAAGGAGCAAAACACTGTTATGAGTTATTTCATGCTTTTGTATAGAAGAATAGGCTTTGAAAAAGTCCTTCATACTGAACTAAACTCCATCTTGTACAGAATTTCATATTTATTACTCAAAAAATAATAATAGGTTTGTTTATACATGTATATTTACTTTTTTCCCTCTTTAAGTACAGATTTTTGTTAATTTGAATTCCAAATGATTAAAATGTGTATGAGACTTTAAATTTCAAATTAAATTAATGTGTTTAGTTTCTATCAATACACAATAAGGCTGCAAAGCTAACTATTTATTTATTTTTAAATAAACTTCCATTCTATTTTAAATGCTTCCCTTGTGAAAAACATTTAATGTCGAAATGATCAAGGCCATTAATTTCATAAATAAACCTGGTAATCAATCTATTTAAATATTATTTTGATTGTTTTTTTAACTTAATAGTTATTTTATGTATGTAGAATTAAATATTTTGACACACATGTAATGCATTATTCAATCATCTGAAAATAATCATTAAAATCTCATATGAATAAAAAAAAAACTGGATCCAAGAAAAATACTAAACTATAATTCACTTTATTAAGCTGCAAATAGGTAAGAAAAATTACTGATATATTTTTTTATTATTAATCAATACAAAAAACCCTTAATGGGTTAAAAGTTTGTGACGCAGCTACTTTATGGCTATAAGACATTCAAATACAGGTCTTAAAAATGACATATTTTGTGTGAAGCTTTGGTATTAAAAAAGTAAAGCACCATAGTAGAATAATAAGATATACTTTGATAAATTAGTGACTTTTATTTCTATTTTGATAACTTATACAAGATTTTGCTTAAAGGAATTTGTATAACTATGTTAAGAGAAATATGGTTTCACTCGGTGCTTTCAGCATTGCTAAATATAATATGATACTGAATACTTTTAGTAAATAATAAAGAATTATATTTGGGATATTTGAAATAAATTCTTTTCTTTAATTTAAATAATGAAAAAACTTAATAATTTTCATCTGATTAAAGAGAAAAAATATTTTAAAACAGAATTTTTCTGTTCAGTATTTTGAACTGTAACGATAAAGGGTTGCATTTGACGAAAAATTGTTGGCTTGTCATGTATATAGTAATATGTAGAGTTGTGTATAAAAATGTTATAAATATGGGTATAGAATGATTTCATCTAGTGTCCACACCAAGCATTATATGTATATATATATTATATGCAAGTATTATATGTATATGTATACATATAATTTTTCTTAAAAAAAGTTATACTAATGCTACCAGTTTTATAAATATCAAGTTTTCAGAAAATTAAACATGAAATATAGGAAGATGAATATATTTAAATTATTAAATTCAGGTATTTTCATTGTTGTAATTATATTTGGGAAAAAACACAATTTAGAGGAACAGAGGAAAAAGCAACTTTTTTAATTGTTATAAAAGCTAAGCTTTAAAATGAATTGAAAAACTGATGTAAAAAAAGACACAGAATTAAAAACTTTGTAAGCAAACACTGTAAATTAAAAAAAATTCATACCAATTTATAACAAAAATCTTTATATCAATACATATATATATATATATCAAATTTTCAACTGAAATTTAATAATCAAGCAAGAATATATAAACCACTCTCCTTACCTATTTACAACTTGTAATTATATTTTTATGCTCCACATAAGATGTTCAGAAGAAATGCTTTAATCCAATTTGCAAATGACCGAATAATTAATGTTTATGTATATGACAAAGTATTCATTATTCACATACATAAAACAATAATATTTCAGTCCGAAATTAAGAACTTATTTAATTCATAGTTAAAATTTTGTTGGAAAAATTGATGTAAATAAAGTTATTTATCAAATATGTGAAAATGTAAATTGGAGCAAACACGGACTGTCATAATTGAATTTCTACAACTACGCAGTATGCACTGCACGTGCTTTTGATTACAAACAATATTCCGATGAAACTTTTCCTATTGGTTATATCGCTACGTTTTCTATCATAATCGGTAAAACTGACGTCATTTTAGGGACGCCTTCTCGCTTGCTTCATCGATCAGCTGTCACAACTCGTGTGCGAGTGAAAACGGGCCCCGGAATAGCAATTTCTCCTACTCCCGAGAACAGCGATGGAGTAGAGATGAAGCTTTCGGCTACGTCACGTCTCACTCACTCTTCTACTCGGCCGCGCTGTGAATCGGGCTGTTTATTTAGACATTTGAAAACAAATTTGACTTCAAATTATGATAGAATATTTATCCTTTCCCTTTTAATTAGTTTATTAGTTGGATGTTTATTGTGTAAATATCATCCTTTGAAATGAAATGTTTATGTTTTCAATCGAATATGAAAATTTGCCATTTTTTTTCTAGAGTTTTGAAATTTAAAATTCCAATTTTATCAATTTTACAACAAAAACAATTTAATCTAACGGATGCACATGGTAACTAATACATATCTATATCCAAATATGGGGATTAAAATGGGGAAATAATTTTCCTCGATCTTTATTATTTGTTTACAAAAAATCCAGTTCACTTTTTATATTATTGTTCGCGTGAAAATATATTTTATTATATGTCTAAAAATAAATTAATTCGTAAATCTTTTTGGCAACAATTATAAATTAAAATAAATAATATTATAAAATAGAATTTCTTATTTATTTTATTTTATTTATTTATTTATTTTTAAATTCCAATTTCGTTTACACACATCAGTTTAAACCACGGAGTAATAAAGACTCCGTGGTTTAAACATTGATGCTTAGATATTATATCATATCATATCAAATTAAATTATTAAAAAATAAACACTTTTAATTCTATAATGACGTCAGATTTAACGTGTAAGTTTAACAATTAAAGAAGCTTTATATGAATTTCAATTTAATGCACGTGCAAATATATTTCTTTTCTTTTCACGTCAAGATATTTTAAAAACGAAATGAATATGTAAATGTTTCTTTTATGTTGGCAGCATCTAATTTTTTTAATATTTCATTATTTCCATTTCTATTACGGCTTCTATGGGGATTTTAATTAAAATGCTCAGATTTTAAACTAAAATTTATTTTATCAAAATTAAATATAGCCTATAACAATATGGCTTACTGTAGCTTTCGGTCAGTGAAAGAAGTTTTTAAATCGGTTCAGTAGTTTCAGAGATTACCCTCCACAAACAAACAATTTTTTGCGCTTTATATAATGATATAGATATAGATATATATGTCTTTTACATATATATATATATATATATATTTACAAATTGTACATGATTATACAAAGTTTTTTTTCTTAAATCGATAATGGGGTAGTTTAAAGAAGAATATATTTTATTTCCATCAATCCCCTCCCCCCCCCCAGGTGTACACTCATTGTGATCTTCAAAAAAAGTAAGTGATTGTTATAGAATATATCATTAAATTCGGTAAAATAGTGATATAAAACATCATCTTATTTTCCTCTTCTCCCCCCTCTATAATCCCCCACCCCCAAGTATGTCTGACACTTACTGTAATTATTTCACAAATTCTATGTGATTATAAAATGTTTCATTAAAATTGGTAAGAAGATGATATAAAAAACAACTGTTTTCTTTCAACCTGCACTTAGTCCTCCCCCTCCCCCCCTTTTCCAATGAATGTTGCACCAAATCAATTGAAAGTTATTCTTTAAATTCCTTATTTGATATTTTTTATTTTGCGATTCGCGGATTGGAAGAATGCCCTTCTTCCGGTGTCCTTTTTTTTTCGGAATCCCCATATCTCTGATTGGTATTCAAACATTTACTATTTTCTTAAATTTTATTTCTAGAAAGTTGTTAAATTATCATATATAGCCACTCTTCCGGATCTAGAGGGGCAGAGAATGCAATTTAATAATACCACCGCCCTTTTCTTTTCTGTAACCTACCTCGTTTATAAGATCAAATAGAATTTAAAATTTATTGCCTAAGGCCCATATGAATCTTAAGATGAGTTTTGCTTTCTGGGGAGAGAGGTATGTGTGTACGCAAACATGAATGTTTTTCTGTGCGATTTTTTCCGGGATTCGACGGTATGATGCGTTCTGAGAAATATATCGCTATTTTGCATAAAACAATTGTTCCAGAATTGAAGAAACAATACCCTAATTGAACGGGGATTTTTCATCATGATTTTGGCCCGTGCCATACGTCCAAAATCGTGAAGAAATTCATGTCTGAGAACCAAATTGAGACACTGTAATAGACTGGGAACTTCCCTAATATCAGCCCAATGGAGAATTTTTAGGCTATATGCAAGAATCGCCTATTATATATAGACTGTACAGTTATGGAAAAGCTAATCACAGCGCTAATTCATGTGTGGTGCAAGGACACAAATATTATAAACGATTGTAAAAAACAGGTAGAATCCATACCAAATCATGTCCAAATGTTAATAAAGAGTCTTGGGGATCATACTATGTACTAAAAACTTTTGATTTTGTATAAATTTAAATAAAATAGCATTTCTTCTTAGTTTTATCAATTTTTCGAGTTTGTTTCAATTAATTTGCACAAGGGTGTATTTCCTACAAAATATACAATATTGCTTATGATTGGTTTGCAAAGTTCCAAAAACATTTTCATGTACATTGTGGGATGAAAATAGAACGTTAAATAACGATTTTTTTTTTTTTTTTTCCTGTAAAATGTAAATATTTACTTATGCACACAGATTGAATATACACAGAGAAAATTTGTAAATTTAATATGAATTGATACATATAAACTAGCAAGCATTTCGTATTTTGCCATGAAAAATATGTGGAACATATAAAAGATAGAAATTTTTAAAAATATTTAAGTGTATCATGTACTTTATTATGAGAATGATAAAAAGTGCAAATTTATAAAATACATTTTTAAAGGTAAGGCCGCTTTAAATTTTACAAGAGCTGGCCAGTATTCAAAGCAAAATTCTTAAAAAAAAAAACAACAACTAATGCTTTACCAACTCTTTTGTAAATATATCTAAAGAATGTGGTTTATTGGTGGAGACATTTATTTAACTATTTAATATTAATATTAATTAAACATTAAGTAATGAATAATTTCATGTATTGTTATGTAGGTTGATCTTTGCTGAACAAAAGTAAAAAGTGAGCAGGACAGTATTTAAGCCTCGGGCATACAAGCCAGCGCAACTTCATCTGGTTATTTTTCATTCTTGTAAAACTTTGTTTGGCCTTTTTTTTAACATGTATGTAAAGTATATAAACAAAGTTACAACACAAGGAAGTATAACTTTACACAGGAATATAATAGTAAAATAGTTAAAGTCGCGAAAATCCCATGTTATTTTATGGATAAAATCGTTTGTAGAATTTCACATTACCTAATTATTATTTCTAAATTCCATTTTCACATTCTAAACATAGACAATCGTTAAATTAGTACTCGTTTTTTAAAAAATTTTTTAATTTTTAGTTTCAATTTTGAGTTAAAAAAATGCGATTTTTCTCACTTTTAGCCGTACAATAAATTATTAAAAAAAAAAACAATTTTGGAGAACGAGTACTAATTTAACGGTTGTAAATTTTCTGACTGGGGAAAACATTAAAAATTTCAATTAGGTAAAGAGTAATTCTATAAACAAATTTCGCCATAGACTAACGTGGGATTTGGTGACTAGAGACGGAGAAATCGCAAGAGGAAGTAAACAGTCTTAAACTTTTCCTTGGCATTACAATGTAATTATAGTTTACGGCTTCTCTTCGGCCTTAGAACTTGAATGTTTGAAGTTTGATACCTATTTGAGCTAATGTTTAAAGAAAACATTTCACACGGTATTTCTTTCTTTAGTATGAATGCGTGGATTTATATTTAGGTCACTTCTTTTAATAAAACCTTATACATGCCGCTTTTCTTCAGCATGACTGCGAAGATGTTTCTTAAGGTTTCCTTTAAGAGAAAATTTTTTTGAGCATATTTCACACACATAAGGCTTTTCACCAGTGTGTGTGCGTAGATGAGTATCCAGGTGATTTTTACGTGAAAATTCTTTAGCACATATTTCACACACGTGCGGCTTTTCTCCGGTATGTATGAGTAGATGTCTATTTAGGTGTATTTTCTGAGAAAAACATTTAGAACATACTTCACACATGTGCGGCTTTTCTCCGGTGTGTGTGCGTAGATGAGTATTTAGGTGATTTTTACGTGAAAATGTTTTAAAACATATGTCACATATGTACGGCTTTTCTCCAGTATGACTCCGTAGATGCTTCATTAGATCACTCTTCCTAGAAAAACCTTTAGAACATACTTCACACACATGGGGCTTTTCACCGGTATGTGTGAGCAGATGTCTACTTAGTTCTATTTTCTGAGAAAAACTTTTCGAACATATTTCACACATGTGCGGCTTTTCTCCTGTATGAGTACGTAGATGTCTAATTAGGGTTTTTTTATGAGAAATTTCTTTTGAACATACTTCACACACGTATGGCTTTTCTTTTGTATTTTTGAGTAAATATGCATTTTGATATCCTTCTTTGGAAAATACGTCTGAAGACATTTCATCTAAATTAAATTTTTCCATTACGAGAGTATGTTTATGCGTATTGATTTTCTCCGTCGCAAAAAAAATATGATTTTTTCTAGAAATAAGTGCATAGATGTATTTCGACTTTAAACTCTCAGGGTATAGGGCAGTTCCTTGTTTGTAAACAAACATCTCAACTCTCGGTAGTGGTTGGCAGAAAGCACTCGTTCCCACCATTGACGACTATGGCTGTTTTTGATCATAGAGATATTTAAATCATTTATATTTCGTTCTACTTATGCAGATGTTTCAGAATGTGTTTGAAATAAAAAATACATTTAAAAATTAAACTCGACGAAGCCCATATAAAAGGATATAATATCATACAGATTCATATTTCTTAGGAAAAAGCGATCGGCCGGTAGGCCATTCAGTGTTCCATCGAAGGCAATTTGTTGGGGAAAAATGGGATGATTAATGTAATCAAATTTTCATAAGGTTTATTCACGACGTGATTTATTTAATAATGTATCCATAATACTTATGGATTCTATTACTTTATAACTAAAACATGAATATTATTCGAATACAGTAGTTGCTGTATAGCATTGCATTTTGCACCTGTCATGTTACGAGATTTTGTCATACTTAATAATACCTGTCTGTTGTCGAATTATTCTTTTATTAATAAGTTTCCCATTTTTATTATGTATTTAATTTATGAATTTTGTTAATTATTTACCTCAAAATGTTAAAATTTAACAGGAATTTTTTATAATTCTAGAATTAAATCTTTTTTATTATTATTATTATTTAGGACTGAATTAGTTAGTCAATTGAATGTTTTGAAATTTATACCTTTTTAAATATGGTGACTGATTAAATTATTAATATAACGATTAGCTTATTTTTTTTATATATAATTTTACATTCGAGTAATTTCTTCATCAGAAGTTTTAGTTAATTTGTCATGAAACTTGTATTTGAAAGAATTTTTTTAATGTCTTAATTATTCATAGAAAATTGAGCTGAAAATTTTTTTTATTTTTAATTGTAATTTTTCCAGTCGAAAGTTAAACCTTATGCATCCTAAATTAAAAATATTTTCTAGCCTCTTTTACAAGAATCAATCAAAATATATGAAAGTCCATAAGAAATATTCTTTTAAAACATATTTTTACTTTCTGCAGTATTCATAAAAGAAAGTATTGGATTCGTAAAACCTTTCAACTTCTAGTCTTCAATGGATTGCATATTTAACCCCTTGAACTTAAATGATGAGTCCAGCTTGTCATGAATTTCGTAACACTAATTATGTTTTCAGGGTTCGTTGATTTAAATCAGTCTGATTAAAATCATGATTTAAATCTTGATTTAAATCAATGGATTTTTTTTTTTTTAAATCATTGATTTAAATCAACTGATTCTTTTAAAAAGTCATTTATTAAAAGTGAATCATTTTTCAAAACTTTTTATGATCTAAATTTTTTAAATCTTATTAGAATGAGTTTCAAATACAAAATATGTTGCATTTACAACCTTCAATTAGCAAAACTATATATATAGGTATCTAAGGGTATTTATAGGTACGTGTGTGTGTGTGTGTTGGCACATATGAACCAATTACTTTTTATGCTTCAGAAATGAATTAAAGAACTTGAAAGCAATTTTTATATATTAATATAACTAAAAAACATGCTAATTCAGTAGAGGATTTTACACTAAGACCATATATTATCATGAAAACTCTATGAACTTGTCTTTCATTTTAAACATTTTAACAACAAAGCATAATTAATTCAACTATTATGATAACATATAAAGCATGGAAGTTTTCACTTTTATTTATTTATGTATTTTTAATGACGTTTCAGCTTCATTTATTAATTTTTTAATGCCATTCAGCATTTATATATATATATTGTGTCCATAAAAATGTTTCTATTAGTTTTTATGAAATTACTATTTAATGATTTATTATCATATTTTATTATTTTATGAGTTTTTTTATGTTAATCATAAAATTGAGTGATTTCTATAATGAGAACTTTTATATGGGCGGGTTCAGACTCTCGACCGATCCAGGATCGATCCAATTGGTCGTGGAACAATGCGTCCAGTCTCATCGACCGGTCTGGATCAAAGTCGTCCAGTGTAATATGTTCCATGGACCGGTCGAGGATCAAATCGCCCAAGAACTTTTTCCGAGTCATTTGATCCATTTACAAATCCATTGCTCTGATTGGCCGTTGGTTATTGCTCTGGTTCCGCCATCTATCGGTCCTTACAAACGCGAATATGCATACAAGCATTTTTTTTTTTTTTTTTTTTTCTGGTAAAGAACTGTATAATTGTTTTAGAATTATAAATATATTCATGCAATGGATTGAAATATAATACAATAATGCAATATATATATATATATATATATATATATATATATATATATATATCGAATTTTATTTAAATTTAATAAAATAAAATTTTAAAATGCTCCCTGCTAACAATTGTAAAATTTTCAGTTTAATAAAATATTTTAAATATGTTTTGTACTGCTTTGATAATATATTTGCATTAAATTTTAGCATTCAAACATAAAAGTAATTAACAATATTTAAAAATCAATATTTAATTTGAATTTAAATTAAAAAAAAAATCATAAATATATTAAACAATATTATTGATTGAAATCAATAATATTGTTCAATCAAATCAATCAAATTTCAACAATATTATTGATTGAAATCATAATTAATTGAATTTACAAACCAATCAATGAAGTGATAATTTAAAAAACTGTTTTTTTTTTTTTTTTTTTTTTTTTTTTTTTTTTTTTGTAATCATTGATTTTTAAATCAAAATTTTAATTTTGTATTTTTTTGGCAATGTGTAACAGTTTCATATTTCTTACCTTAGATCATAATAATAAAACTTGAACCTACTTCTTATTTACATCAAATATTTGAATGCTAAATATTTGCTTTAAATTTCAACATTCCAACTTACAAATATTTAACAAAAATTACCTTGATAATAAATCCATAAAATATTACTTAAAATTGTTTACAATATATCGTTAAAATACAAAAATGCATAATTGAGGGAAATAATTAAAAAAAAATTTGCTGGAAAATTTTCTAAAATTAAAATTTTATTGTTATTATTATTTTTTAAATAATTTTCGAAAAAGAATTATATAATTAATATTATTGTATTTCATTGCATATGTACCCAACTATGCAGAATAGAAAAAAATAGATATGCATCTATCTTTTTTTATTCATAGTTAAATTACATTTTTAATTAATGAATTAAATTTTTCTTTAACAAATTTAATTCTAATATTTTAGAGCTAATTTCAAACTAAGTCTACAGATGGCAGCACTGATTTTGATCCAATAGAGGGATCGGAATCGTCCAGCCTCTTCTTTCGACCGGTCGTGGATCAAATGTCTCATGGCCCAGTTGGATCGGTCGAAGTGTTCCAGAGGCTGGACTCGCCCTGTGATAATAGTTTTTCTCAAAAATATTTCTATTTTTCATTAAAATTTGCCTCAAAAATAAAACCTGGATCGACCTATGCTTAAGCTTCAGTTATTTTCTTTGATAAAATTTTATTTTGATTATTTACGTGCATTATTGGGATTATGCATATTTCAAAAATTTTTTAGATAGTGTTAACTTTCATGCCATAATTAACTTGGTTTATAATAATACCATAGATAATTACATACAGATCCATTAAATTAATAATACAGTATGTTATCCAGAATCAGAATGGTCAAAGAGATGTTTTATTCTTCCCTAACACTCAGAGACGTTTATTTTTAAATATGGAAATTGTCTACTTCATTTGTATTTTTTAATTTTAAAGTTGTCAGCAAAAGTACCCGAGACTTGCCAATAACCCCGATATAAAAAAGTACACTTAAAACAGTTTTGTTAAATAAATCCTTGCCAAATCATGTTCTTAGACTGACTAAGAACATGACTTGACAAGAATTTATTTAACAAAGCAGTGTTAAGTGTACATTTTTTAGACAATGATTATTGCTAGTGCTCGGATACTTTTGCTGCGGAAAGTACCTTGTTGATATCTCACGATTTTTTGCTCTCTAGGGAGTAAATAGTGCTATTCAAAGGTCAACGTAATAGCTCAGTTTGTAGAACATTAAGCCGACATTATCACCTGAAAACGAAACTATTCGTCCCCATGTTAATCTACACTGTTAAAAAAATGCAGAAAAAATACAGAAATTCTCTGTAATTTCAGAAAAAAAGTCGTAAAACACGTTTTGTCTACGTAATTTTTCCGTAATTTACGACTTTTTTTCTGAAATTACAGAGAATTTCTGTATTTTTTCTGCATTTTTTTAACAGTGTATAGGGAATAAATTCGGACTTCTAGCAAGTACAATTATTTATATTTAGGCTTCGCTTTTTTTGCATTGTATGGGTAAATTCAAGGCTCAGAGGTTGCTTTTATTAAATTTTTTTTATAGTTAATTGTAATTTTTTAATTATTAATCAATGGTCGAAAAAATCCTACCTGATAACATGTGCCATTTTAATCGTGTTGTAAATATTGTTCAAATGATCATAGAGAAATTTTTAGAACGGGAACCTTTTCTATAATGTACACTGTTAAAAAAATGCAGAAAAAATACAGAAATTCTCTGTAATTTCAGAAAAAAAGTCGTAAAATACGTTTTGTCTACGTAATTTTTCCGTAATTTACGCCTTTTTTTCTGAAATTACAGAGAATTTCTGTATTTTGTCTGCATTTTTTTAACAGTGTATGTAGTTTTGATTAAAATAAATAGTATTTTTTTTAAATGGAAATTAAATTGATTATCGGTACAATTTAAAATTATATCAAAACTGGCAAAGAAATACCCACAGCAAAACGAAGCTCCTAATCTGACAGTTTGATAAATCACTTTACACTGCGGGAAGAGTGAGATAATGGGTTTCCTTCACGCTGCGGAAGTCGTATGGTAGGGTGATTATGGTCAAATTTGTAATTTGATAACATACAGATGTCGCATAGAAAAAGAGCAATATTTTTTGTGTTCAACTGAATATTTTTGAAAATAAGTCTCCGAAGGTGTTGTAGTAAAGCATGTTTGTGTATAGATCTGTTTAATATATTTGATTTGCTTTAAATTTAAATTATTTAGATATTAAAAATTTACTTTTATTTTATATAAATATTATTTTATATCTCACACCAGAGAAACATATTTTATAGTAACAGATTTCTAACTATATAATTTCGCTTTTTTTTTTCTCTCTTTCTTTCTTTTTTTTTTCTTTCTTTTTTTTTTTTTTTTTTTCCTTTCAACTCTATAAAATAAAGTAAAAATAAATAGTAATTTGTTAACATATTTACTTATAATAAAATATTGTTAAAAAATGGTAATAAAACAATAGAAAAAACAAGAAAGAAAAAGCATGCAGTATGCAGTATGCATTGATTAATAACACTTTCCAACTGTACGTATCGAATAACTTTTAATATTCTTTGCCTTACGTGTAAATAAATACATTTCATTTTGTTCAAAAAAAAAGGAGTGTTATTATTATTATTATTATTATTATTATTAATTTTGCTTATGAACACCGTGATATCTACATAAATAAAAAGAAATATATGTCTCTGGGTTTGCGCTCTGGTACAAACTACTGATCGCAGAGCTACCGTAATAAGAGAGGGATAGATTGGACTCTGTAGGTAAGCACCTCATCAATTTTTTTTCAAATTAAAAATTTAAATAGATTGAATTATTATTTTTTTTTTCGATTTTATCCATTGACTTTTCGGTTTCTCTTTTCCTTTATTTATTTATTTATTATTTTTCATTTTAACCGTCTGCGTACCTTAGGAACGGCTCTTACACTATACATTGTTTATTAATTTAATTCCTTCATTTAAAAGTGAGTTTTTCCCCCTTATATTTCAGGAAATAAAATGGTAATACAGTAATATATATATATATATATATATATATATATATATTATATTTTAAATAATATATATATATATATATATATGTGTGTGTGTGTGTGTATTTATAACAGTTATATCTTTGTATATTTTTTTAAATCATAACCTTTTTTTTTTTTAGTAATGTTGTTCTTGGGGGGAATTGCAACATAGTTCAAATTATAAAATTTATCAAAATTTAAGTTTAATTATTTTTTTTTTTTAATTATTATTTAATTCCTTAAAAAAATATTTTGTTTTTATTATTATTATTATTATCATTATTATTATTATTATTACAGAGGGAACCTGAACCCAATGCAATGCAGGAGGCAAAAAGCGCTGTCGCAGGCAGCGTTGACTTGAAACACACTTTTACAGATATTTCAATGTCATTTTCACTTTCTGAACATATTGTGTAAGGAAATTATTGTAATCATGACAAAAATTCGACTCAGATTTCGGTGTATCTATACGTTTTGAGGTTCCCAAAGTTCATTTTTTAGTTTTTCTTTATAAAATGATGTAAAAAATTCTGGTATGAAACAACCACACGACTTCCATTACCCGCTATTACATATATTATAAGCACTTTTTGGAGATAATACAATCATTAGAATTGAGCTAATGAAATAGACAACTAAAAATTTTCCAGTTAGAGAAAGTTAATACACGTTTGCGGTAAACGCACATGAAAACGTAAAGACATAAAATTGAGCTTACGTAGCAAGGGAAAAGGGTAAAAAAAAAGGGGGAGGGGTAGAGGTTTTTTGTTTTTTTATACACCAATTTACGAGATTTAAATCTGATCTATCCTATGAGGATGAATATTAATTTTCCTGTAATAACCACGTAAAGCATGAAAAAAGATAACTAAAATGGGTTTATGTAACAATTTTGAAGAAAATCGTTAGAGCCGTTTTTGAGATATCAACTTTTACTATAGCTTGGCATAATTAATTATTGACCAGAAAACAACAATTACATACACAAATATATTTAAAAGAGGGTAAATATCGCAAGTAAAAAAAAGAAAAAAAAACATACAGTTGTTTTGTTAGGAATTCACTCGCAGTACTTTAAATTCAATAGGCCTATCAATTTTCCAGAACTAACCAACTATATCATTCGAAAGGACATCTAATAGAACGTTTATATAGCAACTTTGAAGAAAGTTGTTAGAGCCGTTTTTGAGATACGGACTTACGGTCCCACTTACGGTTTTCCAATTTATTAGTTTCGGAGATATGATAGTCAGAAGCTTCCTCACACACATACACAACTGACCAAATGTCCCAAACCACTTTTTTGGACTCAGGAGACCTTAAAACATGTAAATCAGCTATGAAATCTCGATATCGATTTTTTTGACCGAATACAATACTTCCATTACCTACGGTAGTCGGGTAATGGAAGGAAAAATAGCGATTTTTTTTCTTTAAATATAGGGACTAGCGAAGCAGTCGGAGCCTGCTAGTATTTTAATAAGTATAAAGCTGTAATGACATTAATCTTGCCAGAAGCTTGTCTTGTGGTGATTTTTGCTACTTTTATTCAAACTTAATAAAAAATGGTTGTAATACAAAGAAATTAAAAAATCATTACAAAATGCTCGCCTCTGAGCACCCTTCAAAACCATGCTACAGCTTTTAAGCACCAAGTATCTCTGCCCTTTTTGAGTGTCCCTTTCTTCGGAGCACAACTTTGGAGGGGGGGGGGGGGGTGGAATACCCCACACGAAGCACTGATTCGTTGATCGTGATCACTCTGGCCGTGACATCATTTTCGTCCAATCTTCGTCTACCCGAAACTCAGAGAAATGTCGGTAACGAACAAAAGCCATGCGTGAAATTGGAAACTAGTGATGTTACCGCTTCCTTAGAAAATATAAAATTCTTTCACACAAAGCAACTGTCGCTCAGACGGCTCTCCATGGCTCCGTTCCGTCTGGTCACACGACCCCTGACCTCTTGGAATGTTTGTAACCTTCACTCCAGCACAGCTTCCTCCCTCCTAAAAGACCATTTTACGGCCTTCAGGATGTAAAATGGGCTCCAGAAGACACAGGTGCTTCGTCCCATTATCAAACAAGCAACATCAGCGAGTTGAACTAGCCCCCCAAAAAAGTTTTTCGAAACAACCCCTGAACTTTTATAGAACTAAAAATAATTTAAAAATAAATTTTCTAGTGTTATATCTTGCATAATTCCTAGATCCCAAGGTCTCATTTCACATTATATTAAAAAAAAAAAAAAAAAAAAAAAAAAATAAACATTCACATGCAATTTCGTGATGACAATCGAAGGTTCTACACCTAACAAAATTTTGAAAGTCAAACACTGAAATTTCACAATTGCACAATAAAATTTTATGAAAAAGAAAGAAAAATAATTCATAATCAATACATTCAAACTTTTTTTTTTTTTTTTTTTTGAATACAAATGAAAGAAAAAAAAAATGAATAAATATTTACAAACAGTCCAAAAACACTACCTAAAACCAACGCATTTTTTTTTTTTCTCATGCATGCATTTTTTTTCTCATTCATTTTCCCATCTCGTCAAACGTGAATTTGTGCCCATCATTTTTTTAAGATAAACTAAAGGGTTATGATCGGTTTGAAGAACGAATTTTTGCCCATCTAAATAATGATGTAGTTTTCTCACCCCAAAAATGACTGCCGCTAATTCGCGTTCAATGGTACTATAATTACGCTCCGCCTTAGAGAATTTTTTGCTCAGATAAACAATTGGATGCTTCTCGCTATTCCCGAAATTTTCAATTCCACACCCGCCCCTACAAGACTTGTATCAGTCTGAAAAATGAATTCGTTTTAAAAATGCGCAGCATAGAGTGCCGGTCCCTTAGTTAGATCTAATTTTAGTACATTAAATGCCTGATCACATTCCTGATTCCACTCAATTTTTTCTCGCTTATTTTCTCTTTTAACAAATCCGTCAAAGGCGCAACTTTTGTCGCTTAATCCTTTATATATTTATGGTAAAATCCGGTCAGACCTAAAAATGACCTTACAGGCGTCTTTGTCGTTGGAATGGGAAATTATTGGATAGTTTGGATTTTCGCGTCACTCGGCGACCTCTTCCCTGACCCCACTTCATGCCCTAAAAATTTTACATGGTCCTGGGCGAATAAACACTTTGCCGGTTTCACTTTTAGATTTGCCTCCTCCAAACGTTGTAACACAATGTCCAGATGCCGGATGTGGAACTCCCAACTGGATGAAAACACTGCCAAATCATCCACATATGGTCTCACAAAACTCACTAAATCCCCTAGCACCTCACTAATTAATTTACAAAAATAAAATGGAACATTCACTAAGCCAAACGTCATTTTTTTTGGAAAAAATTCACCGAAAGGGGTTACAAAAGCCGCATACCTTTGCGCACGTTTCGTTAACGGGATTTGGAAATACCCTTTTGTCAGATCCATTACTGAAATATATTCTGCAGTGCTCACTTCCTCAACAACCTCCTCAATATTCGATAACGGGAAAAATTGCACTTGGGTTTTGGCATTGAGGGCCATATAATCTACACACGGCCTAGGGTCTTTTCCCGGACTCTCTACAAGAAAAATAGGCGATGCGTAATCGGACTGACTCACTTCTATCACCCCTAAATCTAACAGCCTGGAAATCTCCTTCCGCATAATTTCTAACTGCCGTGGGGACATGCAATAGGGTTTTGCACGAATCGGCTTATCATCTGTCAAAATGATATCCATCCCCTAACAGCACAAAATGTTCCAGAAATATAACAATCATATAACATTGAAACATTTTAAACATTTCAGAAACGTTTAAAAACGTTCAGATTGCTTTCCGATTAGTTTCAAAAACGTAGAAATGTCCGCAATCGTAACAAAAAATCAGATACGTAACAGAAACGTTATAATCACTTAACAGATAGAAAATCAAAAAGGGCGAATGTTTCAGGAAGGTATCAGAGAGCATACATACTAAAACGTGTTACGTTTTTGAAAGATTGTAAGCTTTTTGCAACATAACTGAAACATTCTGTACTGTATGGGTCTCTACCTTATGGGTCGTACCAGGGTCGTTAGAAAACACTGTTTTATGTTATACTAGGACATTTTGTAAAGTTGCCAAATTCCCTTCCGAAAACTTATTTCCCAAATTACTCCCCTTAATTAAGTCTGTCAAGTCGAAATGATTTGGGTCCGAAATCGGATACGGGATAGATGCATCCTCCTCAATTTACTCGCCACCCTCTTCCAAAATTAAGTTGACATTCTCTGGGCGTTTATGATAAGGTTTCATTAAATTCACGTGGAAAATCGTGTCCTTACATCTCCTTCCCGGGAGATCTACCGTATAGTTCGTATCGGATATTACCCCCTTAACTACACCTGGACCTAGCCACTGTACTGCCATTTTATGTGGTTTTGCGGTAGCCAAAACCAACACCGAGTCTCCCACCTTAAATTTTCGGGACACCGCATTTTGTCGTACCACCATTTTCTTTTTTGTTGACATTCCGTCATACACTCCCCTGCCAAATCTTGACATCTTTTTAAGCGCTCATTTAAATCCAAAATATACTCGACTACATTTTGATTCATTTCCTCTTCCTGCATCCAATTTTCGTAAACAATGGTATGAGGCATCCTCTAATTCTTCCCATAAATAAGCTCTGTAGGAGAAACTCCCGTGCTCTCATGCGGCACCGTCCTCAACGCGAAAAGAGCCATAGGCAGATTTTCTTCCCAATCGCTTTTCGATTCGAGACATAACGCTTTGAGAATCCTCTTAAGAGTGGAATGCATTCTTTCCACCTGATTAGATTGCGGATGACAGACAGAAGAATGATTGATTTTGATATCATACTTCTCAAAAAACTCTGTCGATAAGTCACTCGTAAAATAAGCACCTTGATCGCAGACTAACTCTCTAGGAAATCCGGTCTTCGCGAAAATTTGCATCAATGCATTGATCACTGACCTCGAAGTTAGGTTTTCCACAGGAATAGCATCCGGGAATTTTGAAGCTACGCAAACAGCTGTTATCGCAAAACGATTATTTTTGTTGCTCGTTACAAGCGGACCTATAACGTCAATCGACAGACGTCTGAACGGTTCAGAAATAATCGGTACTAATCTCAACGGAGCTGTTTTCTTATCCCCTTTTTGTCCTACTTTTTGACAAATTTCACAAGTTTTGACGTACTCTTCGATTTCCTGATAGCAATTTGGCCAAAAGAAATTAGTCAGCACCCTCTGCTTAGTTTTACACGAGCCTAAATGCCCTGACACAGAATCATGACACAGGTTTAGAATCGCTGCCCTAAATTTTTTTGGCACGCACAAATGCATCCGGTTTTGGTTACGCTTAGAATCCGATATTCAAATTAACCGCTCATTTTCTATCTTAAATTCCTTTCCCGCTTCATTCCTAGCTTTTTCCCAACAATTTTTCAACGTGTCGCACGCGATTTGCTCTTTTTGAAACTCTTCAGCTGAAACCCCGATTAATGGACACCTGTCTGTTTCTTTTAACACAGGAAAAACAACCTTATTTTCTGCACTAGTCTCCTCTAACGACTCACTTATCAAACCCGGTTCCTCCTCAAAATTCTGAATTTTTTCCTGAGTTGGCTTTTCATTATTTATTTCGGACTGCGCACTCTTAATCCTTTCTTGCTCACGTTTCTGACTTCGCGTTATCGCATTAATTGGATAAACAATTTTTTTATTGGACTCAATTAACTCTGCGGTTTTATTGCTTAGAAGATATATTTCCTGACTCAAATTAGCCGGCTTTACAGCCGCTTTAGTAATGACCTCTCCGAATTCCCCTTTTAAAATGATTTTCGCCAAAGGTAAACACCTACACGTTTCGTCAAACGGTTGCTTAATCCACACCTGTTCCTGCAGTAAATCCTCAACAGAAATCATATTCTTTTCACACACGTCAATATTTGAGCCACTATCTCTCAAGAATTCGCGCTCTTGTCTATTTATTTCTAATTTACCTATATAATGCTCAAAACCAACACCTAAAAATTCGCCCGCACTTAAGTTATTGATCGGATTTGTTCTGCGATTAGGGTTTTGTGGGCAGTTAGGTCGAATATGGCCCCTTTCCGAGCACAGATAGCACACAATTTTACTATTTCTATCAAAATCACGATCTTTAGACTCGGTTTTATCCCCTTTTAATTTTCCTGAGTCTTTTTTGTCGTCCTTAGCTGACTCAACTTTCGGCATACTCCCACCATTATGTTTACCTGACCCGAATTTCTGACCATCCTTCCCAAAGGAATTTCTACCCTTCCTAAAACGCTGAAAAGGCTTATATTCTCTTTTCCCATTCTCCGTTCTAACCGCGTCATACTTATCGCAATTCTCCGCCAAATCCGAAGCTTTGTTGATTTCTTCCCACACATCTACAAAATGTTGTTTGATTTCACATGGTACCCTTTTCTTTAACTGCTCCGTGAGCATCGATTCCTTTAATGACTCTAAATCTTTAATTTCTAAAGTCTCAAGCCAGTTATCTAGGTATCCTCGCAAATCGTGAACTAAATCAACCCATAATTCTTCACTTCTTTTGTTGTGCGATTCAAATTTCGTTCTTAGCGCACGCGCACGCGCACTCAACCTGAACCTATTCATCAACACTTTTTTTACATGTTGAAAGTTATCAGCCTCTGACTCGTCTAATTTCATAATTATTTGTACGACGTCGCTCGGCAACAAAGGGATAAGTTGCGACATCCAGTCCTGTTCGCTAAAATTTTCTTTTCGTGCTAATCTTTCAAATATCGTGAAAAAAAAGAGAAATAGCCATTTGTTTTGGGTCAAATTTCGGAGCTATGTCCTTTAAATTAATTTTCTTCAAAACCGTCTCTTGAACTAAACTCCCCGACTGTATGCTACTAGTTTCGGCAGCGCTCTGGATTCTGGGTTTCTCAAGTTCAAAATTTCGTTCGGCCTCTTCTTTTTGCAACGCCCATTCACGCTCTTCTTTTTCTTTTCGTAATTCCCTTTCTTTTTCATTCAAAATCCCTTCTATTAGCACCTTTGCAACCCCTTCATCATAATTAGCCGCTTTTTCAATGGCTTCCCTGATTTCCAGTTTTTTTGCTTTTATCTGTTAGCCCCGAAAAACCAAATTCATCCGCTAACTCTAACAATACATTTTTTGTATACTTAATGAGAAATGCCATAATTACAAAATACAATTTCACTAATTACTGAAAAAAATGCACATGTAATAAAAACAATAAACAAATCAAATACCATGAAAATATACACAAAAGTAACACTTTGATTATCACCTACGAAATTCTTTAAACACATTTTCTCTAAACATTAACTACAATATTTACCCAGATACAATAAACAGTACCTATATTTAGTTAAAATAAACAACTAGAGAAAAACAAATTCCTAGAATTTTTACCAGTAGGAAAATCAACTAATTTCCAGTATACTCCTATATAAACAATTACAGTATACCCACTCCTTACGTTACTTTTAAAAAGAATTTAGAATTATAATCTTATCAAACTTTTAAACAACAATTTAAAGTTACCAAGCTCACCGTTACAATAAACAGAACTTTAACAATAAATATATCTCTCAAGTCAACTCCCCGTTAAGTCATGAAACTAATCTTTTCAACCGCCCTAACTATTAACTTGAATCCGAGATATCCGTGCTTAAAATTTTACACATAAAAACTAAATTCTTACTCCTAAAACTTCGTAACTAAATGCATTGTTACAAACAGAAAAAATAAAAACTATCAACCTACTAACTCAATCTCTGACACTTTACATATCTGACAATGGAAGAAAACATACCTGAAACCACCTTGAATGACATCTCCAGGGAATTCAGCAGCACAGCAAAGAAGCACTTTCAATCCTTTTTCCTTCCCACGCTATTGTCACAGGCATCAATAATCTCCAATAACGCTCAGGAATTTTAGTTGTCACCCGGCTCACAGCAAACGTTCTTTTTTTACTTTTTCACCACAAACACATAGCAGACAGAGTTTCATGTTTTTTTTTTCCATTAAAACAACATTCCGCCGACATGCCACCAGTTTATATCTTTAGTTAAAGCTGTGGTGATTTTTGCTACTTTTATTCAAACCTAATAAAAAAAGGTTGTAATACAAAGTAATTAAAAAATCATTACAAAATGCTCGCCTCTGAGCACCCTTCAAAACCATGCTACAGCTTTTAAGCACCAAGTCTCTCTGCCCTTTTTGAGTGTCCCCTTCTTCCGAGCACAACTTTGGAGGGGGGGGATACCCTACACGAAGCACTGATTCGTTGATCATGATATCACTCTGGCCGTGACATCATTTTCGTCCAATCTTCGTCTACCCGAAACTCAGAGAAATGTCGGTAACGAACAAAAGCCATGCGTGAAATTGGAAACTAGTGATGTTACCGCTTCCTTAGAAAATATAAAATTCTTTCACACAAAGCAACTGTCGCTCAGACGACTCTCCATGGCTCCGTTCCGTCTGGTCACACGACCCCTGACATCTTGGAATGTTTGTAACCTTCACTCCAGCACAGTCTAAGTTTAATTTACGACAGTTTTAATTAAATTTTATCATTTATATGTAAATAAACATGTTTAATTTTATTTATTAAAAAAAAAAAATGTAAACTTTTATTATTATTTCTTTGCTTGTGAGCTCAAGATAAATAACTGTCAATCTAAAACGGCGTCAGTTTTACAAGAAGTTTTTCCAAGTTTAAGATTTCCCAAGTAACACGGAATGGTTGGGAAACGGTTGGCCCTACGATTCCTTCTTCGTTGGCCAACGGTTGTTTTTGGCCGTCGGCCCTCGGTTGAGCCAACCGTTGGGTGACAGTTGGCCCAACTATGGAACGGTTGGTTCCTGGTTGGCGAACTGTTGGGCCATTGTTGGTGAACACATTGTAGGCTAACTGTTATATTTTGCAGTTGAAAAAAGAGCATTTTAGGACTGTTGGGCCAACAATACTATTTGCTGTTGGCCCACTGTTATTTTGAGCCCTTTCCCCAACGATAACTATTCCCCAACGAACTAACAATAAATCACAGTTGGGCCAACAGTCTGTGCTACTTGGGTTATTATTTATGTATAAATATCCCACTTCCTTTTTTTTAATACTTAATATAAATGAATGCGTTTTTCCTTTTTATTTATTTTTTTTTTAATGTTCGTTGTTCATGAAATTATGATATTTTATTTTTGTAAAGCTATAACGGCTTCAATTTACCAGTAGTTGTCTAAATTTAACATTTCATGATTTAAATTGTATGATTTATGCGTAAATAAAAATATTTCTTTCTATTTAAAAAAAAAAAAAAAAAAGTGTTAAATTATTTATATATACACATATACACACTTCGCGACAAAAAGATATGTACAAAGGTTTTTTTTAATCTTATTTTTCATAAAATGACATTATCTAAATTGTGCTGATTATTTATTATTATCATAAAATGACACTAATTTAAGACTAATTTTTTTATAAGACTAGTTTAGAAAATTTTTGTGACTAAAATTTTTCTAACTCAAGACTACATTCCGCGACAAAAAGATAGGTACAAAGATTTTTTTTAAATTTTTGAATATGATTATTTTGAATATGATATAAATATTTAGTATGTTTTTGATAATAATAAATGATCAGCACGATTTAAATAATGTTATTTTATGGGGGGGAAAAACCCTTTGTACCTACCTTTTTGTCTCGGAGTGTATAGATATATATATTTATTCATTTGTATAAATATTGTCATATATATAGCTGTAAAATTACAATGCCATCAATTTTACCAGAAGTTTAACTTTTGACGATTTGAATTGTATGTATTATGTGTAAATAAAAATATTTCTTTCTATATATATACATAAACGTAATAAATAAATACTTTTTTTTTTTTTTTTTTTTGGAAAAATTTTTGATGCACTTTAAGTTTTCGAGGATGTTAATTAAAAAATAGCCACCATTTCTTCCCATCACGTACTAACCCCCCCCCCCCCCCCCGCAACAGAAATATATAAATCTATCTTTTGATAAAATAAGACATGTCAGTAAATTTCTCAAAATCAAACAACTTTCAGATATCATTCATGTTTTACACATCATGAAATCATAGAATTTTCTGCGCGTGTGTAGGTCGGTGTGTGTGTATGTCTATAACGTTATTTTTGTCCAAGTATTACGTAGAACGGTTGCACGAATTCAATGACCCTTGACAGCTATAGGCAAAAAATGCTTCTGTAATCAATTTAAAATTACATCTAGGTATTTAGATTCGTTAAAATGACTATATTTGTCAAAAAAAAACTCGATTTTGTATTTGTTGTTGAATTGTTTTTCGATGGGAACTGTGCGTTCTCTTACTTAAACGATACCTTGTCTTATTTTTGAACGTTCTTTTCAAAATTTATATTTTCCTTTAAAAGTTAGATTGTTTTGTACACAAAACATATTTTATCCCAAGCAATACTGATTAGATATTCTGTAAAAATACATTAAAAAAAAAAAAAAAAAGGTATGTAAAAGGAGAATCTATTACATTTTTCACGTAAGATTTCTACTTTTTTAACGCACATTTGTAAAGAAAGTATTGTAATCATGATAAAAGTTCGATTTTGAGATTTTCGTGTTTCTATACGTTTTGAGGTGGCCTGAGTCAATTTTTAGCATTTTTACGGGGATGTATGTATATAATTTTGTGTGTGTGTGCGTGTGTGTATGCATTTGAGTAGTAACTATAAGTTGTGCCCACCACAAGACTTCTTTTATATTTCTTTACAAATGCACTGCTCTGGAAAAAAAAGAGAGAGAGAGAGAGATTTGATACCATTCTTGTTGATTGATTCGTATGTAAAATGACCTCCTGATTATGACTCCCAATTTGCTCAGTCACCCACCATTTTCTAGATACACCACCCCCAACTTTATGGCCATGAATTTAATTTCAAGAGTGAAAAATATTTAATTTAACACCTAGAAACAAAAAATATATAAAGTTTAAAAAATAGTATTAATAGCAGATTAAAAAAAGTATAAGATATGTAATGCATAATTTCAGTGGCAAATCCCACCAAAATTTTTCCCTTGCCGCAAATGTCCATGTTTTAGAATTTTCCAACTCTGTAGCCGCTCAGAAGATATTTAACTTTTAAAATAATCCTCTCCCCTCCTAAAAATCAAATTTATAGTCATGAAATCACCGAAAAATGATAAAAAAAGGGGGCCATTC